>BLKM01000700.1:3774710-3805945 GCA_013340265.1 Coptotermes formosanus
GATGACGACTACTACTACTACTACTACTACTACTACTACTACTACTACTACTACTACTACTACTACTACTACTACTACTAGTAGTAGTAGTAGTAGTAGTAGTTCAACATTAATTATGTCTGTGCATGTGCACGCGTGCACGAATGAGAAAAAGAGAGAGAGAGAGAGAACGTGGATGAAAGTGTATCACGTGTAGTTCTTGTGATCTCCCTGATGGTCTTTTAGCTGAACCAAATATGTTTGGAAACGTAGGATGTAAAATAATAGGTATGTGCATTCACCGAATAAGTGCATTTTGTTGGTGGTTAATAAACATAACTTACATCAGTACCTTCTGGCAATGTTTCAGGTGGAAGAATGTGTGTGGACTTTCAGCAGATAAGAAACATCGAATCCTTACTGTTTGGACACTTCTTGAAGAGGTTCTCAGACTTAGTCAAGAACAGCAACAGTGGTTAGAGTCTCAGGAACAAATCTTGAAGGACATGGACAGCAGGAGGGGACAGATGTCACAAGAGGAAATCCAGGACCTGATATCAAAAGTTGAGGTGGGAATGTACAGTTTTCTGACCTTCTGAATTTTTGTCTGTCATGTGGAATAAATCCAGGCTACGTTACTTTGATAGCATTGAGATTGTGATTGTGTGATAAGCTTGCTTAGTTGTGGTCTGTGTATGATGTATTATCCATTGAAGCCCATTTTCATTCAAAAGAATTACAGTAAAACTTGTTTAAGACGTCGCTGGTTAAGAAAATTTCCCGCCTAAGAAGTCAGGATAAAAAAGCACCAAAATTCTCCCATTTGAATAGCATTACACGTTGCCGTTTTAATACATCCCCGCATAAAAAGTTTTCCACCTAAGAAGTAACAAATTTGATGACGAAACAATTTTTTTTTACCCGTTTAATACATTTTCTGTTTCAAAATCTTGAAGAATTCAAGTTTCCATTCATATCGTTTCCAAAAAACAGTGATCAAACGGCGCAGTCAGTTCATATAGGTTAATCTCCAAGGTCAGTTCTGCCACGTTTCATGCAGCAGAATGACACAAACTCAAGACTCATGCGGGTGTGTCCTTCTACTTCAGTGATACAGAGACTGCAGTCAGTCTCCACTGCTCAGTCTCTCATGACAACCGAAAAATTGTATCGGGCAGCCCGAAACTGATCCTGGCTGTTCTGTGACCTGCATAAGCCTGCGTTTGGCAACATTGGCATGTGGCTACCTCAACTTGCTGCTGTAACTGCCCAAGACTTGGAGCAAATGAAGGCAGCCAATAACATTTGAAGAAGTTCGGGCGTGTGTTAGTCGAAGTGACATGATGTTCCACATTGTTGGGGGGGCAGCAGTTTGACTTGAGAGAAGTGGGTGGTCGATTGTGACAGCTTGTTTAAACATAATTTATTGGCGGTAACCTAAACGTGCCGTGGTGTTGCGTGACTGTGAAACATTTGCCATGACTATGTGCAGATAAGTTACATCAGCAATTCCAGAAAAGAAATTGAAGACACTGCAGCATTAGTGACAGTGACTGGAATTACTGACCACCCCTTATGGTCTAACTAAAAGCGAACCTATGGAATCTGAAGATGTATACTGCTACTGTTTTTGAAAAAAGAGCAAGACAACCCACGTTTGAAAAATACTTCAAGGAAAAGTAAAAATCTGGAACAAAATGTGAACTTCTGAATGAAAAGTCAGTGACAGTATAGGTAAAGGTATAAATAAAACTGTGAATGAAAGGTTACAGACAGACTGGTGAAACGGTCAAGATACGAGTGAGAATGTGTTAAGACAGCTGCAAATTGTGCAATTTCAGTATGCATATGTAATAAGTTCAAAGAAATTTAAAAAATAGAACTTACCCTTTTAAGAAATTTCCCGCTTAAGAAGTCAGACTTTCTTGGAATTTTCAAAAACATCTTAACAGGGTTTTACTTTATTTTTGGGAGTACAGTTTCTGTTGATATGGTGCTTGTGAATACTAATTGTACACAGCCTGGAGACCTAGCAGCAAAGTAATTTAATACGTGAGGAAAAATTGTTGTGAAATAGTCTGCTTTGATGTGAATAATGATTTTTAGACTGTGACTGCGTGTATTCTTATTCTCACTAGAAGAGCTATGGGAGGTGACAAGAAAAGTGTCTGAAAGCAGAAGGCTCACACTTTAAAGTATATAGATAACATGAATTGGTTTAAGTATCTTAAAATTTGCTAATGCGATGTTCATAATATGAGTAGTTACTCCTGCTTGGTGAAGAATTTTTAGGTTGGTCTGTCATGTTTCCAGTGGGCCTGGATTAAATACGTACACATAGGTTCTAAGGTTTGGATGAAAAATTAAATTGTATGGCAGTATTGTATGTCTTTATTTTTTCCTAGCATATTTTTTATATTTCCTGATGTGTCTGTGTTGAATGAACATAATGCTCATGTGAAGATGATTTGTTTAGGGGTTTACACTTCATTCTTGTTAATAGGTCACAATCAGAGACATAGAATCTCGTGATCCTGCACTCAAGATACTGGACCAGACTTACGAAAAACTTCTAAAGGATAGTGGACTAGAAGTGGAGAACCTGAAACAATTGACATCTGTTGTCCCGTCAACATTGCTTCGCTGGCATCAGTTGATCCCAACTGCCAGTGCTATCATAGAGCGACTTCGTCAGGAGTTGCGGGTATATTGTGACTTCACGATGGCTCATGAGGCAGCTGTTTTGAGTCTGGTCAAAGTAAATGCCCAACTGACACACATCCAGCAGCTAGCCACTCCTGAGGACCTTGCTATGCCTAGGAAGCGTTTACAGCAGATAGAGGTGTGTTTCTGACCTTTGTGGTATGTTTTGTAGCAGCCATGTTTACCTCCCTACAGAGTGCCTGTATCTGACCATCCATCCACCCATATATAAACACACTAAGAACTGCTGGACATATTTTTATTTGATACAAGAGAATTTTATGTGGGAATTGAGTTGGCTATTTACGTGGAACAGTTTCAGCAACTGCCTTCCGTGAAGACATGAAGATCGACACTTGGTTTCTTTGTGTCTGCAGTACACCTTGCCACAGGTTATCAGAATGGGAAGTGTTCTATGCAAAATTTGTAGAAAATAATGGAACACATGTTTTATGGCCTTTGCATTTTTTTAACCTGCTTTGCAGTTAATTCAAAGGAATTCTGTGATTAAATTTCTGAACTTAAGAGGCGAAAGACATGTTCCAGTGAACAGCAAAGAAATTGCACTCTGATTTCTTTGAGCTGTGGCACAGACTTCTCTAAATTTTCGTGTTTTAATTCTTTGTTGCATGGTTCAGTAATTTACACTGTACCATTGAGGCTGCTGAGTCTGTGTTTTTGTTGTCTTAATTAATAATTGTGTGTGTAAAATATTAATCACACTAAACAGTTGAAGGCTGTACAGCTGTATGACACTCTTACAGTATGGCTCTCAAGTTTATCTTAAACATGTGTTGCTTCAGAGGGTACCCTTACATTTGCTTGTTATCATGACATGTTTTAAGGTACATGTAAATGTGCAGGACATAGTGTGATGCACGCTCTATAATGCGGAGAGTTTAGCGTGGAGGCTTAATATTTGAATTACACCCAGCCCATGTTTCACACCTGTTGTTCTACACCTTTTTGCTTTAACACCCCTTTTCAATTACACCACTTATTAATTTGTGCTCTTTCATTTTTGGTTTAATGCCATTTGGCTGGCTGCGCTCTATTATACTAACCCCTTATTTCTGTTGGGCTTAACACTTTTGATTTACACCTACTTTTTTGGTGTGTAGCTAGGGCATAAAGCAAGGGCTGGGTGTACTTCTGATAATGTGTGTGTAGGAAAAAATTGCACATCAGTGCATCTCTGTTTGTCTGTATATAGGTGCGTATATTTTAAGCTGCTGGAATCCCATGACTGTGTGTATTTGGAAAGTATTTCTTGTAGGAAACTGTGAAATATTTGTAAAGTGAGATTACTTTAGTGTTGCAAAGGGCATAAAAATGTTATATCAAGCTGGCTGTGTAACACAAAGTTGCACATAATATGTAATAAAGAAGGAACAGGTGCATGATGTAAAATCACAGGAAGCTTTGATCAGTGTAAGCAACAATAAGTAGCTTGGTGTATGTAAACCTGAAATTTTTATAATCAAGGATTCTTCCATGAGGAGAAACATTTTAGCACATTGTATTATTCTGTACAGGTTTACAGGTTAATGGTCTCTTATATTGTAAAAATACTTCCATTTTTGTAATGTTTGTGGATGTATGAATATTATTTTTATAGCAACTGGAGTCAGAGCTCGAAGCTAACAGTGGTCTGCTGAGGAATGCTGATGAATGTGGCCTTGAGGTGATGAAAATAAGTAGACCTGACAAATTGCCAGCTGTCCAAGAAATGATTGATGAGTATCAGTTGTTGTGGAAAGACATCAAGTCTCAAATTGCAGTCATAAAGACTGAATGTAGAGATGAAATTCAGAAGAAGGTTAGTTATAACTGCCATATGCAGCATTTAGTATACTGTGTACTTTTGACGATGGACAGATTTAAGAAAAACATTTTTAAGTTCTGTGTTCTTGGTTTCCAGCATTCTGAAATATTTTATATATATGTAGATTTTCACTAGCCAGTGATGCGGTACTTTGGTGAATAAGACCTTGATAGGCTTGTTTGATAATGTTCATAATTCTGAGGTTGGTTTAACAGAATAGTGTGGGAAGATCAATTATTTACTCAGGTTTTCAATTTTTTGTGTTGTTAATGTTAAAATAAAGATAATTCAAGTGCACATTTACATGTTATACATTTTGTCTTTTCAAGTATATAGTTTTGAAGCTCACTACTGAGGTTCAAGATTTGGTGGAAGGTGGAGCATGTTTAAATTCACAAGACTAGCAGGACAAGGCAGTTGGGGCACTTGTATAAGGCTCATTACAAGGGAACAGAAAGTAGTGATAAAGTACAGCTTTGCTTGTGTTGCAGTACAGAGCACAGAATGGCAGTGATTTCTAAGTGGTTGGATAATATATGTGGATAACGGTCTTTGATTTAAGTGCTCATCCCATCTGTGGCTATGAGTTGTAGGAAAATCTGAATTGATGTTTATGCACAGACATTTTTGGCACATTTATTTTTGTTGTTTGTTCTACATAGTTACAGAAGTATATATGCGAATATAAATGTAGGCAGTATTCTGGAGTCCTTCATAATATTGTTGAAATTGTTCTTTTTGGCTTTATAAACAGGAGTTGGAAGAACAGACAGTGGATGAGGTGGATGAAAGTATCCAGGTCGAGACGCTGAGATTTGAGCAGGACTCAGCAGTGCAGGTGGACACACTCCCTACACTTACAAAGCTAACAGCTAGAGACGCTTATTTGTATGAACTTGAGACTGCAATACAAGAGTGTATTACAAATTTGAACTCTTTAGAACATGCACTTTGTTCGCCCATCCCTCCACAAGGCAGCAGTGGTCAAGGTTCTTCACCTCACATGGTAAGAATATGCTTATTGTGATGCTGGTTATGGCATTGAAGATGTTACAAGGATTATGTGTGAAATGACAAAATTGCGGATGTTGCCAGAGTTCTTCCCTCACCTTAGGAGGGGACATCGTAATGTGTTCACAGACAGATAAACAATCATCAATAACAACTGTTATTTGTTTCAGAGTACCTTTTAATAATTTCGAAGTTGAGTTATATGTTTCAGCTTTTATTGTAAAGCTATAATAAGGCACAATTATCAAAGTATAAGACAGCTAAGATGTTTTTATGCAGAAGCAATAGTAGTTAAAAGGACACTTTAACTAGTAATGGTTCTGTATATAAAGAGAGTAGCTCCCATGTACTGCGATACTTGTGTCTGATGATGGCTTTATGAGAAAAGCCGAAACATGTAGCACATATACTAAAAATGTATTGCTTAGCAAGTAATAGTTGTGATTGATGGTCTGTTGTTTTATTTCTTCTATCTGTGCGTGCCCCTTGCTCGCAATATAGTATCAACCATTTTACTTATTTTTTAACTTCCAAAGCTCTGGAATTTACATACAGTGCAGATCATTATTTGCCACAAGAGGAATTTGTGAACATTCACTGGTAATCCCTTTCACTGTGTTCTTGGGACATGTTAATCAATATCTGTTTGTGTTACAACATTTATTTAGAGCTAGGATAGCATAGTATAGTGACTAGACTATGGGCAGGACAATCCTGGCAGGGAGAAGACATTATTACCACCACTGAGTGGATACTGGTTCTGACGCCCACCCAGCCTTCTGGCCAGTGGGTGCTGGGAAGTGCTTTCATGTGGGTATAGTCTGGGCTGACCACCCACCTCCATATAGTGGTGAGATTAAGAACAAGAGAATGAGTGGAGTTACACCTTCACACCCCAATATGCCTTCCTTGCATGCACCTTTGCAACGTTCTTTAAAGAGTTAATACTGGGGTTATCAGGTAAAGGGGGTAATCAAAACAGTCCATTGTGCTTCAGAAATAAGATTTTTAAAATGCACTTAGTGTAGTTCACCGATATTTAATTTCATGTGAGGTTTGTTATTGAGTGAAGTTTTATTTTCCGCACGTAAATGTTTTACCACTTCTTCTTACATTTTTAGTTCATACTTGAGTGCGGTAATATGGCTGGCTGGCTGCATGTTACGAACATACAGTACCTTACCATTTGTCACTGTGGTTAAGTAGGCATACCACCATGAAGGCAAGTGGGTGCATAGAGGTTTAATACCTTCACACATTTTAACCCCAAGAAGACGTTGAAATGAATGATCAGTTTGGAACCTGGACAGATTGTCCCTGGTTAAAAGAGCGGCCCGTATCCACTAGAAGCCCCACAGTCAGTCAGGATTTTGTAGGAAGAGAAAAATCACTAGCCCCGCTGGGAATCAAAACCCAGGCCTGTAGCTTTGTCAGTCATGACTGAGCTATCACTGCATTATAAGGGCTTGTTTAACAGATATTCACTTTGAACTATGTGGCAAGTACACAAGGACGTCTGGTTTTACATGATTTGTATTTGGAAGGACTGATCAAGATTTATCTCACGTTTTCACCTTGTGAAAAAATGTTCCATACTGTTGTTTTGGGGCATTTCATGTGTTGGTGTCAGTCTCTTGTACTGATTCCATCATGTAATGGGAAAGTGGAAGTGTAGGGATATTTCCTATGATGACATAATATGTTTCTATTCTGTGATGATTATCTCACTTCTTGTTATATTTATTTGTAGTTCCCTAAGTTGTTGAAATTTTTGGGACTTGTCCAACATGTGCCCTGCACTGTGTATTTTTAGAACTGTGTGACTGCACAGTTTTTATTCAAGACTTGCACATATTTGTGCAGTTCATTATTCTGACTGTTAATTTGTTTTTAGATGCATTCATGCTTGCAGTTGCATGTGTCGTACATGTCATGATAGTTGGGAGTTACAAACTGTCTGTATGTACATTGTGTACATATTGTGTGTGTGTTTGAGATCGGTAAATGTTGGTTCCTATTAAAGTACAAAATTTAATTCAGTGACTAAAATTGTCTTTGAGAGACCTGTTTGTAAGTGGGAGAATAATAGTCTGTTTTTGTGAACACAGCAATTAATGTGAGGTTTGAGGTACTGGTAGGTTGTAACTACAAAACCTGCAGTCTTTTGGGGTTGGTGTAGTGCAGTTTTGTAGATATGTACCAGCATCTTGGAGAGACATTTGGTAGATATGTACCAGTGTTTTGGAGGAACTTCTTTTCCCCATTTCCAGGATGGAATATGCATAAAATTGTGACACGGAATTGAATGAATCGTGAATGGATTAGGTTTAAATTGTTGAAACTGCAGCAGCAAATCTTAATTCACTGTTGTCTCAACTATTTCTTGTAATGGATTGGCATAAAAGGTTTGCACAGTGCATCTTTCCTTATATGTGGAAATAAACCTGTTTTAAACTATTCCCAGTCTCGGATAAGCATTATATGCTCATTTATTCTGGGCCCAAATGAGTGGCAGGTAGGAGTCACTGTGTTACTTAAAGGCATTATAGATATTTTAAATTGTACCATATGTGACCAAAAGATTTTGTGTAATTACAGAATAGTTTGAGGAACCAGCACATTTTGGTAAATGTTCTCATTCATACATTTGTAAGCAAATGGGTTAAGTCTGTGGGTTGTGTTCTATAATGTAATGCTACGTAGTCAACCTTGATTATACTGGCCTCAGTTATAATGGATTTCGGTTGTAACAGATCTATTTTCAGTTCATGACTGTTTCACTATTCATATTACAGCAACTACCTTGGTTACACCAGTCTCCCATATATCAGTTCTTTGGTTAGACTGGATTTTTTCTGCGTTTCCTAACAGTTAAGTTTCCTCAGGTATACTGTTTTTGGCAAAATAGTGGACAGTTCACAATAGTTAAAGTGTGTTACCAGGGTTGCAAAGTTGTGTTCACTTATACATGGTTCACTTGTAGCAGAGACATGAAGACGATACGTAATGTTATGTCACATATTACCCAGCAACATCAAGGGGACTTCAGCATGATGATGCAATGAAATACTTATCATGAATGTCAACAGCTTACTTGCTGTAAATATTTCGACCTCATGTAGCAGTTTTTAGTTCACTTAGCGTGGCATACAGGGATCATATCACATATTTCTTTCGTCTGGTGTTCAGGGTAGAAATCTATGTCTTGAATGGCTGCCATTGCAGCATATTACATTCATATGAAACTGTGGTGAAGGGAAGTGTTGTTGAAAACCATGATAAGGTATTTGCAGGTGCAATTAATGCACATTTTCCTTAAGCAAGTAACACAAAATTATTTTGTTGCATAACCAGTGTCCAGTTGATTTGATGTAATTTTATTTCTTTAAAATTTTGAAAAGTCAATATCTCTCGCTCGCACACGCACGCACGCGCGCGCGCGC
Organism: Coptotermes formosanus; assembly: GCA_013340265.1. Classification (NCBI taxonomy): domain Eukaryota; kingdom Metazoa; phylum Arthropoda; class Insecta; order Blattodea; family Rhinotermitidae; genus Coptotermes; species Coptotermes formosanus. The sequence continues at coordinate 3,783,672 of BLKM01000700.1, forward strand.
ACACGCACACGCGCGCACACACACACAGAGAGAGAGAGAGAGCCTATTTATAATATTGTTATGGTATCAGTGTTGATGCTTTTGCTTTGCAGCCCAAGTTGATGGCCACATGTCAGTCGTCAGTGGAACTTGTCAGGCATTTGAGTACTGTGTTAATCAGTGAGAGTCACGTGTCTGAAGAATGTGCTCGAACATCAGAAGTACGTGAGCTGACAGCACGGTATGATAACCTCGTATCACAAGCTCGAGCAAGAGAACAACGTATACGAGAATCTAAGTGAGTGATTTTGAATGGGTGTGGTGTACATATTCATGCTTACGCTTGTGTACACTCTCTACTGGATAACAACTCGGTCTGATGGTTCAGAGTTAGCTGTCATCCCTGTTGTCGAGCTGTGCTCTGACCACTCTATTTGCTTGCCTGTGTGACTGTAATAACAGTTTTCTGAAAACATTGTCCATTAGGAACTACCTTTGTAAAGTTTTTCTCTTTCCATGATACACACACAGCAGTTGTTTACAGGTATGTGAAACGTGATTGATTAATATTCTTGAAAAGTAACTACAAAATAGTCACTAATACTGTAGGTCTCATCTTTTTTAAAACCAAGATGTCATCTGTTCGTGCTGGATGGCACTGTTGTACGGACAGAAAGTGCTGCTCACATTTTGTAGTTACTCTTCCAGTTCTAAGCTGCCTTAAGCTGCTAATTGATTGTGTCTTGGTGTGAGATCTGTATTGCTACCAGTTTCCTTTTTCTGCGTGGTTTTTCATGTAAAAACATCCCATTTGTCCACAGGTCTTCCTTTGCTGAAGCTTACTATTTTGTCTGTGAACAGTTAAGTGACCATAATAATCTGTTGTTGTTGTTGTTGTTGTTGTTGTTGTTGTTGTTGTTGTTGTTGTTGTTGTTGTTGTTGTTGTTGTTGTTGTTGTTATAAGTAAAATCTTACATTAGAAGTTCAACCCTTTCTGCTTGTATGTTAAGCTGGGATAGCAGAGTCAGTATAGTAACTAGGCTGTTGGCTAGATGACAGGAATGGTGGTCAATTCCTGGCAGGGGCAAGAAGTTTTTTCTGTTCCTCAAAACATCCCGTTTGGCTCTGGAGCCCACCCATGCTCTTTCCCGAGAGGTAAAAAGGCCGCAGGATGAAGCTGACCGTTCACCTCCATGTAATGTTGAGGAACGGTTGGACCTGTAGTGAAGGATAGTTGGAGCTGTAATGGACTCCTCTGTGTGCCTGCATGGTGTCCACAGGGACCACTAATTTTGCTTTTATCACCCGTGTATGAGGGAAGTTCCTTTGTTTCAGTATGTTATTTGGTGACTACCTAAGTAATGAACTTCAAATTCAGATGTTTGGGTAAATAGTAATAATGGAGGTAAGGGTTAAACTTCTGATTAATGCATCTGATTTATGTAACTAAATCATGCATGAATGTAAATACTTATGTGCATGTTCTGTATTATGAGTATAAAAAATGGCTAGAATAGTAGTGATTAGTAACTAGGTAGACTTCTGTGGCTGAGAAAGACATTTGCACCAGGGGGGGTGAATGGTTTAATTAAACATAAATTCCACAGTTTGAAGGGTCGCAGAATATGCTTCAACAGAATATAAGGCGAAGTGTATGTAAGTTTTGCTTCAAGTGAAAAGGTAAATTGGTTTTTCAGCAAAATAAAATTTTTGTAACTTTAAGCATGTGAGAATATTGAAAGTCAGCAGTCACTTTCAGTTGCTATGCTTCGCAGTTCACATGATCTGTGGTAATACCAAGTTGGAAAAAAGGTTTTGTGTGTTATATTTGGCAAGTAGGAATTGGCGTGGGGTTATTTTTGTCACTTTGTTAATAAGTTTTCAAATGTTATTCATTTGGCAAGCAAGCCAATATGGATATTTCTGGCACGCAGATCGTGTAGTAGGTCAGTCAGCATTAGTTGTTTCAAGTGATGAGGTGTCCAATTGGAGAGGCACTAAAGTGGGAAATGAAGTAGCATTAATTGTTTCAAGTGATGAGGTGTCAGATGGGAGAGGCTGTAAAGTGGGAGATGAAGTAGCATTAGTTATTTTGAGTGATGAGGTGTCCGATTGGAAAGGCACTAAAGAGGGAGATTGAAGTTTACCTTAGAAAATACAATACTCAGTTAAGCATCAGGTATGTTTGTGTAGAAGTTTTTTTAATTTTGCTTTGTTATGTTCAACTTTTTAACTACAGAGAATCTGTGGAACCATTGATTATCTTTAGCCATTTCTGTAGGTGAAATAGAGCTCCATTCTGCATGCTTGTGCAGGCAGGTGTTCTGTCTTGCCAGTTCATTTATGTAACTATAACTTGATAGTACAAAAAATGGACAATAGCACTCACTGTCTATCTAGTTTGCAGTGCGAACTTTCTCAATGAAGACTAAGACTAAGGGATAGACCAAAGGTGCATTTCAGGAAAGTGTAACTGAAAAAGTTGGCTGTTTTGGAAATTGTATGGTAATGTGATAATCGATCTTGTATACACATATTCATCAGCTGACTTTCTTATGTGTTACTGAGTTTGCTCATTCAGTATAATCTCTCATTTCATGTATTAAACATTATGAATAGAGGTGAAGAAATGTTGGCTCATTTCATCAGTATGATAAAAATTGTATTTTTAAGAGAAAATGCACCCACCCATGCATTGCAATTTCTATGCATCATTTTACTTACCACCACATAATGTACAAGATGTGCAATATTATCTCTTGTATTAACTTAATCCATGAAACAGAGTCCTTTTTGAAAAGCTAGTAGTTCCTCAGCTAGGCAAAAAAATTCCCTGCATTTTGTGGAACCTGAAGGTTCATTGCAATGTTCACAAGAGCGTGCCACTTGTACCTGTCCTAAGCCAGATCAGTCCAGACCCTGCCTTGCCGTCGTGTTTCTTGAAGATTCATCTCAATATTATCTTCCGATCTATACTTCCCTTGTATAAGTAGGTAATATGTATATGCAGGGTATCATTTACCATCTAACATGTATGGAGATATGAAAGAAAGTGGAGATCTAACAAAGTTAAAGGTGTTCCCTTCCACTCCACTCAAAAATTGTAGAAGTAGTTGGTAGAATTAGGTGTTACATCTTTTATTTATTTATTGTGTTCATTATATGAACTATTCCTGATACAATTTCGTGAATTTTCCATTAATTTCATACATTCCCTATTCTTAGTGCTGCTGTATGATGGTTTGTGTGTGGCTGCAAATGTAAGTGCAGACACCAGCAAAATACATTTTCCTATGGCACTACACTGTAGAAGAGTTAACATTGAGGGTAGCACAGCAAATACAGCTTGAAGTTGTAGGTCCATGTAAATCTAGGTTTGTCAAAATAGTAACTGACAGCACAGTGATTCACCTAAGCATACACTAGTTGTAACTACTTTTATTGTACCTTACAGTGAGAGTGCGAGGCTAACGTGCCCTTTGTGCTCACGGAAAAATTGGCAGCAACTGGACAATGATTTGTGGAGGTTGGAGCAGTGGCTCCAGTTTGCTGAGGGAACCCAGGGCAGTCAGATGGCACCACCCATCAATATAGAACAGTTAGAGGACACCATTCAAGATCACAGGGTAGGTAATGAACATAACAGGCCCGTGGATGGTAGTCCTTCATGTCTGGGAGATCCCAGGCTGAAATCACTTCATGGACACCAACCGTTCTGACTGAGCTGACTTGTGGTTGGCCTGCGGTGCCCCAGCGAATCCTAAGACGTTACCCTAAATTGCACCATGACTGCTTCCTTCCACATCCTTTCAGATTCATTACTCACTGATTATTGTATCATTTGATGCTATAGCATAATCTGAGCTGCTGACCACATTGTTAACTGCACAGTAAATGTGTGCTGTACATAGGGCACATGTTGATGCATTTACTTACGGTGTTGTTATTGTTATAGGCTTCACCCAAAGCTGACATTCAATTAAGATTATAGCAAAATCTCTACCCACTTTTTCGTAAGGGACCTCACAAACAGTAATAAATGCAGCAAAATAGGGGTTGTGGGAAAGCATTAAAATGTGTCAGAAGCACAAGAAAGAACAAAGTTATAGTGTTTTTTCACTTATGCCTACCAAATTAATAAACAAGTAAAAAATTACGTTTATCTGCATGCAAATCACTTTTTTTTAAATAATGTGTAATCAGCAACAGTTTAGTTTAAACCTTACATTTCAGATGAAACAGTGCCAATTCCAAGTTGAAAATGTTCTGTTCATTACATTTGCTAATGCTATGCACATAAAATATTGATTTAACAGTTTAATAAGCAGTTTGTCCTTCAGTAAAATTCTGCACTGCTTCAAGGTCATGGTCATCTCCCTCTGCATCTTGGCCACCCACACAATCATGATACAGCTTCTGGATGTTGCAAGTTCTTTGTCCACGGAACCGAAGTCGACATCCTCAGTTCTAGTGAAAGCCAGTCCTAGTGGAAGGGAAGGGAAGGGAAGGGAAGGGAAGGGAAGGGAAGGGAAGGGAAGGGAAGGAATAATAATAATAATAATAATAATAATAATAATAATAATAATAATAATAATAATAATAATATAATACTTGAGTGGGACCTGCACAGACAAAAGCAAGTCACAATTGTTGTCTGCATGACTTGTTGCCAAGCCACTGCTGTGAAATCTCCTGCATCCAGAACATTCGTCTTCAGTTTGTTGTCCCCAGGTCTGTCGAGCGCACAGGTTTTAATGCTGTGTGCTTTCAGTAAAATTGTTTGAAGCATGTTGTGATGCCTGACTTGCAGAACTATGGAATTGTCAAGCACCCTTAAAAATTCTGTGAAAATGGTTGTGGTTATCCACGCCTTTTACTTGCGCAGTGCTTCATGGGAAAACTTCCCAGTATTTTTAAAACGATGTGGTTTCAGCCATGTTTGGCACCCATTAGTCATTGCTGTCACTGCTTACACTTGGTTGGTAGCACTGTTATTCTGTCCTTGGCATTTTTAATCCAGTGGTGGGACTGTCCTTTCCATGTCAGTGGCAGTGTTGTGTCTGGTAGACAGTTGCATCTTGCAACTTGTGTCTGACACTGATACACACCATCTAACATTTTGCACCTGGCTGATGTGTGGTGGCATTGCAGAAGTACAGTTACAACTATAATAGCGGTATCAGTATAGGCAGGTTAGAGCTGCTGTGCATTCAAAATCATGTTATTTTCATTCCACACTTCGTTGATATGTGGTGCTGCTGTATGTTCCTAAAACATGTTACATGCACTGTTTTTACACAGATTTGATCATTCATGGAACATTGTGGGTTAGAACCAGGAATTGTGGATGGTTGACATGGGAAAATGACACTGAGGAATGCGTCATGTGATGTAATAATTCATTGCTTATATTGGTGTTTCCTCATGAGCGGAAGAAATGAACAGTAATTGCAGGAAAACAATGCGTATAGGAATGGTGATGGAGGTTTTACTGTATTTTAGCATTCACAGTGAAGTTAAAAATTACGGAAGAATTAGACAGTTACAGTAAATGGCTCATACAGTTAATAGCATTAATACCGTAAGTTTAAAAGCTTCTGTAAATAATTTTTAAGTGTGATTTCTGTGCAGTGTAATAAGCTTGGTAGCAATAGTTAATTATCTTCAGTATATATATAAGGCTTGTGAATTGTACAACATTACAAATGATTGTTCAGTGACAGTGTGTACTTAACCAGTTACCTACCTTACATTACCTGTAGATGAGATGGAACAGAACATCGCCTTGGAAAGGTTTTCACACGCATGGATGGAAACAGTCACTGTTTCCTTTCCGCAGAGTACTACTTGGTGAGGGTGTTCATGCAGTGTCTTACTCCAGCAAGGAAGAACCTTGCTGAGTGACTTATTTTACACACTACCTTTTATCCTGTAATAAATGCCATTCTCTTCCTCTATTAATAGGAGTTCCTGATGGACTTGGAGAGTCACAAGAATATTGTGGTCTCTCTAAATATTGTTGGGACACACCTTGCTGATCACACCGAAGACTCAGAAAGAGCAGAACAGCTTCGTACCCGTCTCGTGACAACGAACAGTCGATGGGATGCAGTGTGTTGTGCGGCTGCTGCCTGGCAAACCAAACTACAAACTGCTCTTATGGAGGTAATTATCTTCTTGTGACAGGGCTGATGGGGACACTGAAGAAATTGAATGTGCACTGGGGCAAACCTGGGGAGTGCAAATGTAGTAAATTTTGGCAGCACACAGTGAAATGGATAGTTCATTGATCTGAAGAATATTTTCAACCATTGTTGATTAACAAAGACCATGCAGGGCCTTACTGTGTCTTTGTTTCCCTTGACCCCTCCTCTGCTAAATGCAGTTCTCTCTGAAGTTACACTTTTACCTTCTGTGATGTATTTGTGACATGTAAGGTGGGTGCATCAACGTTTATGCCCCAGTTGTAGATTTTGTGAGTTCATCAGTACCCTGCAGTTGAATTACAAGTGATGTGCATAAGAACAACATTAGTTACAACTAGAACTGGTTTTCATTTACTATAAATATTAAAATTACATGTAAGGTCACATAGCCCATGTAAATTCCATCCTCATAAACCAGTAAGTTGGTCTACATAATGAATAGGAGAAATAGGATCTAACCAGCTGTGTTCAGTAGTGTGCCTTCACAATAAGCAGTGTTCATAAGAAAGTTTTCTTATATTAATGAGCGTTACTGACTGTTGTTATTGTGTCCTTTCTATCTGCAGAACGCTGAATTTCACCAGATGATTGAAGAACTAGTAGCATGGCTTGAAAAGACTGAAAATATCATTAGGCAAGCAGAACCTGTTGATCTAACAGACGAACTTGAAGTTATAGAGGCCAAGTATAATAAATTTCGGGTATGTAGTTTTGTTAGAATATTCCACAAAGCTGTATTTATTTCTATTTGTCTTAATACTTTCATGTGTCAATGTTGGAAGCATTACAGGCCTTTTCCAGTGTACTGCAAGGACATTTTGGAGTTGCTTTTTTTTTTTTATTTGAAGCTGTTTCATTAACATTTAATAATTATGTTGACAGGAACTGAGAAGCGATTTGGAACGATGTGAACCAAGAGTCATGTCTCTCCAAGAGGCAGCTGACCAACTTCTTAGGAAATCTGAGGGCCCTGAAGGTGCTAGCACTACTTGGTCTCGCCTCACAGATCTGCGGCTAAGGCTGCAGTCTTTGCGTCGCCTTACTGGTGTCTACATCCTGAAGTTGGGTGCAGTTCTGGGGCAGGACACATCTGAACTAGGGATGTCAATAGCAACCAATGGACGCAGTACTGCCGCTACTACACTTATGAGTCTTTCACAAGAGGTAAGTAAAATGGCAGTTCTTCTAGCTGTAGCATTTAAATGGGATGAGTACTAATGTAATATATGTTGTGAGTACTGTGGAATTTGACCAAGAGAACAGTGAGTGCACTTATCTAAGTTACTTTTATAATTAACATCACTGATGCAGAGTGCTTATGTAATGTGTCTTTTTAACTTTATTTTTTCATCAGTTTGTGAGAGATGTACCCTAAGAATCTTGAGCTTTTATGTTTGAAAATTTGTGGGTGGCATTTTAAAATCAAAGTGAAATGAATTACATGCACAGAAGATGCACGTACACATGTGTGTGTGTAGGTACCCTAAGAATCTTGAGCTTATGTTTGAAAATTTGTAGGTGGCATTTTAAAATCGAAGTGAAACGAATTACATGCACAGAAGATGCGCTTACACATGTGTGTGTATATCGGGGGTCGCCAAACTATATGGTCATGAGTGTGCATCTGAAGTTTTAGAATATTTTTGCAAGTGCATGTAGGTTCATATTTTATGAAAAATAAACAGTAAAATCCCTTCATAGAAGAAACTTTTTATTTAATGAAATGATAACATACAAAGAGTAGTGGTAACACATTGCTTGATAAACTGCCAGTCCAGCCATTTTTCAGACTATTGTGTAGTTCCAAAATTTATAGTTCTAACCCTTCATCTTTTGGTGCACAAATAGCATTGATAGCTTTGGCAACAAATTGACGTCCAGCCTGTTGAATTGGTTTTTATAAAACATCTTAACAGACTGAATTTCATGAAGCTCTGCATATCTTTCCTTGAAGACATTGCTGACCTGTTTTAACACTTTCCGTCTGCGCGGCATACTAGTACTCCGCGGCCTCACACGCCACCTGTCCGGCCGGAGTACTAGTACTTCCGACTTTCAGAAATTCGTTAAAAAAAAAAACTATTGGAGATACTGGCTTCCCGTGTATACCATTTGACTCTTCCATGACTGTAGTTTCAGTGGCTATGTGCCGCTTCCTGCAACACTCCGTAGTGTGCGTGCTGGACTCTTGCAACAGAACGGTTACGCAACAAACTGTTTTGACGTTTGACTTGAATGCACACCTTTGTTTTATCGCGGCTGAAACACGAGACCAGACGCAATGAATCATGTACCCCTCTCCCAGCATGTGGTTCAGAAAAGTATCAATTAGCTGTGGTTGTAGTTTAGCGCGCCTCAAGCAAAATGGAAAATCCTGGACCGAGTTCTGTTTCAGAAAATTCTTCACGAAAAATAGTTCATCGGAACTGATAAAATAAATGAAATTGTGAATGATTCGGACTCAGACGATGGTAGTTTTAGTGAACTTTCTAACAGTGAAACGTACGAAGCAAATTCACCCTTTAGCAGCAGTAGCAGCAAAGAAGCAGAGGAAGACATTGTGCGGCCTGAGCCAGACAGAGGCAGGAAGAGAACACGCAGGGCCATTCCTAAACGCGCAAATACAGATTTGGAGTTGGGATGGATAGAAAAAATTCGCAAGATTCAGAAACCTGCATTTTCCGGAGTACCAGGGATAAATACAAATTACCAAATAACTCAAGACAGCTCTCCCTTGGACATATTTGAAATATTCTTCAGCACAGACCTGTTTTTCTACGAAAAAGTTGCTGAAGGATTGCTCGCTAGTGCTGGCACAGAACCTCAAGTACCAAGTACAAGGTCAGACCAGCAGTCCAGCAGGCAGACTCATAGGGAGAGACCATTTTTTATATAGGATTCCTGCGACACACGCTAAGCTGAAAGGACAGTCTCAGCGCTCATGTCGCGTGCGTGCAGAGAGAAGCAAGCGCCAAACCGGGAAGACTGTAAAAAAAGTGCACGACAATGTACTGTCGAAAATGTGATGTAGGACTTTGTATAGGGCAGTGTTTTGAAGTTTACCACACAAGCCTGAATTACTGGGAGTGAGAGTAATGTTCATTTTCATGGGTCGAGCTGCAAAAACCTAATCTCTGTGAGATTTGTAAATTGAAGTGGCCTTCTAGTGGCTTATAAAATTCGCGATTCCAGCCTCAGAATTTCCGCCTGTGGTGTCGGACTCCAAATCCACGTAAGAACTCCATTTTTTGTGCACGAAATACAGCAAATCTTCTGCGATGGCATGACAAAATTTCGTATTATTACAACAAAAAATGCTGTACTTTTAAATTTTTTTCAATGCCCTTAAAATCACCCGGCACGGGGGATGTAAAAGTTTAAATGGCGGCTGGAGGGAAAGTGTTAAATATTCACTTGACAACTTGAAATTAAAATATTACTGCATTTGGGAAATGTGTAGCAATTTTTTTTTTTTTACTGAAGTGGGAGTTGCAAAGTAGTAATTTATTTTTAAATGCATATATTGTGCTAATCATGTGTACCACACATTTATTCATGCCTTGAAGCTCAGGGTTCAGAGTTTTAAGTTTTTGGGTGACATAAGCAAGAAAGGCCAAATCTGTTAACCGCAAGTAGTCAGTCAGGGAGTGGACAACTTCATTTGTGGATATGAGAAATGTTTTTATTTCCTCAGTCAGGTTTATAAAATATTCCTATACTTTACCTTTACTGAGCCACCTTATTTTATGCTGAGTATTAGCTCAGAGTACTCTCCTTCCATGTCCTTGACAAATTCTTTGAAAAGCCTTTGTTGCAATGCTGCTGCTGTAATGGAGTTCATGATTTTTGTCACTGTCCAACATATGTTTACATGGATGAAACTGATCACAGAGATTTTTGGTGTCAGTTCAGGACATGATTCATCACTGTTGCACAGTGCAATAAATTGCTGCTTATCATACCTGGGGCTTTGTCAGTAGCAATCAAAGACAAGTTATTCTAATGGCATATTTGTTCTAGAGGTAAAACTTCCTAAATTTTTGGTAACTGTTTTCTCCTCATGTCCTTTCTTTCAATGGCAAGATCATGTGCATTTACTCTTGGGTTGTGTAGTCTTGGAAAAACATTCCACTCATCCCTGCCAAGTAAAGTGTGTCTAATATATCTCAGGATTCACCCATTTTAAGTTCATACCAGGAACATCTGTTGACATCACACTTAGCTCTCTTTGAATGTAGCTAGAAATATCTTGAGCTCTTCTAACCATAGTTACTGACAGCTGCAGATAATTTAGAGCAGACATTGGCCCTCATTTATTCAAAAAACCATCAAAAAGAGATTCAGCGCCAGAAGTGAGGGGTTTTTTAAGTTAAGTCACCATCTTAACATGACTTTTTGGTTAGAACATATGTTATTTCAAAGGAAGCAGTTGTTGTATTGCCAGCCTTTTCCAGAGGGTTTGTGAAACTGGATTGTTGTGAATCTAGTTTTGATTGTAAGTGACTAATCTTACTTCTCCTGAGTTCACTGTGAGGCAAATAGTTTTGGTCAAAAGAACTGTATTTATTCCGAATCACTTTAGTATTGGATTTTTAAAGCACAACACTGCTGTTGCACAAGGGCAGACTCCATTCCCTTGAACTTCTTTGAAACAGTATTTTTCTTCCCACTCATCTTTGAAGTTACAAATGTGGCTTCTTACTCTATTCAGGTCTATTCATTTTAATGGCAAGTCCAAATTCCACAGTTAAGGGTGACAAGTAAGTACAAACAAATGAGAACAAAGGCACTCAACATTACTACTATCTGTGACAGTTTTTATAACACAGACGCACTAATTCGTTGGTAGAATGGCAGTGCTCTTGATGTGGAACAAGGGTAGTGATGCGGAGGGTTATGCAAGGTTATCATGAGTAGGCTGTTGAGCATTCTTGAGGTGACGTTATTTTCAAATGCTGTGAACAAGATGCCCTTAATTTTTTAAATTAGAACGTACAGGTAAAGAGGTGTTCTTACAGTTACATGAGTGAACAGCAAAAGGCAGATGAGTGCATGTGAATGACATGGGGGTTTGGCAACTGCTGGTATATATTATTATTAATAGAAGGGTTGTAATATTGGGCAAATCTGGTTTTCATAGTCTTTCAGTAAGGAATGATTGTGTATATTATTTGTGACCTTCTGCGTTGTGCTGTTGTATGCCTCTTTGGTTTCTGCGTTCCTGAATCATGGATCCACTAATATCATTTTGTATATGACAGGTGGGGTGGATTTTCTCTCTTGGCCACATTGCATAATTATATCACTCCTAAATCTCTTTGTTTTTTTAATGAGTGCATTCTCTCTGCCTCTGACTGATGTGTTACTAGCAGTGTTAACTTAGTTGCTTACATTTGCTATATATCTGAAACTTCAGGTGTCCAGTACAGCTGAGTTGTCACAGTAAAGGACCAAGCCAGACACAGATGATGGTCTGACCCAGTGTTTTACAATTTGATTTGGCCCCAACCATTTTGTAGTGAACAAATTTTTGTGGAAACCCTAGTAAGAATTTGCAGCCAGAAACTAGACCACAAATATTTAAGGACAGTAATAAATGAATGTTAAACTATGATTTGAGATGACAGCATGTTAATTCTACATACAGTGAGACCCTCTTACGTTTTATCTAAAAAATGCAACAAATTTGGCTTATGAAACTGGAAAATGTCTTGAAAGGTTAAGCTTGAAAACAGTATTATTTTGCAATTCTGTTTAAATTGACATTCTCATTACTAGAGTATTGTTGTATATCAGTTCAAATCATGTATTTTTACCATCAAACCACATTTCAAGTCTTACTGTTGGCAATCTCAGCACTTTCTGGAACACATGATTCTTTTTACAAGTACAACTGGTAGACCCAGACAGTACTGTTGCCAGAACTACTCCGTAAGTATATATCATATGGTACAGTGTTTTACTGTTCTTGCCTTTTTTCTGGGTAAGCTTTTCACTTGCTGACTGAGAACCTCCTCTTGTATTTTAAGTCGACATAGAAATGCAGAATTCAGTGATTTTTTTTTGCAAGGAAAATTTACATAGCAGTGACCATGTTCATAATATCCATATTTTTTTGAATTGAAAGCATATGTTTTGGGCCATTTTTTGTTGCAGTAGCCATGCTGATTATGTGTTCAGTAATTATATGCTCTAGAGGATGAAAAGTATACACACACACAAGCAATTTGAACTGAATGCAAGAAGTGTATAAATTTTGCACACAAAATACTTCATGCTAATGAAACTGAAGTGAACAGCTGCAGTCACAACACACTGCGTTAAACCCATGCTGTTAAGCATGTAAATTACTTGCAGTTAAAGTTACACTTACAGTTGTCATATTAAGTTACTTCAGGAATGTTGTATTTCTTCTAGCTGACTAGAAAAAAGTGATTTTAAATTCTGTTCAATGTAGTAAACCGTTTTATTGCAGAGATAGAGTGATTCAAATTCAGAGTATCTTTTTTATGGTTTGTCCTTGTTTGTTTACACTGTGTAATACTGAGTGGTTATTTAAATAGTCATTCTTTGCTGCATGTAAATCTGCTGTGTTATATTTCAAAGCAAAGTAGAGAGTCCAAGTAGAAACTTGAAAATATGTACTGAATTGTATTAACCCACACAGCGCAGTGCACATTTCTATAGCTTACACAGTGGTTGTATAGTTGCAGGAAACTTTGTAGCTGAGTGTAGATGTATATTTTATGGCACAGCCAGTATTTGACTCTCATTCCCATTTCCTGCCCCTTTGTCCTCAGCTTCTGGATCAAGCTGCTCCTGGCCAGTTGGAAGGATTGGTCCGTTCTGAACACCAGCACAAAAAGTAACTATTCTTTAATTACTTTATTTTGCTATTAATTTAGTATTAATTCTCATTTTTCGTAAAGAGTGTGGGCTCATTAGAAAGTTTTACTTGTAAGTTCTTCCCTGCACATGGCATGTGTGTATGGCTTTTCAGCTTCATTTATTTTGTTTGCACTTGTTCTTTGCATACACAAATGAAGATGGAAGTTAACGTATGGAGGAGCGTTTTAACAATTGCAGCTCAGAATGTATCTTTAATCTTTGTCTTCATGTGTGATAAAGCTCTTGCAACAGCTGCTGTGCTGAGACTGGAGATGAAAAGTACGGCTTTGTATCAGTATTGTTAGGTCTGTATGGGAAAAAAAAGTTTGGGGTGGCATAGTCAGTACAGGGAGTCGCTGTGGGCTTGATGCTTTGGGGTTCGAACTGCAATGGGGACAAGATTTTCCACATCCGTCCAGCGTGGCCCAGGGGCCCACTGAGCCTCCTGTACAGTGGGTACCACGCATCTTTCCTGGAGTAAAGCGACCAGGGCATTGCATTGACCACTCACCCTGTCTAATGCAAAGGTTAAGATTGAGTAGAGCTATGCCTCTAGTCCCCCTCTGTGCTTTCATGACATCTAAGGCGACTTTACCTTTTTTTTTAACATACGGAAATCACATGTTATCAAAGGTTGATTAAAATGCTAGATCTTTTGAACAGTTTTGCTGTACATACATTTGTACAGAGGCTGTTATTTTTACAAAGGAATTTATTAGTGCAATTTCAAGTAAGCTCTGTTTTTGTAGATTTTATTGTATTTTGATTTTCGGTTACATGTTCATATGTCATCAATGAAAGGGGCTGACTGCCAAGTCCATATTATAAAATAGTTAAAAGTGTGTTTGAAGACTGATGAAATGGCCTCACACACAGGAGGTGAAGTGAAATAATTGTCACAAACTATAAACACAACTCCTTTTAGTGGAAAGGTCTTGCTTTTTATTTAGTTAAGCTGTTTTAATAATTAATACTATAAGTGTGCTGGCCTGAGATGCCAGCACATTAATTGTCTGTCACTGTTTCAAGTGATGTATGTGGAATGTTCAGTAAATAAGGTTCCCTAGGACATAAATCATAAGTAATTAAAATGTTAAATGTATTTGTTCCATTGAACATTCATTTCTCATCATCATCCCCAAGCACATTGATGAATGCCATACGGGCATGAGTTTAAAAATTCCAATGCGGTCGAAATGATGCTCTTTCATTTGCAACCATTCAGGAACATCTATTTTGACTTAATTATTATTGTGGGATGAATGACCACTTGCGTGTTGCATCAGCATCCCAAATAAATGACGCAACACGTGATACTGCAGGCATGACTTTGTATCCCCATGTTATACTGACATGGAGTTCTTGCAGTCATTTAACTAGGAACTTGGGGACCACCTACCCTATTGTTTGAGCCTTTGAAGGACCACTGGGGATTTTGCCAGTTTCACAGTAATGAAGAAGTGGAAATGGCTGTTGGTGATTGGTTGTGAACACAGGCATAACTTGGGTAATAACACTCGGTGGATCTGGGGGGGGGGGGTAACTTTATAGTGTCACTTTTCCTTTGTAAACTGGTGGCACAGATACCCCCAGCCTCTCTATTCTGCAGCTCATAAGACACAGGTTTTTCATTTTTTTCTGTTTTCACACCACCCAAATAATCATTTAGAGAATATTTCAGTTTTCCATTTGCCCCCCTTGCACTTGCAACCGGGAAGTTATGCTACGATTGTGTGTACAAAATCCAGATTTCTGCTATGATGAAGTTTTTAAACTTGTACCAAGGATCGGCCAAATGCTTCAGTGTGCTTGGGGATTATGGAGAATAATAATGCATCTTCACTGGAAGAAATGAGTTACATGGAATCTCATAATGCCTTCTCATTTAAATTTTTATGGCCTTATTGAATGGCCTCTGTATCTTCAGACAGTTTTCCATAAAGTGATGGGCAGATTTGTGTTGTCTATTGGCTTCTTTGTGTGGTGGTTTTGTTTGTATGACAGTGTCAGTAACTTGGGTTTGTATAGTGGTGAGTGATAGGATGGTGAATTTATAGGATTCAGAAGGTAATGGTCTTGGCCTTGAGATACTATCCCAGAAATTCTATGGCAGGACTGAGTAAAACCACAGACAACTTCGGTGAAGATAGGCAATGACCCAGGCAAGATGTGAACCAAGCCTTACCCAAATACAAACCTAGAGCATTACAACTAAAGAGACTTCTTCAGCATGTTTGGTAATGGATGCCCAAGTTGTTTGCCAGATAAAATTTTGAGATTCTTTTCACATCACAGGCTGACACATCGGACGTATGCAATTTGATTTAGTTGCATGCATGCACAGACATTTACAGTAAGACCTCGTTAATTTGAAACACCAGTTAGTCCAAAGCAAATGCCGGTCCCCAGCTTAAAGTATAGCATTTTGAGTATAATTCAGTGTGATTAATTTGAAGCGGTTTTCTAGCCCATGACTCAGATTTATGTTAGCGAAAACTCTAAAACCGTTGACATATTTAACAAATATGGATTGTATTGAACAGCAGCCTATGCTGGGGGGGGGGGGGGGAGGGGGTGATGTTTGAAAGTACATTAGGATTCATGTTGCAAAGCATGATGATACAGAAGATGAGCTGTTCGGTTTTTTTTTATCATGGTTCAAAGAACAGTAGTGTTGTGGATGCCCGAACAGTGAAAATGAAGGCTGATGAAATAGCCCCGAAGACGGACATTGATTTTAAATGCTCCAAGCTGTGGTTGTAGTGGTTCAAGGAGTGGAACACTGCATGGATAGCAGCGACTGGAGTCGGTGCTTCAGCAGATGCTGATTTGGAAGAGAAGTGGCGAGAACATGTGAAACCAATCCAGTGTGCCCTGAGAGAGACTTTTTCAGTTTGGACGAAAAAAACATTTTTTATCATGTGCAACTGAAGAGGACCATGGTATTAAGGAGAGAGAATTGTCAGGGAGGGAAAGGGTATTAAAGGCAGAGTGACGATCCTGTTGTGTTGCATTGTTGATTGCAACGAAACGCTTTGTCCATTGATTATTGACAAGTTTGAAAACCCACATTACTTGAAGGTATGAGGCATTATCCAAGTGATTACAAACCATCCATAAACTCATCGGTGACTAGAATCTTGTTCAGGCGCACACCCAGAACTTTTCCTTGGGGTGGCTGACCCTGAGGCTATAATTTATGTTTGATTGTAACAATTATGAAAATCGTGTAAGTACAACATAACACCATCTGCAACTGCATTTATATACATACTACTATGACTACATGTTCCATGACTGAATCACATTGTCCTGTCTTGTTTTTTTATTTATTTATTTCAAAATTCTGACGTACTAGTCATCAGCTGATTTCAGCAGCTGTTTTTGGCTTAAGGGGAAATCACAACTTTTTGGTATCATAATATCTACGAACTCTGTATTTTTTCAGTTTCAGTTATGGGGGGTTTGGTGGGAGGGGGCTGCCGTGCTGCAGGCGTTCCCCCCACTCGCGGGTGCATCCTTGGGATTGTTTATACAGTGGCTGGTCTCTTCTGAGAGGAGGATGGCGTAATGTGCTCCTAATGGATCAGTGTGCTGTCTGTAGTGACGAGGGCATTACCCCAAAATATGAGTGCATTATATACCTACCATCAAACACCAGTGACATTCAACCACTGGCTCAGGACATCATGTACTGTATGAACAAGCATACTGAAGGCGTATAGTGTGCTGTTTTTTTTTTTTGTGCAAGAAATGGTTATGAATGTTCCCGCAGAAGGCATGAGAAAATGGAGCATCTTGGATGCCATGCAAGGCGTTCTATGGCTTGGAAATTCATTTTGCCAGCAGTAATTTAGAACAGCTTGGTGAAACGTGGCTTCAGCGCTATAAGTTCAGTCATCGATGATGATAATGACAAAAACTACGAATGAGTGGAACCGCAACACCACATTGCCCTAGTACTTTAGACAAGTTCTTGATGTCAACGAATCTGTTCCTATCTCCAAAAATCAACCGACCAGTTCAGACAACCCAGGCCCGACCTTGGTGCACGTGATAGGCGAGGAAGAGAACTCTGAGGAAACAATGCCACTCCCTGCCGCCCATTTCTGTTGCAGAGATGTCCTAATGGTGTTGTCCATCCTGGATTTTGTAACAGATTCGAGTGAGGCAGGTGACGGAATTGTGTAAGCTGTGGATAAACTGAAAAATTTTGTGTCTAAAGTATCTAAAAGCAGTCTGAAATGAAAGTCACTTGACTTATGTTTTAAGAAACAGTGATCACAGATCAGGGTGTGACAACGAAGATTTCTTGTGGGCTTATTTCCTGTATGTAACTTGTATTACATTACGGTATAGGTGTCTCAAGGGCAAATAAATGAGTTCATAAAGACCCTGCTGTATAAAAGGATAGTAGATTATATCGTTCGTTGGGCATGATTTTAAATGTACCCCATACCAGGTTAAGTGCATTGAAAAAATCGGGTAATTGGAAATTGTTTAATTCAAAGTGTGATAATTTGGCCCAAAGCAATTTGAATTAACAAGGTTTTACAGTCTTTTCTGTGTAATGTTCCTGAGATATGTAAGGCTTGTATTTAGTGTTCCAGTTAATAGACTTCATTGCTCTTAACCCCAATATTTTTTCACACTTGGGAGTCCCCCCACCACGACGACCACCAAGCACAGATGACGTGAACTGCATGGGCGATGGGCATTGCTATCCATAATACCTATATGCAAAACATCTGTGTGTGACATTTGTACAGAATGTACCATTAGTAATAGTAATACTCTCTTGTATGCATAATCTAAGAATTGCTACTCATTTTTAGTATTTTAATTTTTCAATTATTCTGAATTGCAGTGTTAATTCAGCTACATTTGGTAACTTACATGTCATGGTTGTTTTGTTGTGTTTTGTTTAGTGACAGCAGTGGCAGCGAGCCAGACGAAGTCGATACAACAGTCCTGGCTCGAGGTTATCGTTTCTTAGGACGAGTGGTACGAGCATCTCTTCCCATACAAGCACTGATGTTGCTTCTTCTGGGGGTGGCAGCCCTTGTTCCGACAGGGGAGGAAGACTACTCTTGCATTCTGAGCAACAACTTTGCTCGCAGCCTCGAGCCTATGTTACGTTATCCAAATGGCCCACCTCCTATATAAAGTTGAGTACTTGCAATATGTCTGGTCACACAGTCCAATTGAATAACATGTATAATGGTAAAAAATCTCAGGAATATTCAAATCAAGTTCCTACCAGGAATCAGTCTGCTCATATTAACACAGCCCAGCAAGAACTTGTGTCTCAGCAGGGGTCATATTTACATATAACTTGGAGGAATTACATAAGTTTCAAGCAACATTTCCATGAAAATAGAACAGATTCCAACTTGGACCAACACATATATTAATTCTGTTTCGTTAAGGAAATAACTGCAATTCAGTCTGAAGTCTGAACACTTTCATTCACACTGTCTCACATACTATATTCATGTTTTTTGACTGAGGCTGACTTAACACAGAGTGCATTCTTGGATATAACCTGTGCTGTCCACAGTTTGGAAATTGCAGATCTTATTGAAGGGCATTCACATCTTTTTTACAGGACTACACTGAATATTAATTGAAGATTACTACCTGTCTGATAAATTCCACTTGATTTTCCAACTGGAAGTTAGTGTTGCGAAAATTATGTAAAGAATGTCCAAGTACAGAAAACTGACTAAATACGCAAGTTCTGAGAAAGTACTTAATATATGAACAGACTTGTTACAGACTGTAGTTGTGGACTCCAAATGTTGATGTTGACAGAGGAGATGAACGGTAAACTTATACCGTGATAAACCATTTCCTGTATGCATTTATGTTAACTGCGATTTCCAGTAGGTTTATTAATTTGTTTTTAATCCATATCATTACAAATCATCATCTTTGCTTACTGTGTGGCTTTGATGATCAGCAGCCTTGCTTCACTTTGTATGGTGTAGAAAGGCTATTGGTCATTCCCAAAAACATGTATTATGCCTATTAACTGAAGTAGCCACACAATTTTCCAAGAAAGTAAGTGACCATGTATTTACAGTTAGTGAACATGGTATGGATACCAAGAGGGTGAAGGGGCATGAGTGATATTTTTTTAAGTGTTAAGAATGCATTATATAATAAGGAAGTATGTATATATGACACACTGAAAAAAGATGTGCAGCGAAGATTTTTAAATATTATGTGTAAATTCAATAAGTGGTGAAATTTCTTCTTTTAATAATGGTATCTTCTGTGTATGTAAGGGGAAAACTGTGAAACAGGTTTAATTTTTTAAAGCTTCACGTAACACAAAGAAGGATGACAGTGTTCCAGATTGGTTTAAAGTTCAAAGTACCATGCATTGAAATCCTCTAAGGACAGAGGAGTGGAACACACTGTCCATTAAGGGATTTGTAATGCCTGGTTCTGGGAATAACCTGTGTTATTTGATCTTGTATAGCCACAAACTTATATTCCATGGAAGCTCTCCAGCATGGGATATGCCAGTTTTGTGGCTGTATGAGAAGCTAAAGTGAAGCGTATAATAAAGATCGGACCGGTCTGGAAAGTATATTGCACAATATTATTAATATTTTTATTATTGTTTGTTGACTTGATATAGAATTTACGTTTTATGCAAAAATTTATGGAACTGTTACAAAGTTTCCTGATTTCCAAGTGGTGCTATGAGTAGCTTAATATGGTTAAATACATTTTTTTACTCAGGATGCTGGACTTTAAAATGTAGGCTGGTGTGGATATGAAGGAAGACGTATAGCATTCTGAAAACTAGCAAGTATATAAAATAAAATAGAACAGTTTGCTTATGGGATAAGATGAAAAAAATGTCAAATGAGAGATGCTAGCATTTATGCTTGTTCTTTAACATAATCGAAATCACCAGCATGATTCAAGTATAGTGCTCCGGTTGTTGATAGTGAAAGCCAGAAACCAATCTGTCATATGTTTGCCTTCTTTAAGAATTAATGGAGTGTTACAATTACACATTAATGTTTTATCCTTACTATTGCATATTAATCTTACATATTTCCTAATTAGTTCCTCATTCAGCCTACACTCTTCTATACAGCTTCAGTGTTAATACCACGTTGGTATGCTTATGAGGAAGCTGCAATTCATGGCTAATACAAGTTCTTAAAAAAACACCCAAACCATGTCATGTTGCAGCTCTTGTCATATAACCATCTGCTTTATATGAGTGGTATCTTCTAGCTGTATTTTTATAAAGAAAGAGCTTAGTGGGTGTGTGGTATTTAAACTTGAAACAATAAAGATGTTGAATTTGAAATAGTGTTTCTGCTGTTCTTCCTTACCTATCTTGGACCATGTAAAGAGGTTTTGTTGGTGACTAGAAGCTCTGTACCTCTTGAATGAGCAGTCTGCGTCTGCTTCAAGAAGGGTTTTCCATTATTACATGATCAAGCTGTTCAATGTTTAACATTCAAAATATAATAATAACTTTAGTGGGAAGGGGGGCAAAACCGGGTAGCGTGGCACAACCAGGTACCCCCTCTGCGGGCCGTGTGTGGTGTTGAAATCATGTGTAAGATGCTAGAACTACATCAAGCTGAAGAAAACAAAACAATGAAGGTTTTGCTTGTGTATGGTGACATTTTTTCCATCGCAGGTAATCAAAGTCTGCTTTTACAGTGCTCTAATATAATTTGCGCTAGATTTTGTTTCAGCAGGTAATACAGGTTGCACATACGAAACATTTACGTTAATAGTTACAAGGTGCATTACTTCAGCGTCAGTTCGGTGTGCCAGTGTTGTGGATTGCAGACAAAGCAACCTTCATAATCGGGGAGTACACCATAATGGCGTGTCTGTGGTGGAACGGTTCAGGGCATTACCGGGTAATGCCCCACTCTATATGCTTGACGTATTTAATGATTTTGCTTTTGTATTATGAAAAGGTTTGTATTATGGAAATGGTGCAGACATACAAAAATAAAACGAATCTTCAAACATGGACAGAAGAAATATGAAGAGAGCTTTAGATGATATAATTAGCAAGCGAATGGGCCACAAGAAAGCAGCCCGGTCCTTCCATGTGCTGCAGTCTGCTTTGGAAGACTGAGCTCAAAAAGCAAGTCGAGGGATGTCTACAGTTAATGCCTCACACAGTTGCATACCAGCAATATTTTCGGCTTAGTACGTGCTCAGGCAGCCACCTTGAAACCAGCAGTTTCTGCACTTAATAAGATGGGTTTATACCACAAACTGCAGCGTTTTGGGGGAAGCAGACTTTACTGCACTTCACTTGAGCATCAACCAACTGCGGAACCTGCCGGCTCACTCTGAGGCTTTTCGGTTGCAGATGGTTTGACTGAGACCCGACTCAACAAACGTAGGGAGTATCCATTAGAATTGCAGCCACTGAACGCTTCTGGTTTGGAGGGTAGGCCCATTTCGTTGGAAGAACCAACACACAAATCAGTCAGCCATCAAGATTAAGACAAAGATATTTTTTAAAAATCTAGAAAATCTGTTTTTGAGGTAGCCCCCAAAGAAATATCGCCAGTTCCACGCAACACACGAAGTCTACCATCAAGATGCAGTGGCCAGACAGCTGTAGCTATTACAGATTCACCATACAAAAGACATTTGGAAA
This sequence comes from Coptotermes formosanus, assembly GCA_013340265.1. Lineage (NCBI taxonomy): Eukaryota > Metazoa > Arthropoda > Insecta > Blattodea > Rhinotermitidae > Coptotermes > Coptotermes formosanus. The sequence goes on from BLKM01000700.1 coordinate 3,805,407, forward strand.
GCACATCAGCTATCAAGCACAAATTTGACTGAAGCTGTCCTTCTGAGACAACCACAAAGAAGAGATTTGAGAATGTACCAAATATTAAAGAAAAATAGTCTGGAAAGGAGACTCACTGGAAACAGATCAGCTGAATATGAAGATGGTGAAAGTGACAGCCACTGTATTTAGTGCAAAGAAAAATATTCTGAGACGAAATCAAAGGATGGGTGGATCAGATGCAGGAGTTACGAGAAATGGACCCACGAAAAACTGCACCGGCTGGCCTGAGAAGGCTTTGGATTATGCTGTGTGTAGTGCTTGTTAAGAGTTTCATTAAACTGATTTTGAAACGCGACTGTGTGCACCCGTTTGTACCCCCTCATGAGCCCGGCTTTGCCCTTACCGCCGGAGCAAAAGCGTATTTTACACGCCTCTAGATTTTCTATTATATAATGGCACTGTTTACCCGGCCCGTGAATTACTGTAACTTGATTGAAATACAACAGGACACGTGACAGCAATGCAGACTTTTCCTTAGCTTCCTGGTTTTGCCCCCC
>BLKM01000700.1:3806040-4113781 GCA_013340265.1 Coptotermes formosanus
ACCCTTTATGTTTATCCTCTATTATTCTCTGAACTTATCAGGAAATTCTCGCAATATCATGCACAGTTTAAAATATTCTCCATCAGGTTTGATTCCCAAAGCTGAAGCAGCTACCATCTTCTTCTCTTTGTAAACTTCAAGTAAAGGTTACTATCAATAAGAAAAAAATGTTCCTAGTCACTTTCAGATGCATACATCATGGAAAGTTTACTTCACCTGCAATTAGCAGACAGAGAAAAGAAGTTCTTTTCTAGGTAGAAGTCTGGACAGCCGTGTCGGATTTAAAGGCGCCACACATGTTTGAAGATGTATGTTGGTTTGCTGTGTTGTGTCAGTTCTGGCTCCAGTGTAGCCTTACCCTGAGATATCACCCTGGCATTCCGCCCATGCGCCAGAAGCAGCGCAAATTTGGTCTAAATCGGTGAGTAATGAAGAGCACTTTACTCTTGAGACCGAAACAGTTTTGCGTCCCTATCTTGCGTCGCATTGCAGCGGGGTGACTGAAACATCACAGTGTCACTCTCTAGCAATGGGACACAATCAATGCAAGTTTGGTCGAAATCGGTTACTAATAATCGGCACTTTACTCTTGAGGCCGACACAGTTTTTCGTCCCTATGTCGCCTCACATTGCAGCGGGGTGACTGAAACATCACAACAGGAACTCCATGCCCAGGCGTCATAAGCAATGAAAGCTTGGTCGAAATCGGACAGTCATGAAGGGCACTTTACTCTTGAGGTCGAAACAGTTTTTCGTCTCTGTCTCACCTCGTATTGCTTCGTGTTGACAGACATCACCCGTGGAACTTTCTTCCCACTCGCCAGAAGCAGTGCAGTTTTCGTCGAAATCGGTCAGTAATGTAGGGCACTTCACCCTTGAGGCGGAAACGGTTCGTCGTCTCTATCGTGCCGCAAATTGCAGCGGGGTGACTGAAACATCACAACTAGCACTCTGCGCCCCGTCGCCACTAGCATTGGAAGTTTGGTAAAAATCGGTCAGTTATGAGCGGCACTTTACTCTTGAGGCCGAATCAGTTTTTCGTTCCTATCTCTCCTCGCATTGCAGTTGGGTGACTGAATTATCACCCGTGGCACTCTCTGGCCACATGCAGTGCAAGTTTGGTGGAAATCGGTCAGTAATGAAGGGCACTTTACTCCTAAGGCCGAAACAGTTTTTTGTCCCTTTCACGCCTCTCATTCCAGCGGGGTGACTGAAACACCACAGCTGGCACTCCCTGTGCATGCGGAATAAGCAACGAAAGTTTGATAAAAATCGGTCAGTAAAAAGGGCACTTTGCTCTTCAGGCCGAAACAGTTTTTCGTCCCTATCTAGCCTCCCATTACAGGTGGGTGACTGAAGCACAACATGTGGCACTTTCTCATGTGCCACATTCAGTTCAATTTTGGTCGAAATCGGTCGTTAATGAAGGGTACTTTGATCTTGAAGATGAAAGAGTTCTTCGTCCTAACTCGCCTCACAATTAAGCGGGGTGACTGAAACATCACAAGTGGCAGCCCCAGCCCCCGCGCCACAAGCAGTGCAGTTTTGGTCGAAATTGGTCAGTAAAAGGGTTATATTATTCTTAAGGCCGAAGCAGTTTTTCGTCCCAATCTCTCGCATAGCAGCGGGGGCGACTGATATATCACACGCATTTTTCTCTGCCCATGCGCCACAGACAGTGCAAGTTTGGTCGAAATCGGTCATTAATGACGTGCACTTTGATCTTATAGCCTAAGGAGTTCTTCGTCCCAACTTGCCCCAAAATTCAGCGGGGTGACTGAAATATTGCAAGTGGTACTCCCTGCCCACGCGCCACAAGAAGTGGAAGTTTGGTCGAAATCGGTCAATATTGTAGGACACTTTACTCTTGAGACCGAAACAGTTCTTCGTCTCTCTCTCTCCTCGCATTGCAGTGGGGTGTCTGAAACATCACATGTGGCAATCCCTGTCCAGGCGCCACAAGCAGTGCAAGTTTGGTCGAGATCGGTCAGTAATGAAGAACACTTGATTCTTGAGGCCGAAACAGTTTTTCGTCCCTTTCGCACCTCGCATTGCAACGGGGCGACTGAAACGTCGCACGTCTCGCTCCCTGTGCATTCATCTCAAGCAGCGCAAGTTTGGTAGATATCAGTTATTAAAGGTGTCTGGTATCTTAGAGTTATTAATATTCGGAGGGTGCATTGTGTTACTGGTACTGATAGCTGACATTGCAGCTGGGTGTTTCTTGTGGGTAACATGGACAAAAGCTCCTATTGTTTTACCGCTGCGTATTACTATCAATTGCAACTTTTGTAGCTGTTTGTACATACGGAAAATTATAAGGCAGGTAGAGCTTTATATGTAATTACATTGTCCTTTTTACACTGGTTTTTTTGATGCAGGATTTTTCCAGTTTACATGGTGTATGTGTTTGAAGTTTTGTTGTTGTTATACTTGTTACAGAAAGGAAATTAGGAATGTGTCATATATTATTATGGTATTAAAATTTAAATTCTGTGTTCCTGTATTAACTACATGAAGTCTCTTTCTGTATGTTTTTGAGAAGTTACTGCTTTAATTGCCATAATGTGATGCAAGAATCATCTTAAACTACAGTTCTGTACCCTTATCAGCTTCGAACGATTTTGTATCAACTATGCTAATGAGCATCTGCTGTATTATTTTAATCAGCATGTTTACAAGAATGAATAAGAAGAATATCGTAAGGAAGGTATCCGGTGGAAAGACATTGCCTTCGTGGACAACACGGCATGCCTCCAGCTGGTAGAAGGCAAACCCAGTGGCCTGCTGTGAATGTTGGATGCCCAGTGCAAGTGAGTATACTAAAACTAGGTTTGAACGTAACACATCACATAACTCCAAAGAATTAGGTTCATGAGTCTATAATAATGAAACTGAATCAGGTGATGGTCTTCTGGGTGCTTGTACCATGTTCCGATTTTCTGGAGGAAGATGGAGTGCCTGTGTCTTCAGGGTAATTGAATTTGGTTCAGGTGGGTTCATATCAGAAAAAACAGGTTATTGTGCATGGTGTGAAAGCCTAGAAGACCATCATTTGAGCAACACCTGCCATGAAAACCCAAAATCGCTTGAACTGCACAGTTTTTTGGGTGCTTTATGAGTAGTACACAGGTTAACTGAGGCCACACAGTGGCGCAGTTGGTGGAGGCACTGCGCTAGAGCCGGAATGTTGTGGGTTTGATTCCCAATGGTGTTATTGGAATTTTTCATTGACATAATCCTTCTGGCTGCACTCTGGCCCAGGGGTCTACTCAACCTCTAACAGAAATGAGTACCAGGAATATCTACTGGGGGGCAAAGGCGGTCAGTGCATAGGGTTGACAACCTTACCACCTTCATGTGCCAATTGTCTTGAAATCGGGAAGCTTTAACCTCCTGGAAACCTCAGGGCCTGCCCAGGCCTGTATTGGGATTGCTTTACCTTTACCTTACACAGGTTAATTATCACTAAGATCACTGAATGGAAACTGTAAGACAAGTCCATTTACATGCTTTTGTTCTTCATTGAAACATTCTGCTGTACAATTACATGATTTCATTCCATCTGAGCACCATGCTTGTGTGCACCTTTATGAGCAGTTACCATAATGTTTGAGTGTAACTCTGTTTTCTTTATGTTGGTACCAATCTTATTTAAACCATTTCCATGGGGTTGTGTCTTTGAGTATGTATCAGTGTCCAGGTAAGATTATAATTTGGTTTATCATTTTTACAAAAGCTTTTTTTTTTCCCATAAATAAACGAGGGCTAGTTTAGATCAGCACCTTTCGTACTGTGTATGAAGGAGCATCTAATCAAAGGTCCTGGCAGGGCCAGACTTATTAAAGGTTGCTTACTATGTTCAAATATTTTAATTTACTATTATTTTGTTTTAAGCTGGCAATATTGGCAAAGGTCAGTTTAGGATAAGTACATTTCTTGGTAGACATTGTAAAATTGAGCATAGTGGCTTAAATCAGGCATGTTAGATTCCCAAGCCTTCCACCCAGGTAATGTGGTATTCCTCTGGTAGTGCTCATCACTTCTGGCAATTAGCGGTAGTCTATAAAACTGACTGAAGTGATTTTATTTTACACTCATCAGTAATTTAGGCCTTTTGTAGTTGGTTTTGTTAGTTTTAAAATCTTAACACACTAATTCAGTTTGTTATTTTTGCTCAGATATTTTAATCAATTTTTAGGCACAGTCACAAAATTGCAAACAGTGACTGACTATTAGCTTTCTCATGTCTCTCTGTCCCTCCGTCAGTCCATCTACCTGCCTGTCTGTCCATCCACATGGGGCAACTTGCCTCCCACTGGATGGATTTTCATGAAATTTGAGATTTGTGAATTTTTCTAAAAATATGTTGAGAAAACTCAAGTTTCATTAAAATCTGACAAGACTAATGGGTGTGGGTACTTTACATGAAGATCTATGTACATTTATGATAATATCTTGCTGAATTCTTCTCAGAATGAGATATGTTTCACAAAAGTTGTAGAGAAAATACAAACATGTTCAGTAACTGTTTTCTGAAAATGTGCTGTTTATGAAATAATGTGGAAAAATATGGTAGATACAGACAGGCCTCTGGTGACAATATCATATGGTGCATGTTGTTTGCATGCTGGGCAACTAAGTCTGCAAGCACACACTCAGAATATGTAATACTTACTGCTTTTCCACAGAAACCATGGTTATGTGAACATGCCTTAATATTAGGTGGTACATTATGTGTACATTGCCTGTCTTGCTCCACTAAACAGTGGCCATGTAATTTGCATGTATTTGTAGTGATGTGGTGTTCCCGTATATAGGTTATCTCCAGATATAATTCCATATACAAGGGGAAGAATTTGTTGGCCCAAATAAACCCACATCTTGGTAGGTACAATTTGTTGTGTCCAGAGAGCAGACCTTCCCTCTTGTAGTAGATTTGGGCTTCAGTTCTCTTCAGTGTATGTTGTATTTCTATAGCACAAAACTGTAGGGAGGCACACCCTCTTGTATACTTTGTTGTCTGTTCCACTCTTTTGTCCAGTACATTCATGTCCCTGGTTTCTTTTTTGTTAACTTCATTTAGTGTAGCTTTATGTAAGTAGTTGACTGCACTGTTATCCTGTATACCTTGTCAGATATGTACATTAATTAATTATGCAATGGCAAAAGGAAATAACAGAAATTCCACTTCTGTTTTAGACATTTCCATTTAAATAAAATACAAACTGTGAACTGTCTTATAGGCATTAGTAAAGATGGAGGCAATGTAACATAATTTTGGAAAGTTAGTGTGATGTTTGGCGTTGTGTGAAGAGGAGAGGAGCAGACTGAATTCAGAGGAGAAATAAATATACTTAGGTTAACTGTTGGGAAGTTGTATGAAATAATGTAAGGGATAGCATGGCTTGATCGTAGAACAATAAAAATGAGTACATAATGTCAGCAAGACTCCTCATATGTGCTTTCATTATCTGTGTAGTTACAAATCCATAACTCATTTTCTGCCTTCCATCTTCACATGTGCCATCTGAGTTGTCTTATATATATGACCCAGGTTCCATCAGTAATATCTAGCCCCACTAACAAGTGCAGTCTCTTTAATTTTGAACTTATATACCATTTCAATATTATTACCGTCTTTTCCTCAATTTGCCCGATTTTTCCTTTACGTGACAAACAGAACATACTCGTTCGTGTTTCACATGCTGTATCTCAGGGAATATTTGACGTGTAGGCTCCTAAGTTGGACTTTAAGTCTAGTCAGTCTTATAATAGGAATAATTTTAAGGTAAATTTATTTACATATATATATACGCTTATATAAACTTCGTTGACTGCAGTCTGTTATCACACAGCATGCAGGTACCTCCGTCTTAGACCGCACGTCGAGCACTGGCCTCCTCCACAACTCACTTCCAAAACACATCTGTCCTACATTACCGCCGGACAATATAGCAAGTCCCCTGTCGTGGTACAGTAAATTTTGGTCGGCCAAAGCAAGGTTTTTCCCACAGCACAAAATAAGGTGTCTATCTCTCAAAACATCCCGTAGTAAAATTTTATAAGAGGGTACTACAAAATGTGCCAGCAAACCTTCCATTTATTCCTCCAAAGTACAGGTGTTCCTAACCCTCTGTGAGTAGTGCCGAAAAACCTCACCCAGCTGAAATAATTTCAACCATAACAATATTGTTTTGCACTCTGCATAATACTTTCTGCTCCTGTATCTTACTGAGCATGAGAACTGTATGAATGCTTAATTGAATGTTGAAACATCAAAGTCTTGATGTTTGGGAATGAAGTCTCCATTGTTACATGTTGTGACATTTTCCTTGTGCGTATATACAGTGAGTTTCAGGACTGCATGCCTCTTGTGTAATAGGAGTCATCCTTGCAGAAGTTTGTACATACGATGCCATTAAAATGTATAAGAAGTTGGAAGTATGGTACTGTAATTTGAAATGAGCATACATACAAATGTGGTCATGATTTCATATGCATCTATTGTTTGTTGATGTGAATATTTTATGAATTAAGCTACATATATGTAACATTTAAACTTCAATGCAACAGAAAGATCTGTGGTTTTATTGCTGTTTTATCTCTACAGGTATTAGGATTGGGATGGGGGGTTACTGAAAGATCACGCCTGCCACTCTCTGCCCATGCGTCACAAGCTGTGCAAGTTTGGTGGAAATCCATCAGTAAAGAATGGAACTTCACTCTTGTGGCCGAAGCAGTTCCTTGCCCCTGTCTCGCCGCGCATTGCTGCGTGGTGACTGAGACATTACCCGTGGCATTCTCTGTCCACGCGCCAGAAGCAGTGCTAGTTTGGTCGACATTGGCCAGTAACGCATGGCACTTTACTCTTGAGGCCAACACAGTTCTTGGTCACTATCTCGCCGCACATTGCAGCGGGGTATCTAAAACATCATACATGGCAATCACTGACCATGCGCCAGAAGCAGTGCACGCTTGGTCGAAATCGGTCAGTAATGAAGAGCACTTTTCTCTTGAGGCCGAAACATTTTTTCGTCTCTATCTTGCCTCACATTGCAGCGGGGTGATTGAAACATCACGTATGTCACTCTCTCGCAATGCGCCACAAGCAGTGCAAGAGTGATCGAAATCGGTCAGTAACGAAAGACACTTTACTCTCGAGGCCGAAGCAGTTTCTCGTCACTATCTCGCATCGCATTGCAGCGGGTGACTGATACACCACACGTGGCACTCTCTGCCTATGCCCCAGAACCAGTGCAAGTCTAGTCGAAATAGGTCAGTAACGAAGGACAATTTACTCCTGAGGACGAAACAGTTTTTCGTCCCTATGTCGCGTCTTATTGCAGCGGGGTGACTGATACATCACACTTCGCACTCTCTGTGCACGCGCCACAAGGTGTGCAAGTTCGGTGGAAATCAGTCAGTAATGAAGGGAACTTTACACTTGCGACCAAAAAAAACAGTTCTTCGTCCCTATCTCACCTCTCATTCCAGCGGGGTGACAGAAACACCACACCTGGCACTGCCTGCGCATAAGCCATAAGCGAAGCAAATCTGTTCCTAATCGGTCAGTAAAGAAGGGCACTTTACTCCTGAGGCCGAATAGTTGCTACGTCAGTCATTTCGCTTCTAGCCATAATCCGTTAACAGTATTAGTAGTGTACATGTCTGGAAAGTCGTTTTCTTCGGTCATGCCAACGTGGCAGCGTAGCGTTGAAGGAGGGGTCTGAACATGGCCCATACATATGCGCTGTTGCCAAGTCGGAATAACTTTGAAGCACGCTGCGTTCCGCATACATTTTAAAGAGAGGTTTCTGCTGTGAAGCCGTGTTAAATGGGTGCAAATCCCACAGCATGGCGCACCCTCAGGTTGCCAATGGTGGAACGGCCTCCAGATGTGGAAGGTAGCTGCAAATATATTGAATAAGCAGTCGTGGGCAGCTGACAAGGAGTGATCCTCCAGCTTGGGGTCGGGCGAGAGGCAAATAACTCCTCGCCGTAATCAATTACGGTGTTACGAAACACTGCACAAGGAATCGGACGTGGACTGATCTTTTGGCATGGGGTAAGGAATGGAAAAAGGACATGAGATCCTGAAGAAATGGGATGGGGGTGGGGGCATGGACTGGATTGGTCTAGCTTCGGAGAGGGACAGATGGCGGACTCTTGTGAATGCGGTAACGTTCTAACAAAGAGGCCTTCAGTTTATTGTGAGGTGACAAGGTCACATATGGCAGGGGCGAGAGAAAGAATGGTTTGTCTTCTTTTAGCTGTTGCATTAACCTCACAGCTTCACTTAATTGCTCTTAATGTGCTCATAACATTTGGTATGACCTGTACCACTGTTACACTATCATTTATTCTTCAGTGTGTAAATATATTTCTGGAGTTTGTTGTTTCTATTTTAATGTAATTTTTTTTGCATTGTGCATTGACATTAACAATGGTGCAGTACTGGGCCATAAATATGTAACCACTTTCTGCCCTGAAGGAAACACTACTCCTAGAAATTAGGTTATGTTTGATATATTCATAGTTATTACATTTGTAAACTTGTAACAATGCGAATACTTTGTGGCATGTGTGGGTGTGTGGGTTTTTTAACATAATATAATTTAAGCAGATCTTAAGGTTCAACACACATTGTGTTCGCCAATAAATTTAAGAACATGGCATATGCTGTGAAAAGCAATAGCTGTCAGAATTTGTCATGTTTGATGGTAAATGTAGTTGTTACATCTTTTTCATTTATGTGTTGAGAGTTGCGTATAATGTGGGTAGTTGTGTTGACTGTAAATTCATATACCTACATAGAACGCCCAAAATCTTCATTTCAGAATGGCTTAGAGATTTTAATTTTGTATATCTTTTAGTTTATTGTTTCACTTGAGGAACTAAAAGAAACTGTAACACAGAAGTGGTGCAAAGCACAGTGTTAGTAAATACTGTGTTGGTATAGGACATAATGTGATGCTTGTAATTCAGTTTTCCCAGCATGTAGCATTCACACTTTTGTCATTTATATTTCTAGGTTCTTTACTTCAGGCATTCGTAGTGGTGAAAAAACTAGTGTCATCTAGGTTAGGATACTATGTGGTCTGGGTAGCAGTGTTTCAGAGGAATATACTGCTTGCATCTTCAGGATGCTGTCTGAAGATGAAGGTAGTATGAGATCTGCATTCTTGTGGTATATTACGCAGTGTAGAGTGGTAATGCTGAAGGCATGGAGGCAGATGTTTCTTTGGAAATAATATCCATACCAGATTATGTGGTGTCGGTGTGGTAGGACACAACTTCAGTGCATTTTGAGTTGAAAATGAGGTAATGAAATGAAGGACGCGGGGGTTTGATATGGAATAGTAGTTTTGGGAGTATGGTGTCCCATACCACATTCTGCAGAAATAAAATTCTTGTAGTCCTTAACACAACTGTAATTCTGTGTATACTGCACTTTCTGAGAACACCTGTGGCCATCTTAAGGTCAATACATTATTAAGGACATGTAGATAATTAAAGTTATAACACCAGTATACATCTTCAATTCATGTTAGCTAAGGGTCTGAGATCTCATTCCATTTTCAACTCTGTTCTATACATATGGTCTTCTATTACAATTGTATGCTGTATGAACTGTTGTTATGGGATGTTGTATAGTTTATGCTGTGGACTTATGAAATTAAATGTAATTGTCCAAGCCCACACAATAAACAATAAAACATATAATAATTCCTTTACAAGTAAATGACGAATGTACACTCCTCTTTAAAACAATTGTCTGTATAGAATATTACAATTTAGGTTAAATAAGATCACAATTGCTAATGTGAAATGAAATGCAAATTTGTATTTAATGATGTAACGTACATTCCTCAACTGATTATAATGTGTGTAGTGTACGGAGAATTGAAGTTGTGTTAACAACTAGAAGAAATTTTTTTCTGTACAATTATAGGAGTCGTAGTTGACTGTATTACCGAATGTGATGGCGTCTCATACACATAGTTCTCGGAGGTACCGGTAGAGGCGCCGTTTGACGTTCCAACTACGTCATTAATGGATGACAGCACAGTTGGTCGCGTTTCCACGGATGAGCAGCGACGTACTTATTGTACTAGCTCTGATCCATGGGTGTAACGAATTGAACGCAATTCAGTTGGCAGTGGTATGTGTGTTTCTCTTAAGTAAGTACGTACGAAAGGCATTTTTAACACCCCTGTGTAATTCTATTTCGCTGTTATGAGCTACAAGGGTGTTAAAGAATGTTTGACTTTGGAGGACTTAAGTCGAACCTAGTTCAAGGAATCAACCCAGTGTTTTTAGACTATCTCTTAGTAAAGTAACAAGAAAGTAAGCTATAACCAACAGCTTTCAAGAGAGCAGATTATCTTGTAAATACAAATACACATACTTAGGCCCGTTGAATTTATTTAGTCTTGTGGCATATGATGCTATTTAGATTGGTGTACAGATCCCAAAGTTTCGGAGGAAATTGCTGACTCCATCTTCAGGACAATTCTTCGTAGTTATTTGACAATACTGAAGAAGGAGGCAGTCAGCCTCTCCGAAAACTTGGTACTTTTACACAAATTTAAAATCTAGAAAAAAATAGGAGAGCGAACGGGCCGAAAGTTTTATGCTATGTGGTAACGTCTGTGATAATTAAATTCCTTAAAGACTTCCTTTCAGTGCTTGACAAGCATTGTAAGTCGAACCCGCTTATAACGACATCGATTTATACGACACCTCATCTATACCGTCAGATATTTTGTGGTACCAGTTCGTCACAGTTAAGCATAATATTACATTCCTCGATTAAAACGACACTCCTTTGTAACGATACAAAATATTCAGTCCTTTCATGACGTTATAACTGAGTTAGGCTGTATTACGTTTACTGCCACTGCCAATTTTACGTTTCTTTTAATACTTCCAACACTATTTAGACCAAGTTTTGTGTTTTACACCAGTTCCGACTCTCTGTCAGTATTCTTCGTGCTTTTGTTAACAGATTTGCAAGGTGTCTTTTGCAGACGGTGTACCTAACATGATTGGACACACTTCAAGACTCAGTTTTTCATGTAAAAGCGAAGAAAAACGTTCATCTAAAGATATGTCCGGAAATGAGTGGTTTTTGAGTCTAATGGGAAGATTGCGTTCAACAACACATATGTTAACCGCAATATTTTCACCGAACTGACGCAATATGTTTACAATCCACATTCCAATTTAACAGCTTCGAGATCTTGTTTGTGAAGTCGCCATTAACAACAGATGCTTAGAATATTCTCTGTCTGAATCAATTCACACATGGGTACGTATAATGGACCCTGGCACACTTTAAAAGGTCCCGGGGCTGTTGCGATTGGTTTTGACAGGCATAAAAATGCGTTAATGGAGTGTCTCTTCATTCTCAGTTGGAGCTGAATACCCTAGGGAATTTTAAGTGTCCCCACACATAAAAATCTACAAGATTGAGGTCACCACGTTGTTGGGCTGTGCCACGAAAACCAAGTATTTGCGGACATATGTAGATATGTACACGTTTCGTTGTTTTGGCGTGGGAAGCGCCTGAAGTTTGTCCAAGTATTTTAGACACACTCTGTATTAACATCCTAAATGCTTTTGCACGAATCTTCACATTTTTCTCTATAAAATTAGTACACTTACGTTTGTAAACAGTAGGAGCCCAGAAAGACGCCGTTAAGTCAAAAGTTTCTATTGCCTGTATATGAAATAACCAATTAAACAAGACTTTAAGACTGTAAGACTGTATGGAAATTTACAATTATAGAAGTGTAATTTTTATTATTTCAAAATTTTTATTGTAATTTAAATTTAACACAATGCCAGCGAGTTGTCCCTTTAATTAGCCCTCTAAAGACGAAGCGTATCTGTTTTATATAAGGACTCCGTGCGTACCGCGCTGTAAACACTCTCCACTTCGGTTATAAAAGCCAGTCTCTTAATGTTTTATAAGGCAAAAGTTGCTGTTTGTTCTGAGATCCGTACAAAACACATAAACGCAATGTGGGCACCACGTAGAATTTTTTGACGTTAAACCTGGTGGGATGTAAAGTTACCGCTAGGCTTTAAAAGGTTAAATACCCCCAGTTCCCGGACATTTAACACAGTTTAATGTGAAACCCCTGAATGGATTCTTAGTTACGATTTGACGGTATAGATGAAACTCCTGAACCCAGTACTAAAGAAACTGCACACAGAGGTTCCAGTAGTTCCACAGTGAGTGGTATCTCTCCAAACAAGACCCTATGTGAAGCGAAACAACGCAGAATTTACAAACGCACGTAGTTTCACTTCGCTTCGTATGTTCCGCACATCTTTTACACTGTCTTGCAGGATACTTCTTCTTGCCCTCCCCACCAGCAACAATTTTGTCCAGTTTGTGTGTGTTGAAATTCCCGAACAGTCCGCATGGGGGGTCCTGTTTAGGCCCCCTTGGTACTGGTTGCCTCCCTGACCATTGCAATTCATCAGAACTGGGCTCGGTTGTATTCTGGACTTTGATATCCACGACCTTTCTACCCGGTGCCGGAAGCTCTTGAACTTTATTTTTTGTTTGTGTTTAGTGTTCTGCACACAAAAAATGCATTGAGCAGTGCACAGTTTAGCAGATACAATACCAACTTTTTCGACCATTTGACAGTTTTCCTCAAAATTGAGTAATAACTGAGGTACTAGTCTGCCCTTCCTACGCCCTTCGCGAATTTATTGTACTGGACTGAACAATAGCGTAAGTTTGCTTTATTTACGGGTTTGTGTTTCCGTCTTTCCTTCCGGTGTTCCTTAATGTTACGTCATGTATCGTCCTTATCACGGTACAAGTCTTTTCTCCTTCCAGGCTTGGACCATGACGTCACCCTTCCTCCAGAACGCTGACTGCCTTTTTTTCAATTGGCTGGCTCCCCGTTCTAGGTCTTGTGGAAAGCCTCTGTTAGCCCTCATAGTGCCACAAACTCTCACTTTCTGTCTAGCAATGTTTCAGCTACATTCACACTATCATAGAAATTGTCTAGATACATGTGATGATTCTGGCCTAAGTTTCTGTCTAAAAGTGATAATACTGTGTCCTCCCAGCTTCTTCCCCTCGGCTTCGTACATATCCATGTTATAGACATAAACCGATAATGCCTCACACCCCATTCTCACCAGCACGCCATATTTTGTTATTTTCCCTGGATTGTACGTCCGAAATTTCAGGCGACCCCACTGTGGGTTCATGGCTTCATGAAGTGACAGTTCTTACTTTGGGCTGTAAAATGACCTATATGTATGCATAAAATATGCATACACAGGCCGCATTTGGAATAGCCTCCCTGCATCTTGTGTTTTCTGGCTGTTGTCACTACGAATGCCAGGCTTGCCAAATAAAATGAAAACGGTTTCTCCTCAAGGGACACGGTTGCGACTGTTTACGGGAACTGATTGTGGGAACGTCACTGTCACTTTCCAAAATTTCAGATTCACTATCATCAGAAACATCCGAAAATGTGGCCGCATGTAACTCACACAAAATATCGCGGTCTTTCATTACCCTCCAGCTCACAACCGTGGTTGTAACCGAAGGAATTTACGAAAGAAAATGCAGAGCGCATCTCGTTCTGTGGTCGCTATGTTACAGTCGCATGATTCTACGAATGTGTGTTTGGGAAGGGCCAGTGTGTTTGTCACTTCAGACTCGCACATCCTGCTTCAAACAGGCGATAACCTTGACGCGATATGTGAGACGGAACAACCCACAGACGCATGAATACGATGTCGCGTGTGCAAACGTCCAAGTACGTGACCTGCCGACGACACATGGCTTAGCAATCCGTCTTTATCCGTGGCCCGACGGCAAAGTGTTAAAATAGATTATAACGTAAAAACTTAAGTAGTATGTCTACAGGCCTCTATTTTGTCTTGAAATATTTTTCCTTCACTTTTAAAATACACTTCCCTTACAGCGACACTCGTTTATAACGACACAATTTATTCGGCCCCTTCGATGACGTTATAACCGAGTTCGACTTATGTTACATCCATATAGAGGATGTTTCAGGGCGAATCTGCCATATATCTGGAGGACGTCCCTTATAATAATGTACATCGATATAACCAAAAATACCGATATTCGAAGTTGACTGTTTACGGAGATACTGACGCGAGAAAAATACGTTTCCTTGCGGTTCCGCGTACTATGCGTGCTTAGCGTGATGCGTTATGCGTACACCGCGCGGCGTCCTTGTTATCCTCCTCCAATACTCGAATACTCTGAAAGTACAGTGGATGTTTCAGTTGCGTCCTGATACTTTCTTTGGCCGATGACTTATTTTATAGCATACTGCCTTTAAACCTTACGGTTTTAAAATACGTAATTGATTCCATTTGCATGTTTTAATTAAAAGGACGCTATTGGTCTGCATACATATGTGTATTGTGCGCTTGGACGTGGACTGTTGTACTGTTATTCAGCGTATAATGGATATACAAAGAGCATTATAACACCAGCTCGGATGTACGTGGACATTCCAATAGAGTAACCCTAACTAAACTTCATACTCCACAGAGATGTGACCGTACGAAATGGTAGCTTCTGCTGTGTCCCAAAATGGGATTCACTAAATTATTAATCGTATTAGCAGCGATATTTGATGTTACAAATCTGAAATATTTCGAAAATGATATTTTGACATTTGTTATTTAATGACGGTGAGCCCATTGGCCGCGCAATCTAAGGCGTAGGTCTGCGGCCGAGCGCTTGTCAGGATCGTGGGTTCGAATCCCACCGGGGGCATGGATGTTTGTCTTGTACAGTGTTTGTGTGTTGTCAGGTAGAGGTCTCTACGACGGGCCGATCCCTCGTCCAGAGGACTCCTACCGAATGTAGTGTGTGCTTGAGTGTGATCAAGTGAAAAATCAAAACCCTCTACACCAACTGTGAACAAGTACGTAGAAGAGGGAAGGACTACGAAACGAAAAGTTATTTAATGACGCTGTTAATTGCTGAGATTATTGCTACATAGTGTCGGTGAGAGATGAATGAATGAGGCTGGAGCAATGGTGAATTTATTACTCACAAGGGAACATCCAGTTACCGGGATAAAATTCTATCACACTGCCACGTGCAAATGTGATAGGATAGAAACTGTTTTCAATAACCGGACGTATTTTGCTTACTTGGAAGGAAAGAGATTATTGAAGCTTGGTCTTTGGGCTTATATGATGCATGGTAGTTGCCTCATCTGTAATCGTAACTTTGTCTTTGCTTGTTGCGAAATCTAGAAAGTGATTTCAGCTTGCTATGGTTGCATGCATCAAAACAAGAAAGCAAAGGCAGTTATAGAAAGAATCCTGCAGCAAATTTGCAAGTCTATGCTTAGAAGTCTCACGCGCGAAGTAAAGTATTCATATTACGTACTTCAAATATTCAAAACTTATCAATTTTATACGTATACTTTCCTCACATTTCTCTGTCAGTCTCATCCGTGTTTTTCTTTTCGTCCTGTTAGTCTGCGATTCCATCCCAGCTTTAGCTAGCTGTTCGGTCTCATACGATTAAGACGTTGCTTATACGGTCATCTCTACAACTAATGTTATTTGAGCTACATTAATTATGCAAATTTTAGTAACACTCAACATTTCCTACTGTGATATTATAAATTCGTCACGAAAATATTAGCTTGTGCTCGTAGTCCTTACCTCATATACCTACTCACAGTAGGTGTCGAGGTTGTTTATTTTCACTTGATCACACTCAGACACACACCACAGTTGGTAGGATTCCTCTGGACAAGGGATCGGCCCATCGCAGAGACCTCTACCTGACAACACAAGCACTCACAAGAGACAAACATCCTTGCCCCTGGTGGGATTCGAACCCACGATCCCAGCTAGTGCTGGGCCGCAGACATACGCCTTAGACCGCGCGGCCACTGGGATCGGCTATTAGCTTGTTTGACGGCTCGTTTTAACTGTTCCCAGTTTTTAATTACTGTATGCAGAACTGCTAAGACTCATTGATTAACACACATATAACTTCATGGTGAATTTACATTGCCCCACTTGTAAGTAACATCTGTCACAAAATTGTGTATGGTTACCGAGGTTCCGTTAGATATAAATCTAAATCTAAAATTGTTTAATAAGCTCAGGTGGCACCGCGCTCAATAGAATTTCGGTTTAGTGCATAATATATCACTTTTAGCAAAATTATTTCAACCTCAGAATTTTTAATAATGTTACCTGTGCGTACAGGCCTATATACACAGTATATATAGTCAGTGAAAATACTGGATAGTTATTTAAAGCATATGGATGTGCTGGAAACAAATAATCGTTTGCTCCTACCGGTTGTGGAACGTGTAATCGTCGCTCTCGTAGCGTAGTCACTATATAGGTTGCGTTATTTCATTTAAAAGTGACAATAATTTTCAAACTCTACCTTCAGTGGTTGATCAATCCGTATGATGGAAAGACCATACTAATACGGCGAAATGTTTTTGTTCTGAGCTGGATTTAAACCCACGATATTACTACACATGCGGTGTGTGTGGTTCTTTAATGTACATATTTGTGCTAAATAGCCTATATTTTGCTAATTTCGGATACGTCTTTTCTGCCCTGTGGTCAAAAAAGACATTATCTTCCGCAGGGCTCAATCGCACGGCATAACAAAGAAAGGGACTGATGCGTAGACGAGTGTTGGCAAACGTGTTGATTCATTACGGTAATTGGATCCATTAATTATACACCTGGTTCATTATCATGACACTTTGACACCACGTCATAATTTCGAAGTGACGAACCGTGTCCTGAGGGCTGTCTTCTCTATTGTACGAATATACGAGCAAAGCAAGAGGGCCTGAATGGATGCTGGGAATTACGTGTGTAGGATCTGTTGGGAATCATGACATTTCCACTAGCCTCTTCAGTTACAGAAACAATGAGTATTTACCATGTAGAACGAAAAACCTGAGCTGATTGTTCCGCAAAAGGTGTGTCCACTGAAGTGGAGAAAAGTGCGAATGGATTTGAGTAAGAATTGTTAACAAGAGAACAACAACTGACATTACTTAACTGCTACACGTATATGAAGGAAGCTTATAAAGGTGAATGACAGAGTATGAAGTTATTTAACAAAATTTTGGGGGTAAGTTGAGAACTCAAAATAATATCCAAGGAGAGACTAATGAGCGAGTTTTCAGGTTTACACAGCTGTGTTGCTGAATTATCAGTTCTTTTGGGATGTCACAATCTGTCTCTTGGTAAGTAGATACCGACGTTTCCAGGGATCGTGTTGACTTTACCTTCAGGGTCAAGCACTCTAGGAAAAGTCTTTCTTTGCACAACTGCTCCTTGAAAGTGAAGGCAACACGATTTTATGAGACAGCGTTAACTTCTTGCCGTTCGACATGGCATAACATCCCACAAAACGTGAAGCTTCAGAATAAAAGTTAACTGAATTCCGGAAATGCTTGATACAATTCAGTTCAAAATATTTAGGCTTTTGGTCAGTCTAAAATCTGAAGGTCTAAAACATATATATCTACCTGTAGATCTAATTCTAACTTTATTAGCATCAGTGTGAAACTAGGTCATCCACCCTACACCAAGGGCATAGATTGAGAGTATCAGAAAACAAGACTCCGAGACCAATATTTGGACATATGAGGAAAGGCCTATACATAAAATGCTCAAGGATGATCCGATACATTGAATTTATAGCAGACCACCCATACAAAACTATTGTACAGGAATCTGTCAAGCAGGAATGCATACATTTTAGGAACTGAATATTTCTTTCACAAGATGAATATGGCCATGGCCTAAGAGAACAAAAGTTATTTTTTCGGCCTTTTTGCAGTGTCTTGTGCATTCTTGCAGCAGAACTGAACACTATACACATCTAAGCCTTTGAAGCATAAAGTCTGTCTAAATAATACATAAAAGCCAGTCGGTACCTTGCGGAAAACACATCTTGCGTCCACTGCGCATTGATAGAATTATGAAATATAAAGGATCTGGACGGAATGAATCATACCGCACGCGAGACACAGTGCCAGCACTTGCCTGTATGGATTGGTGGAAACGAAGAGAACGTCAGTTATGGGGCCCAGTGTCCCGACGACAGTCATTCGAACCGAGAACCTCTCTAATACAAGTCCAGAGTATTACCGCTTTACTATCCTGCTCAGTGCCTGGGTGTTACGTGTGACACAGAATTAGGTACATTCTGACGCTCACAGTGATTTGCAATTTAAAAAATGTTGATTTATTCCCTTCATAAAAATACCCGTCTCTTACTAGTACGGCCGAGTGGGCTTAGCGTAGTTGGTGCAGTGACCAGGCTATGGCCCGGACGACAGAGGGATCGAATCCGGGCAGGGGCAAAGATTTCTCTTCTCCAAATCTCCAGACTGGCGCTGGTGTACATCCAATCTCTTCGTATTCGAAGGGTACAGCGGTTCTTTCCCGGTGGTAAAGCGGCCAGGGCGTGATGTTTACCATGTTGGCCACTCACCTCTATCCAGCGCTGAGGTTAAGAATAAACAGAGCTCTACATCTACTCCCCTAGATGCGTTCATGTCGTGAACAGTAACTACTTTGTTGACAAATTTAGTGTGTTCCCATTCCGTGCACTGGATAACGTAAACTAATAAACACCAACTAGATGCACAATATCTGTTTAATGTTCACTATTATATACACTCCCTCTCCTACATGTTTCTCCCATTCTGGGTCATCATCAGGGACACTTCTAATCGTACATAAAACCTCGATAACAGCGATAAAATTGTTAAGCTACGCTTGCGCAGTTCATTATCATTGTTTCTCATCCTGTAAGCAACACAAACACAGGCGCATGTGAGAAATTGAATTTTATCGCTATGTTATTGAGGTTTTATGTACGATTAGAGGTCTCCCTGAAGATGACCCAGAAGGGTCGAAACATGTAGGAGAGTGACTCTATATAATAGTGAACATTAAGTACATATTGTGCATTTAGTTGGTGTTTATTAGTTTATACTTTGTTGACGTTTTACTAGTAATATAGAGACAAGGGCTGTGGAGTCGGTACACAAAAGCTCCGATTCCGACTCCTTCATAAAAGCTCAATATACATTAATAACGGTAAACATATAAGACATTTCATTGCCACCACGTGATTCATCAGGCTGCTTTTTAGACTTATAACCTATATTTAAGTATAAGTCTAATGGTTACTGTAGCTATCAGGGCTCTGGATTTGGAGTATCTAGTTAAGATTTTAGACTGAGGTCGGAGTCGGAGTCGGTACATTTTTTCCCGACTCCGACTCCACCTAAAAATTCCTTCCGACTCCGACTCCACCTAAAAATTCCTTCCGACTCCGTCTCCACCTAAAATTCCTTCCGATTCCGACTCCACAGCCCTGATAGAGACCAGTGTAGCGAAGAGCACGTTGGTCATAAATTAAAAAAGAGGCTGATTATGTAGTAGGTTTGGAGAAGGCAGACGGGTCCAAGCAACTGATTCTGTCTAATCCACATAGTCCAGTGAAATCTGCTACATCCATTAAATATTCACTTGAATAATCATTTAAGTTGGGGTGTTAATTTTACCTCGACGTAGCTATAATTACATGTATTGCCATACACAGTCGACTACCATGAATACATTTTAACAGGTGGAATAAATTCTTTTTGTACCGAGGGCTTATGGGAATGGAGTCGACGCTCGCGACCACGCGTCCTGTTCCTTCCATGTACACACGCAAATGAACGTATGCCGTGTAGCTAGAAGGCGTGATGGCTGAAAAATTTTAGTTCTGATTCAGAGAACCAATCAATTTACCCAAGCCCATGTAATATACTTACAGTAGGGTTATTAAAACTCGCAAAGGTGCTTAAAAATTCAGCACTTCTGCACTGGGGGGAAGTTGTGGTTTGCATCTCACCGTTGTCGTTAAGGCATATTTCAATAGTTTCTGACATACATCACGTCAAAACGTTTTATTACAGACGTGTTTTTCCAGAATTTCCAGAGTTCCCTCGAAGTAATAAATCAATTTCCACCGTCCTCTACCGCAGCTGTGAGTTTCAGGTCGCAATATGTCTACTGAAAGGATTGTTACCAGTACTGAATTTCATCAGCTTTAAGGTGCTTGTCCTGTATGTTCCAGACTGCAAAATCTTTGCAAATTAGGATCCTTGATTTCGGTCACCGTTACTAAAATACACACAAGCCTCCTGCTGTGGCCACACCATTTTGCGTTTCTGAGTTATAATTTCTCAGTACCACCAGTACGGGATCTCAGTAAAAAGTTCCATGAAAGTGTCTGAGGTGTCCTTCCCAGTAGATGAAAATTTTGATTAATCTCTCTTGTACGTTGTGTTTTATGTTGAAATATGGTGGAAGATTATTCTTCCTATATAGGTTATTTATTTACTTGTGTGTAGTTTATTTAACGACGCTGTAAGTAGCTAGTATTTTACGCGTCAAATGGCAAGAAGATAAGTGAATAATTAATTGCTTGGGATGCGGCAGAAAGAGGACGTAAACTAATGTGACGCTTAACTACATATATCTGCCTATAGGAACTAAGAAATGTACAAAAGTTTAAGTCTGGATTGTTGTTAAGGCGGCCGAGGATAGGCTTACGTAATGAAAAGAAACACGGAGGTAAGGAACATTAGTATACTACGGAGGCAAATATTGTGTTATTATTCTGAACCAATTAACCAGTTACGGTACAATCCTGTTCAGTAGCGAGATGATATTTTGTATGCACTATGGAACCTAATAGGCGAGTTCATTTCTTTTGAAAGCACTGAATTTATGCGTTTATTTATCCTGTATCGACCAGTGTCAATTGACAGGTTGCAGCATGTAGCTCCTACTCACAGCTTCCTGCAGTCGAGTCCTGTTTCGTGCATACAATAAGCCACGATGATTGCACCGCTTTGTAAGACCTCATTAACGTTACATTATGCAGTCTGACTGCCATCTTGTTGAAGCTGCAGAGAGTTCAGATGGTAGCGCTGCTGCGGTGCTTTAAGTACTTATATTCATGTTGTCATGAAAACGAGAGAAACCCTGTTAATCCCCCCATCATGAAAGGCATTAAATCTAGTGTGTCCGTCCGCATGGAACAACTCGGCCTCACTGGACGGGTTTACATGAAATCTGATATTTGAAATTTTTTGAAATTCTGTCGAGAAAATTCAAGTTTTATTAAAATCTGACAAACATAACGGGTACTTCACATAACCCTCTGTGCATTTATGATAATATCTCTCCGAATTCTTCTTATAATGAGAAATGTTTCACACAAAACTTGTTGAGAAAATCAGAATTCACGTTTTGTGTTCAGTAACTTTGCCGAAAATCATGCCGTTTATGAGATGATGTGCAAAAATACGACACAGCCAAACAGCCACACATGACAAAATAATAGGGCCTATGCCCTTTGCGTGCTGGATAACTAAGGCTACATACACACTCAGAATATATAATACTTACTGCTTGTCCACGGCGATAGTGGTTACGCGAACGCACCTCAATGTTACGTTATACGTGCACGTGCATTGCCTGCCTTGTATAGGTATAGCATAGATATAGCATAGATATAACACAGATATACCGTTTCTGATGACCATTGGCCTTGAAAAGTGTAAATTACTTTCTAAAGCTGTATAACCACTATATGTTGTTTGATTACTTTTATTAGGTGTAAGAATTCATATCCGGCAGATAGGGCAGAGTTGTTTATAATTAGTTATTTAGGTTAAGGGCGGAACAGAAATTGTAACGCATCTGTATAGCACCCTAGAGGCGACAGCAGAGAGGCAGTTTACGTCGGACATAGAGCTAGTATTTTCGCCATTTGTCAATGTCAAAATTAATGATTTAGGGAACTTCCTAGAGCAGTTGAAATTTTAGACTATGACAGTTTTTTGACGTCTTAAATCAAGCGGGGGCGGATACCGTGTTAGCTTTGGTAGCACATTAAAATTGTCAGGTAGGATGCTCGAATGTGGGGTTTACAAATTTTACACTACAAAGAGACCGTGTTAGTCATTAGTAGCCAATGGCGAAGAGTATTTAAAATTTTAACTTTTAGTGCCTATTAGGAAATAGTAAAATTAAGTGTTAGCAAATTGGAGGGAGTGGGGAAAATCGAGTATTGGGATGACCTTTGGCCGGGATACCAGCTACCGCGTACGGGCGCCTACATGAGAAGCCGTTTGGACTTAGCTGGATGAAGACGTGACTTGAGTCACTCCGATTTGGGCCGTTACAGTTGAAATGTTATAATTAATAATTTTAAGTGGATTACTCAAAAAGGATTATAGTGGCTTCGATAGTGAAATTTTTTGTTCTAAAAGTGATAGGTTTTAATATTTGACAAGCATGCAGAGTGTAATTGATACTGATACTTTCGAAAAGTGATAAAAGGAATCAGTGTCAGTCAACAATAAGGTTTAAATGCAGAATCATTACAGACAGTGACTAAATAAAGTAAAAAAAGTGCAGGGCTGAAGTAGTTGGCTAAATTACAAAACAGAGTGTTAGTTATCTGTACAAGTGTTCCCACCCTTTGATAAACCTGTACCCCTGATTCCAAGAGCACGTTCACCGACTGTGACCTAAGATGGGTTACAATTGATAGATGAAAATCATATAATGTACAGTGAAACGGGTTATAACGACATCGGTTTATATGACACCTCGCCTATAGCGTCAGATATTCTGTTGCACCAATTATTTCCTCACTGATGGCCATAACATTATAATCCTCGGTAATAACAACACTCGTTTATAACGACACAAAATATTTAGTACCTTTCATGATGTTATAATCGAGTTCAGTTTTATTTGTATTCATTTCAAGCTGTATTTTTCTGGCAATCATTGGCCCAAATGTAGCACAAGTCACATCAGGTTCGAGAAATGTAACAAAATGTCCCAAAAACACAGACTCATGTTTCACGTTGCATTCAGTGATGTAAAATATATTTTTTGTACGAATGCTTATCGATTTCTGATTCATAACTAGAAGACTGTCAACATTTATTTGAGAAAATTCTTTAACTTAGCCATTGTTAGATCTTATAATCAAATTTCATTATAAAGACCACTAAGTCACTAGCTCAGAATATTGAGTTTCAAGCATTATATTGCTTTTTAATTACTCAAATACTAGTTATGTAAGTCAACATTTATGTTAGAGGAAGCTGCATTATTTTGCCGGTCTAATAGGATAATTAATGCGGTTTTATTGCATATGAGCAGTCAGTTTTAGGGCTACAGGGTTAATTTTATTCACGGATCTCTTCTGTTGCTTTTTAGGCATCCTAGCACGCACTTTAAGTTTTCGTTGCAGCAAATTTGCATTTTCTCTATCATGTCTAAGGAAGCCAAGCCTCTTTATGAGTCGCAGAGCCGCAATTATAAGGTTGTTGTTGATGATGATGTATAATGTCTGAATTTAATTCAGTAAATTGATTACTGTTAAAAAATATCACATTGCGTCGCCAAGTGTGTTATAATGTATGCCAAAACTGGCAATAATGCATCCCTCGTACTAGGCTAGATTCTTACAAATATAAATAGCTACAGTAGTTATTTCTGAGTGTAAAATATGCGTGGTGAGCTGCATAATGTTAAAGAGTTATTTCCGTAATAACGAATTTAACTGCGTTTACTTACAGTAATAAGTAATGCCAAGGTAGGCAAAAGGGCGTCTTCGACAGGTAGACTGTGAGAGACGACACATAAACCATGAAGTATAAAGTAACGTAGTCGAAATAACTACAGTTGTAATCAAATCACGTAATCAGTGTTCTACGTCACTATAACCCTCCCTCTCACTTATTTGCAATTTTTGTAAGTTCTTTTCGGTTGTTTCGGACGTTTGTAACCTTCGCGTGAAATGTAGATTTTGGAGAAAAAATGCAGTTTCATGCAGCCACTCTTCACAGACTGAGCACAAAATCCATTTACACTCTGTTTTTGTTAGATAGTACTATTCCTTACGAGTATATGTCTTAGAACAGTCGCCTTTATCATCTTAATCAGACTACTCAGTTGCAGCTTCAAAACTCTTTTTCTTGAAATTATTCATCACAGGTCTGGTTCTTTCTGCTTTTCCCTTCTGGATGTTCTGTTAAGTAGTGATGCCCCCTCCTCTATCCTCTGATAGCACCTAGTTTGATATTTTGGTACAGTCGACAAAAGCGTGATACTTTTTCTGGCTTTTCTTCCTGAGAAGCCTGTGTGTCTGTTGATGTATAGATGGCTGAAGGAAAGCAGTTCATTTTTCTTCAAGACTTGAAACATTTTTGAATACGACGACGTAGAGGGGCGAGGGAGATTAATTGAGGCAGGCGCTGAAGACTGCAACAAATTGGTTGAGATAATCTTAGGCAACAGAGACATAACGACTGAAGTAGACGTGGAGGACTGAGGCAGGATAACTGAATCGGGTGTTTGTGTTCAAATACCGGAGTTCAAAACTTAGTTCTCTTGAATGCAGAGACCTTCTGGCATTAAACACTGCAAACGCGAAGTCAGGAGTGAGATTTCATCCATGGGCTATATTGCATTCGCTTTTATTATACAGTCTGCTTCCTATTAGTTGTAGTTTTCCCCAGGCTGTCCGCACAAAAACTCCAAACTGAAGTCTAGTAATTTTGCGTCTTCTTTAATCCATAGACAAAGGATTACAGTCTGTGTTGCAGTAGTATTTCAAGGACCTGAAAGTGTCCTGTCAGCATGTAGCACATATTTGGTAATATGATGGAGGAAGGATGAAGGCACCTTATCTTTGTTTCGTGCAAAGTCCAGAATTTGAAATTCACTATAATGAGATGCTTTTCCATCAAAGATCAAATATATTTCATCTCCAGATTTTCATAAAACAGATTATTCTTTCAGTCGAGTCATAAATAAACTTGAGTTCATGCAGGATGATTATTTATTTATAAGTAGCTTAGATACAGCTGACATTTCATCTAGAAATTATGGCATCTTCTTTATGCTTTTGAGAATACAGGAAGGTGGATGGAGATTCTGTACTCATTGCTTACCGTATGGATAAAATGCAGTACAACTTTATCTTGCAAATAAAGGGCAACCCAATCATTTAATGTACCAGTGGTGCATCTGTGTCTATTGTCTGTGCGGCGACTTTACCCACATGAGGAGCAAAGGCGCCTCGACTGATAATGTGACCACGACTCGGCGGGCGTTAATTTTTTAACGGTAAGAAACGGTAAAGAATCCTCCTTTCTTCTTTCATGCAGACTGGTGTTAAAATTGTTTTATGCATAAACACACACAAAATTAGTAACTGTAGCTCCCTCTAACATAGTTACAAATCACGCTACTTCCTTTGCAAAAGAGTATCAAAATTGCTCTTTCCTAGTGCTAAGCTTTCGAAGAAAGTGATTTTGGAGCTCTTTTCAGTGGCGCAGCTTTGCCTATTTTACCTTATAACTAACCGAGTTCACTTTTCATCTGTTTGGTTGTGGATGAAAAATTATTTTCTGCGGGTTTTGGTTGTAAGCGTGTTTTCTTCATTATGAAATTTTGCCTGTAAGAAACGCATTTGGCCTAAACAATTTAATAATCGGAGTCATAAAATTCTTTACTGCTAAGTATCTGATGATCTGTGCTTGTGCTCCCACTACAGCTAATGACGTTCTCCGTTTGTTCTTAACTTACCTTCACATAAAACCAACAGCAAACATTGTGCCCTATATTTTATTACTTTTATCTGTAAAACATTTAAACACAGCCAGAAGTTTCTATAACATACACTGTCTTATATAGAACATACAAAGTATGCAAGAATTTCATTACAATCGAATATCATGCATGGGTTGAGTTTCGAGTATGTAAAATATACACTGAAATTTCCCTGCAAAACTTCTACTCTTTAACTGAAGGGGGAAGAAAGAGAAAACGAAGAAAGAGGAAGAAACTTAAATGGTTTTCCATTTATATTCTGCACATAAGTTTAGAAGCGGAAACTAAGTACTGTAATAATGAGTTTCATACGCGTATTAGCTATACGGAGCGTAAAACCTCAGAAAGAAAATTAAATTTTTAATGTAGTGAAGACACTGTAGTGGTAGTAGTTGAGTATAAGGAGCCCGTTTGTTGGACATCACACCAATGCGACATAAGTTGCTAAGCTTAAAGAAGTGCATCGCAGATTAATAACATGATGAGTACCTAACTGCACTCCATAGAACAATTCCTTACTCAGAAACTGGTCATCAGGAAACATTGTGTTCCTACTGAGCCTGACGTTGAATTGCTATTTCTACCTACCATTGGTCCCTAACCTGAGAAGGATGAAACCAGTCCTAACACTAAATCTTAGTTCCATAAGATTGACTTGAACACTATTTCCACGAAGGCGGTAGCCGATATGGCGTAGTCAGTATAATGGCTTTGCTTAAAATCTCAGTTTGGACACTCAAAGTGGCGAAATTTCAAGCTTGACGTTGAGACGTCGTCCATCATCCTCGACTTGACCAACAACAACAGTGTAGCATCTGTCAGCAAATATCTACCCCACTGCTACGGCAGTATAGAGTGCTTAGACTACTAATAGAGCGCCAGGCAAGAAATAACATTAACAGTAAAGAGAGCTGAGCAGAACGGAGGTAATGGAGACATATTATAAAGACCAACAGTGACAAGTGAATTCTGTTACTACTCTTGACTAAATTTATCCAGACGCTTTGTCACATCCCCCCACCCCCCATCCGCATTGTGGGTCACTGGAATAAATGTTACGAACTGCCTACTCAGAATCTATTCCACGTTACAGTTAACTATTGTACACTGAATTATAGGCTAAGGTCCGAATAACGATTTGGGAATCTGTTAGAAATTGCTGCGCTGTACTTCAAGTTGCGGCTACAATTTCGGTATTTTCATGAAGCGAGAGACCATGAAGAGTCCTGCGGCAATACAACTGCGGGCTGCAAGTACTTGTTCTGTTTAAGGAAGCTGTCAGTGGCTCAGATTATGTGGTGTCCACTGGTAGGTAGACGGCCGCGAGTTCAAGGCTTGGGGATCGTGGGTTCGAATTCCATCGGGGGCATGGATATTTGTCTCTTGTGAGTGTTCGTGTGTTATCAGGTAGAGGTCTCTGCGACGGGCCGATCCCTTGTCCAAAGGAGTCGTACCTAGTGTGATGTGTCTGAGTGTGATCTGGAAACATCCAAAAGGAGGCGGCCTTGACCCGATTAGGGCTGTTGCGCCACAGTAAAGAAAATGGTAGGTATATCTGTGAACGATGAAAGGAAAGGTGTAAAGGAAGATGTCGTAGCCTAATTTAACTTAGACACTTGTCTCCTGGTATCATGCCGGCACATTATGATGAAACCTTCGAGATTCTTCCTGAGCGAGAAATTTACAGAATGTTCCGGACGCTGCATGTGCACGTCCCTCCTCACTCCACATTATGACACGATTCTGGTCGTTTCGGTTCTTGTGTCAGGCCATGCCAGCTTCCTGCATGTCGTTGTACTCAGATTATAAAAAGGCAAAGCAATCCCATTACAGGCCTCGACAGGCCCTGAGGGTTCCAGGACGTTGAGGCTGCCAGATTTCAAGACAATCAGCACATGAAGGTGGTAAAGTTGTCGGCTACGCATGGGCCGCATTTACCCCCAAAGAAATATTCCTGGTACTCATTTCTGTTAGAGACTGAGTCGGCCCTAGGATCGTAGTGCGACCGAAAGGATTATACCAATGAAAAATTCCAATGACACCATCGGAAATCGAACCTGCGACCTGCCGGCTTGTAGCGGAGTACCTCAAATAACTGTGCCACCGCGTGTCCCCGTACTCAGATTATGGTTGGTTTCAATATTATTTGTTTCACTGTACAACGGCATGAAGGTAAATTTTTTGTGTTGTTACTTTACATCGTGAGTGTTAAATATTTAACCTTTCGACTCTGCTACACATGTACGTGTATTTGTTTTCGTTATATTACACAATTAAGTTTTGTTAATTTGTTCATGTGTCACCTTGCACGCCTGCTTGCTTCTACAGGCAATTAGGAAAATGTAAACTACAATTCGTGCATTATTTTCTCGGAGGGAATGAGAAGAAATTCATCTAGGGTAAAAGGTGCTTGTGGTCGAGCCAAGATTCAAACCAAACATCTTCCGGATAGAAGTATGAAGGTTGTTCGCTTTAGCCAAATTCCGAGCCGAGACATAAGCCCGGAACCGGCCGAATACGAAGCAGAAGTAGCTGATAATTCAACCTCGGTACGGGACACATAACTATTAAGTTATAAATAATCTGAAACTAAGTTGTTTAAGGAAAGAGTGGATCAAATTATAACAAACCGCTCCTCATTAAATGGCCGTCATAAGAGAAAGTGAAGGAGTTCTGTATCAGGTTCGCGTAAGATAGAGAGATGAACTAAACTGTTAGGGACCCAAAGTCAATCGCTACTTTTCATAGTAGACTGTAGTTTATTTCTTTATTCAGTTATTTTTGTGAACAGAAAAGGAGCCGGAGAAGACTTTATTTATGTACAGGCTTACTTTATCCAGTTCTTTTAAAAATCACATAAAACTGTATTACGAGAGGCTGCATTAATTTAGTTTAAACGCGTAAATTCTAACAAAAAGGAAACAGGTGACCATTATGATGAAGGCGTAGCAAAGTGCTTTAGTCATCTGCTTAATTCGGGTTTCTTGCGACTGTTCTCTTTCTTCTGTCACATGTCGATATTCAAATGCTCCAAATAAAGATCCTCATTAATTTCGACAGCTCCAAGTCAACATCAACAGAGATAAATTTTCGTCTAATTCTGCAATACAGGGAACAGTCTGTTTTAGGATGTAGGTTACATCCCTTACCCTTAGCTTCAGCATCTGTAGAAAGAAATTTGGAACAATTTAACAACTTAACAGCACATTTTCCCTTAAACTTGCTTAACTTTCATCTACATGTACTGGAATTAATTTTACTCTCATGATCTCTGTTCCAAAGTTTAGTTTCAGCATGAATTTTGCTCTACGCGACTGAACACAGTACGTTTGTGAGCACTGTAGGCCTATATGGAGTTATTAACATATTATTTGTCGTGGGTATAAAAGAAATCCCAAAATTTCAAGTATACATATTATAAAATATGCCAATTTTAAATTTCGTTTGAGTATGTTCGTATATTTAAACAGCCTTTACGACGTCAGTCTTACACTACAGAGTACACTTTCCTACTTACAACCGCCGTAAGGGTAAATTAAAACATGTTACTAAAAGCCAATGAACATGAATACGAGCTTCTTTATTCCCTAGAGGAAAGTCAGTCCATTATTCAACTTTCTCCGACACTCACTGAGGTTTTCAGGCCCATGACAGTAAAACTGAAGACATTATTACACACAAAAAATATTGTAACACCGTCACATAGCATGTTTTACGGCAGATGTGAGACTGTACTTCTGGTATGGACATATAAATTATAGAAGGGGCCTAGAGCAGTTGCAAAAAACATACTGTAAAAAAGACTTTGAGAGCGGTATTGCAAAAAAAAAATGCTTTAACAGGGGAAACTAGCAGACATGCTTTTAGGCCAGTTATTAAGCCCTATTCAGTACCACTGAATACATAGTTGTGGGGAAAATGCTAGTATATTTAAGCATATAAATAAAAATAAGCACAATTTTCAGGTAGGTAAATCCTAATTCTTCTTTTTGCTCCTGTAAATGGCCTTATATTGTTACTCGTGAAACTGTCATCCCTTTCGCTATTGCTTCTACTTAGCAGAGTTCCCTAAATCATGTCCTCTAATAAAAGGCGATCGATGAAAGAAAGAGAAATAAGATAACAGTAACAGTTCGCCGAAAACTCTATCACATACAAACGATCTCCGGAGAGTTTCGTCGCTTTCCTCTGATACTGTACGGGCAAAACCAAGTGAGTAATGGACCAAAGATTAATGATGTCACGGCTCCATTAGCTGCAGGCTAATCACTCACTCGCCGCAACAAACCGCCGAATGACCGCTTGAGGGTTCTCGTTATGTAATGTGCACTCATCAGGAGCTAGCGTGGTAAATGACCACAACAAACAACCAACTGGTTAAGGAACATCGAAGACGTTAGCAACTCATGTGATGACTTGGCACATTAATATAGCTGGCGTTAATGTAAAGAAACAATTCGTTACCCCGTGAAGATTAAAAACAACGTGGAAGTGTTTTATGTCCAAAGTTCCCGGATATTCTGAAGAGTTTGCCTTGTATGAAGGTTTTTATACTTCGTCACCAGTTGTCCTTCTGATAAGGCTACACCGAAGATGAAGATGCGAATGGGATATTCCTGAAGGTATATGGGGAACGTTAGCTTGCCATTGCGGTAAGAGCAGTAGTAAGATGAAGATTAGTATGGAGCTCTGGTGGAAGGATTAAAACGCTTTCACATTTTACTTAAAGATTCAAACCGTAACTCTGAGAAAACTCCTCGTCTTTCCATTAGAAAAACCTGTCTGTGAATTCTGTACAGAGAAACAATAGTTGTTTGTTGTGAGAATCATAAAGAATCATAAGTAGATAATGTGGAGCAAGAGGGGCAATAAATATAAATGTACCATTGACGCGCGTTCGCGAAACCATTCTTGCCGTGGAAAAGCAATAAGCATTGGACATTCCGAGTGTGTGTCTGTAGCCTTAGTTACCCAGCACGCAAAGGGCGTGCGCAGTATTACGAAACTGTCACCCGCGGCGTGCCTGGCTGTACCATATTTTTCCACATTATCTCATAAACGGCACGACTTTCGGAAAAGAGTTATTGAACACAAAATGTGTTTTTTGATATTCTCTACAACTTTTGTCTGAAACATTTCTCATTCTAACAATAAGTCAGCGAGATATTATCATAAATTTACATAAGTCTTCATGTAAAGTGCACGTTATTCTTGCCACATTTTGATGAAAATTGAATTTTCTCGACAGAGTTTTCGAAAAGCACTCAAATATTAAATTTCATGAAAATCCATCCAGTGGGAGCCGAGTTGTTTCATGCATAGGGACGGACAGACAGACATGAAGGTAATAATTGCCTTTCGCAATATTCGAACGCTCCTAAGAATTCAGAATTTTGGGGTCAAATGTGGCAGTATATATGGTCATCACTGGACGCAAAAGTCTGAAGACTACCGTACAGCGTAGAACACACAGTATTTTTAACGTTCTCTTCACAATGTATGACATTTTACGTAACACCCTAATTTGTCAAAATACAAAAGAAAAACCCCTATTCAGGACAGAATAATCCCAACAAAAATGACGTGGTTTGATGAGTGTAAAAACACCTCGCAACGGAAGTATCTACATTCTACTTCTGCGAAATTCCCACAAATTGTGAATAACTTCAGGGCTGATACAGTTCCTGACAATTTAACAAATTCTGTTTTCTCAAGAGCATTGAACATCCGCAGGTAATAAGAGAAAGCTATTATCTATACATTTGGGACACGTATGTTGTTAGCCCGTACTCTACCATACGAGTAATTCTGTAATTTATTTAAGTACCATAAATGATAAACTAATCACGGTATTATCAAACAGATAGTCCAAAAATATTCTTATTGTATTTCTTGTTACTTTTAATCGATATAAATGTCTGGCTCATATATTGTCTTCAGGTATGTACTGTGAAATAATGGAAGGTGTTGCTGTTGTACACAGTATGACCTCTACTATGATACAATCTGTACACATTATCTTCAACGTTATGTAGTATTAATAATTGAAAGAGCTGTTAACAAGCAATTAAAATATACGCATGGATTGAGAAAGGGACTGGAGTTTTAGACTGTACCTATTATGCAACACAAGGAATAAGGTTGAACCAGACCTACGTACAGGACAAGCATTCTCCCCGAAAATGCTTGAACCTGCTTATCACGTAGGAATTGGGAATGCACCATGAAGTTATCGAGGGGGCCTTTAAGTGATCGTTTCGCCAAGGCCAGTCTCAAATTTTGGGGTATATTTCTCATGTCAGTGTATTCAGACAATGCTACCAAATGAGTTCGGGCATTTTGGGCGGAAAATTTTCGAAGCCGATAAAGTGATATCTAAAGATTGTTGCAGACAATGTCGCGGACTCCTCTTAGTCTCTGAACGCGTCCAAAAATCGCTTTGTGTGGCGCTAAGGCACGCGTAGGCCATCATTCTTTTGCCTTGTCATGCCGGTGCCTGGAAATTTCACTAGGTCTTACGTCTTTTCCTTTATTTCCCAGGCGGTAAACTTCTCTTCTAGGGTATTCAGTGTAGTTTTCAAATGCGCCATCTCATGCTCCACCCGGCTGTCAGGTGTCTAACTTCCTTTCTACCTGCTGTATGTAGCTATTTAATCTAACTTCTACTGTATTTTCGAAGTCCCTATTGTGGTTGGTCTGCTGCCATCCGAGAGTAAGCCAATGTACGCGCATCTTGTCGAAATCCATTTTAACGTTTTCTTTATACTTGACGCCTACATTAATTTTTTTACTCTGGCTATCTGCGGTTTTGCCAACATCTTCAACCTCCTTCGCAAGTTTGCTGATTTTCAGTTCAAATTATTAACTAAAAAGTACCAACAACAACGCATAAACTTAATCTATGTGACCCAAAGTCCTTAGAGGGACACCTTCACTCCGACATGTTTCGGTGGTAAACATACCACCGTCATCAGGGAGAAAGAGAGTTCACCCCAAAAGCTGGGACGCCACTGCTGAGATACAGTCCTTGTTATGCACACATCGTCATAGCCACTCCACAGGAACTGCTAGCCGTATCGCAAGGCCGGCGCTGTACGTGTATGTACTGCGGAAGTCTCCTTCAGAGTACATATACAGCGCCGGCCGTGCCATATGGTTAGCAGTTCCTGTGGAGTGGCTCTGACGATGTGTGCATACCAAGGACTGTATCTCAGCAGTGGCGTCCCAGCTTTCGGTGCGAATTCTCTTTCTCCCTGATGATGGTGGTATATATGCCACCGAACCATGTCGGAGTGAAAGTGGCCGTCTAAGCACTTCGGATCACGTAGATTAAATTTGTGCGTTATTGTTGGTACTTTTTAGTTAATAATTCAATA
This sequence comes from Coptotermes formosanus, assembly GCA_013340265.1. Lineage (NCBI taxonomy): Eukaryota > Metazoa > Arthropoda > Insecta > Blattodea > Rhinotermitidae > Coptotermes > Coptotermes formosanus. The sequence continues at coordinate 3,839,151 of BLKM01000700.1, forward strand.
AAAGTGCACGGTGAAAACAACGTAGTGAAATTTCAGTTCAACTCTTCCCTCCAAATCCCCGAGCAATTTGCGCATCGAATCCAACATTTACTTGGCGTTGTCAACGCAATTCTCGGCCCGGGTTTTCTACAATATTACTCAGGTCATCTGCTTTTTTATTAATTTGATTCAGTAGGTCCTCTATCCTCCTTCCTACACTTTTAGCCAGCTGCTCCACTGCTTCCTTAGATTCAGACCTAATTTCCTCCATTATTTCATCAGTCTGTGTACTGTCTGCGTGAGATCATCCACCCTTTCATTATTATACTGAACTGCATTAAGGATGCGTGTTAGCATACCAGCGTCACTTCTTGTCTGGCTCCTTTTTTAAGGGGTTTCCCTGCCTCATCCCTGTGGTCCCTTCTGAGGGCCCCTCTCTACCTTCGCTATGGTCGAATCCTTGGCCATAGGGTAAGTCTAAGTAGTCCACCGCGTTAATCTGCCGTTGTTCTAATGCTACACCTGCCATTTCCGCTCGTATGTTATCTACCCCCACTGGTGTGTCTGTCTCCTTCTTTCTACGCAATGTCCTACGCGTCTCCCTTGTCCTCTTGCATTATAATTTCCACAGACCTTAATGTAGTTGTCTGGTCCCCGATTTAGCCCGGTGGCGTTCGCCTGTTTTTGGTGTCGGTTATTTTAGGGTCGGCTGCTCGTCGCCTCCGGGGTTTAATGAGTTTTCGGGCCTTCAGGTTGGGCGCCAACTTTGAAACGGACCTACCTCTTGGTTCGACTGCGCCGGAACTCGCGAGCTGCTGCAAGGATATGTGCTGATTATAGCGATGTGATACCGCTGTCCGGGACTGCTCGGCCTAGCTCGTGGAATCCAAAGTATGCGCGAGACAATAAGTGGTGTTTTACAAAACAGAAGCGTCAACAATAATTGCTACACCAGTAAGTTTAGTCGGAAACCAACTTTGTTATCACTTTGCCAGACTTAGACTCACAATTTCGATACTGCAAATAATCGCAAACTGACGTCGCAAAAGCATCTCACTGCAGACATTGCTCACGCTCTCTCTCGCCGTTTCCCACCACAGACCGCACTGCCCCCTATTTCTCTCAACCGTACGGCGCTCCGCAAAACGTCTCCCGCTAAACACCCTCCGCCTGCCATTCCAGCCAAGTATCATTCGTCGGCCTCGCCAGTTAATGAGATCAGCCCAGTAATTCCTGGAAGGGTCCTTGCGCGAGTTCCACACAGTAACGCAACACGTCGGAAAAACAACTAGTCATAAGACTGTCCACCGCTGGACACGTTATAAGGTATTAAACTGATAGGTTTATATTTGTGCGTATAATTAAGCTGTAAAAATAACACATATTTGTCACACTAAACAAGACGTGAAGAAAAGTTTTGAAGTTCTGATTTTCTGACGGCGGTGGCAATGAAGTCTGCTGTCTTCTCGGACACCAACCGAGTAGCCTGCCATAAACACATGCTCGCTTCGAAGAAACCTTTTGGGTCTATGTACATATTACTACTACACTGAAGATGGTGGCAATGGATTCGTCGGGGATATTTGTATTTACCAGGCTACACATCTTCACCAACCAGAGAATGGTAAACTTAAAATGATGAGTTAATGCACAACAGGGAATGGTACTAGCCTATAAAAACACTAGGCTAGCAGTACCCTCGGGCTGGGGGAAATCAGAGTGATCCTTCTGTAAAGTCGACTTTCCGGCTTTGATTTGTAGCGGAAGGAGTAGGACTTAACGACTCCTGAGCCATTCGGTGCTCATAAGATACACAGAAAATTTTTTGTAGGTACTATTTTAAATTAGCGACAAAAGTAGGAGGATGTTCCTCAGCTACCAGTTCTGTGGTTAATTATTCTTCCTTCACCAGAAATGTCATTTTATTGTTTTATGTAATTATGTAATTGGTAGGGTTTACGTCACATTAAGTTCGTATACTCATTAATGTTGACCCCCGATATCTCAGTGACTAAGCCACCGGCTGGGAACCGGAGAAACTGTGATTAGATTTCCCACAGCGACAAGAAATTTTCTCTTCTTGAAAGGGCCCAAACCGAATCTGGAGCTTAACAAATTTCCTATTCACTGCGTACCGGGGGCTCTTTCCTTGGGGGTAAAGACGCCGGTGCGTGAAGCTGCCTGCTAACATCCGCCTACTAAGTGGTACTATGCAGCCATTTCCCCGTAAGCCATTAGGACGTGAACAGGAACAACTTTACTCGCTTTGAATACGTTGCGTGCATGCGTGCGTGCGTGTATTATGCATACGTGTGTGTATGTATGCATGCGCGTGTGTATGCATGCATGCGTGTGTGTATGCATGCATGTATGTATGTATGTATGTATGTATGTATGTATGTATGTATGTATGTATGTATGTATGTATGTATGTATGTATGTGTGTGTATGTATGTATATATGTATGTATGTATTATGTATGTATGTATGTATGTATGCATGTGTGTGTGTGTATGTATGTATGTGTGTATGTATGTATGTATGCATGCATGTGTGTGTGTGTGTATGTATGTATGTATGTATGTATGTATGTATGTATGTAGGTACCTACCTACCTACATACCTACCTAGGTAGGTAGGTAGGTAGGTAGGTAGGTAGGCAGGCAAGTATATGTGTGTGTGTGTGTGTGTGTGTGTGTGTGTGTGTGTATGTATGTATGTATGTATGTATGTATGTATGTATGTATGTATGTATGTATGTGTGTATGTATGTATGTAGGTAGGTAGGCAGGCAAGTATATATGTGTTTGTGTATGCATACGTACATCGTCCACATACCGGTTCTAGGAGATCGTAAATCGGTGTTTCCAGTACGCCATGTCCGCATGTCTTCAGTTCTGTTGACAGCAAATGTCGCAAATTCTATGCTGCTGTACAGCTAAGGAATTCCTCCGCATATATCAGTCGTAAGCCTGTATTTAGCCGATTCCTTTGGGGCCCCACCCCCGTAGAAAGGAATCCAGATGTACGTACAGTACATGCTCCGTATCAACTCTGTGCACAGACCGGTTTATAACATGTTATATCCATAAAAATGCATTTTCATCACATTTATAAATGTTGACTGCACAGTTATTTTAACACAAATTTACGTAAGGAGGTGTTTTATCAATTTATTGTTTTTGTTTACATCAGGATACATTACATTTGTTTCTTTTACTCATTTCTTTTAAATGAATCAAAATACGCATTGGTCTGCATGACCCTCTTGTAGTGTTACATGGTAGGCTACCCGTGAAGAGAGCCCAGAAAGCCGGAACATGTGCCAGAAGTGTAAAATACATGTATTTGAGATGGTGGTTGTATTATTTAGTAACCTGACTTCCCTTTTTACTCACTGGTGAATGAATATAATCACAAACATGACAGGCCAGATCTGAAAATTAAGTTGACATGTACGAGAATAAGCATATGAATTAATGTTGCACAGTAGCCTACATATATGGACCTCAAAGTGAGGGCGGAAGTGCCGGCTGGTAAGCTACAACGTGAGTATGGCACAAATGGCATTTCGCAGGTGTAGCAAATCTGATACAGTCTATAAAATACGTCAGTTACAACCCTTCGAAGCCATTATTAACAATTTTCATTACTTTATCCAAGCTAATATTCTTTAATGAAAAATTCGTCGCGTTGTGCTCAGAGAAACATGGATCAACTTCAAAACCCTGCTGTTTCTGGAACCTCATGCCAGACCCAAATGCAGTTAATTCCTTTCTTCAAGAACAGATGGTTGCAAAGGGCTAGTGACCAAGGCCAATAACTCACCTCTCTGACAACAATGCTTTACTGTGCGCCCTGGTCTTTTCTCTCAGCTGTGGTCCTCATGTGGGCTTCGCCAGCACCGTTTCGAACAGCCTGGTGTAGTCCGCCATTTGCTATAAAATTTATGAAGTTCACAGTGCAGTGGTAGCAGGGCTAGCTGGCGGCTTGGGTGAATTTTCGTTTTTGTGTTTTGAAAGATGAGTTGGCGTGAAGAGTACGTGATTCCGATATCGCGCTCATGCACACGTGTGTGTGTGTGTGTGTGTGTGTGTGTGTCTGCGTCTGCGCGCGCGTGGCCCCGAAGGGGGTGGGAGGGAGGGAGTAGGAAACCCGAGTCCAGAGCAATCTGCCGCACGAAAGTCTTTATATCGTCGCTCGTGATAAGTTACGCAGCAGTAGGCCTACTGAGCGCACAAGCCCTGCTATGTTAAACCTCTGCACACAAAGAAATTTCATGCTGATGAAAACACACGCCCTGTTTTTCAAGGCGCATGCGTAGTTATCTTTCAGCCGCACAGGTACAACAATATCAAACCGTCTGCGGCATATTTCTCGGTGATGGCCACTAGAATTTGTACACTGTCTTGGCGACGTTTCGGATATTATTTTTTTGGTTTATTTTAACACGTCCTCAGCATCTGAGACTATACAGTACGTACTTAAAATGTTTGGACAAACTTCACGAGCGATTCGCCCCCACCAAAACAAGGAAAAAAGCTCATATCAATATATATCGACAAACACTTAGTTCTCGAGGTGCCGTCCAACAACATATTGCCCTCAATCATCTGGATCGTGAACATCCAACGTTTTTATGCCAAAGGTCCACACGCGTTATTGTGGGCTGGTTACTAGGGAGGCAAGAAGAAAAATAACATTAAGTGGAATACCTAACAGCCTAAAATATTATGCAATTTTTATTATATACGTAATTTACAGATTTGGCTGTTTGTCACGTAATACAACCTTGCGGGCCACGTGCGGTCCGCGGGTCGCGAGTTGGCGAACCGTGATTTATATTTTTATCTGTGGGAACACTTAAAATCCCTAATGTATTTAGCTCCAACTGAAAATGAAGAGACACAACACTAACGACATTTGATGACTGTCAAACCACTCCCAACCGCCCCGGACCGTTTAAAATGTGCGACAGTCCATGATCAGAGGTATTCCTGTGTCCATTCATTCAGGTAGAGGATATTTTGAGTATCTGTTGTGAAGTGGGACTTGATAAACAAATAAATTCAACAGTTGCTAAATTTGGGCAGTGTACTGTGAACGTACTACGTCAGTTGCAAATAAACTGTGACACAGGTGTGGTATGTATTGTTGAAAGCAATCTCTCAATTAAACCCAAAAAACACTCACTTCCGGACATATGTTTATATACATAAATTTTCTGTTTGCTATGATGGTAAAAGCTCAATCTTGAAGTCTTCAAAGAATTTTAGAGAGACCCTGTACATCCCAGACAGTATGATGAATCAGAACGGATTTGAAAAGAAGCGTCCGTGGCCTTAAAAGGCGCTCTCCCATTGTTTCGAAGTGACCGACTTAAAATGTGAACAACCAACCTCAGTCACGGTAGGTCATGTCTTGGTCGAGACAGGAATTTTCCGACTTGTAGACGTCATTATATCAACCTTTCCTGTGGAGATTGTTATGAGCAAATAATGTTCCACTTTGACGATATAACCAGTGAGCAGTCATTTTCCTTGACAAACAGACTGCAAACATCTCCTAAACGTCTGTAACAGCTTATATCTACACAGTGCTACCAACTTGAAAAGAGATTAAAATTGGAAGTGAAGTGCGAAAAATCACTAATATGTTGTTGGACTATTTCCATTGTTGCACTTCACTCAAACGTCACTTTTCGAAAACAGAGTGTTTTCGAAGAGTGGTGTTTGAGTGAAGTGGGACAATATAAATAATCCAACAACATATTAATGATTGTTCGCATGTGACACTATTTTCGAACAATTTTAGTGTACTGTGGAAGTGAAGTGTTTTGGGCGCCTTGTATTCAGTAACAAGTCAGTATATTCTTAGTTATACTTTTAAAAGTAAATAAATGCGATCTTGCTTATTAATTAATGAACTCTACGGAACACAGTCCTTCTTCAGAAGCTAATAATTGCCCAGTTAGTCAAGAAACTTCCCGCATTTTATGCAAACGAGGGGTTTATTAGCGCGTTCACAGGAGTCCCTATCTTGAACCAGATCAATGCCTTCCACGCCCTCAGATAGATTTTAATAACACCCTCGTATCTACACCTAGATATTCCAAGTGATCCCATTTCCTCAGGTTTCCCCACCAAATCCTCTATGCACCTCTCCTCTCCCCATACGTGCTACATGCCCTGCCAGTGTCCTCCTTGATTTTATCATCCGGACGGTATTTCGTGAGAAACGACCCAGAGCAGTTGCGATGAGAAGTATGTCACGTCTGGTCGTCAGTAAACAGGAGGGGTTTGAACATCTAAAATATACAGAAAATGTATTCGAAAATATACAGAAGATAATGTACTTAGACTAGCGAATGGTCTAAGACACTTCATTTCTTTTCAGTTCAGAAGAATTATTTGCCGGTTATGAGTTGTTTTTAAGGACACACCTAACTTTTTAGTTCGCTTGTGATTATCAAATATTCCTCGATAATTTTTAAAGAGATGAATTATTGTTTTTTATTCTATAAAGGAGCCTAGAAATCTCAGTTGTTATAGTGGCTGGGTACGAGTTTCATGAACAAGTTCGGATACCAAGAGGTCAGACTTTCGCCACCAGATCCACACCTGTTTGTCATTCACCAAATCTCCTCTGTTGGCGAGTATCATGAGCCCTCCTTCCAATCTGAAGATGACAGACTTCAAGTACAAATCTTTAACTTCTATGTGGTGGCGAGGTTAAGAATACGTGGGACTTAGACTCCTTGTTAGGTATGGGAACACTATTACGTTGTACTTTGAAATAACTAAGCAGTCGTGGATAACAAACATTTAATTTCTTCACACACAAAAGCGTGTCCTTATTTTGGCAAATTTTCCATGCTTGTGATTACTGGTGCTGTAGTACAAATAATGTCACACAAAGAAGTGGATGTCATCTATGGCCATAGTAATTTTCCTGTATCAAATATCGAACGTCCTATTAGATAAATACCTTTTATTGAGGGTAAATTTGTAGCGGCTTGAAGCTAACTTCGCCTTCAGTTAGTTCCGAGAAAGAGAATGTGTTGAGCAGTGCCATCACTGTGCGACGTGTTTTCAACAAGTAGTGCTTAAATAGTCGCAAGTATAATTTTGCCTTAACTAGCTGCAGATTTTCAGTGCGTGAGTTTATGGAAACTCTTCCTGAAATAGCCATTTCGTATTTATTCTGCGTAGAAAATAAGCTGGAATTAAATTGCAGTGTACACTCTATAATGCAGTAGGTAAAGTTTCCAAAAACATTATTTGAAATTTGGTACACTTAGTTAAAATAGAAATACTGCATTGAGAAAAAGGACAAATTCCCATACAGGATATCACAAAATATCGGAGAAATTTTATGGACTATAAGGTAAACTCAGTTTATATCCTTACGTAAAATTAGCTTTATTATGAACGAGTATGACTGAAAATAGAAAATGCCAGGCCAGTTTTAATGGAGTTGAAAATATAAAATTTAAAAAATCCATGAAATACTTTATGGGACACAGGGAAAATCCCATTTAAAGTTTTGTTTAAAATATGCTGCATTTAAAATCAGATTCCCTGAAAATCTATAATGTCCATCAACCTAAGGGGGAAGTCTCCAATATAGAATTTAAAGGGAATATGTAAACGGATTCATGCAATATAGGTTGATTCCTTTTTTGGCGTTAGGTATTACAGTCCTTACTTTGGATTAATATGTTTGACATTCATTATAGCATAGGAAATCTTAATGGAAATTTCCTGGACCGAGATGAATTACAACCTCTGAATATGTTGTGAAATATATTCAAAAGTCCATTACAGATCTTGAGTAAAGAGTGCTTTATTGTTAATCACTAAGTCTGAAAATCAAAATTGCCCCATCAATTAAAGTAAAAGTCTCCATTGTCAAATTTTAAAATAATCTATTCAACGTTCTAGAAGATGAGATCAGATCACAGACGGCAGTACGAACAGAAAGACGGACACACCAACATGGTCATCACATGACACTCTGAATTTGTACGGAAAATCCTATAGCGCCTCTGTGAATAACGAGAAGTTCGCTGATTATAAAAGTATAAACTTAGAAAGAATGAAGAAAAGTTATGCCTGTCACCACCGCTGCCCTTGGTTATGTACTGAGGAACCATAAGTATCTAGCGCCTGTCAAGTCGCTGTGGTCAAGGAAGAGAGACGTCACGCGAAAATGCATAGTGACACTAGCACAAGGAACTGCACTTGCGCAGAAGCAACGAATTCCAGAAATTCCCATACCATGATCTCAGTCCTCACATTCATATGAAATGTTCACGTTTTATGTGCAGTACACCGTGCATGGTGAGACTGTTTTATTCCCAAATGTCCCACCACAACAATAACTCTAATAGGGTGGATAGCGGTTTGTGCATAAGTATTAATTAATGTGTTTTTACGAGTGTGTGTCTGTTGCCAGAATGAATGAGATAGCTAAAAATGAAACATGAAAGTTTTAAATGTGATGTCGGTGAAACACATAACACACTGTTGTGTACGAGGTAATGTAAGGACGATGGGGATATGGCCAAGCTAAATACGATTTAGAGGACGCTACGTGATTTTATATGTCAGACTTTCTACGTGGAGGATAAAACATCGTTTAAAAGTTGAATAAATGTGTCAAGTAGTTTTTTTAAATGTAACGTAGTATTAAAGGTTAGAGTGATAAAATCAAGAAGGACGAGATGGACTGGACATGTAAAAGCCTGGTGTAGGTCGGCAACCCGTGAAGAGTTTAGTCGAAAAAGATGAAGGAGAGAGTATATCTGGTAGACTATGGGTCGGATGGCAGGATAATATTGCAGTGACAGTATCTGAAGAAAGATATTCATGGGATGCAAAAAACGTAAGGGATTTTAATACATTATATTATTCTATCAAGTTTATTGTATTCGTCTTAAATTAAGTGTCTGTGTTTTCGGACCTGTTCATGTACAAAGCATGTATAATAAATAAAATCACAATTTAGAAATGTCTGTCACTGGCTACACAGACGCTTTTCTGCTTGGCAAGAAATAAGTCCTTAGGCTACTTCCAGTTGCCTGTTCTACGGGAAAGCATAAACATTTCAAAGACATCCTCATGTCCGACAGCTGTAACTTGGTAGTATGCGGTAAGAAATACACGCACTGTACTATATTGTACTGGAATGTATGCTATACTGTAGGTTCCTGCAAAGTCTTTTCTTATTTGTTGCTACGTATTTAATATCAACAGTGGCAATTTTAGGCTTACGAAAGAAGTGGCCTCTGAAGAGACCTCTGGAAAATAACTTTTTCTTTAGTCGAAGACTGTCTGTACTACGTAGGTCGATCACAGTGAAATAAGTTCATTGGACAAAGGACAATGATAATTTCAACAATTTTCCTTAATATATCAAATGCCTTGTTACCAGTTGTTTTATATCTATAATGCTGCTGAACGATTTATTCATCAATCATTTCATTCACGGATTATGGGAAGAGTAATCATGTGGAGGCTTATCATCCACAAACAATTTGTGGGAGCTTATGTTTTGCGATATGGCCATAATCATGAATGTGGAATCTGAATAGGGAAGAAAGGAATGGCCATGACCGATTTCATTGTAGCCTGTAATTCGCTTGGAGAAAGCAAATACAGCCAGCTGCCCTGCCTGTATCACTGCTGAATATCTCTTGAATGCATATGTTCCTGATGAACTACCACCAAATTTTGGTGGCATGTCACACAAACAACGTAAAATTCTCATGCTGCTCTATTCCGAGAAGTAGTGTGCTTTTGTAATGTATGTAAGTTCTGCAGATGACTGTACTTCAAAATGAGGAGACTTTCACTCAATGTCGGGTAAGTGTTTTGATGAAACAGTGGTGTGACCAAATGGCGAATGCTTGTCGTTGTGTAATGGAAATTGTATTGTTGTGATTTGTTGCATAATCAAACTCTATTCTGCTCTTCAATAATTGGACGTGTAGGATAATGCGGAATGCGTATCTTTCATTTGAAATACACACGAAAAATACACATCTTTTGAGAGGTTCAACTGCGTACATTTGTTTATGTATTAAGTAACGCATTATTTTAAAACTTTCACGTAACTGTATAATTAGATTAACGTATTACACTGACAATAACAGAGACGCACAAAACCCATAAACCCAGTCCTTGTGACAATCATGAATGTAAAACGGATATGCCAGTAAAGACGTGGAGCTCCAGGAGCAAAATGAGACAGGCAACATACGGAAGTAGACCTGGAACTTGACAGGGTCTTATGCTGTCTGGTGCAGCGTAAAAGAATGTACACGCCAAGGGCATAGATAACGAAGGTGGAAAGCCTTCCTTCTAAATATTTAGTCAACTTAGTCAAGAAAAACGAGAAACCAACAAAATTCAAGCGAAAAGTACAATTAAAGAAATAAAACACTCTGTTATAATAACTTCCCAAACTCGGCATGATATGTCTGAAATATCAGCCAATCTACATTGGCAACCAACGCCTTGACTTCTATTTTAATACGTTAGTTCTTACAAATATAAAAATATATTGTTGTCCTGTAACGGTGTTAGTTGTGATTATGACGACGTATTCCAGGACAACAACATCAAATCTCTCCACAGACGTTTGTACGCGTACCTCATAAGATCTGCCTTCACACACGCCAGCGATTGGCTACATGAAGAACATAAAGTGAAACTACAGACTGAAATACGCACATGAAGTTTTGGACAAGTGCTGCACAATAATGTGGCATCTCTACGTTTTAACTTTGTGTTTATTTTTACAACCATTTTTAATAATTCGTGTGTACGTTATCAAGATCCTGTGAGTTAAATTTTAATGTGTGAGTCTAACATATGGAAGCCTGAGTGGTCTTATGTATCAGTGAATGACCCCCTGATGATGACGATATTCTTGTCGAAACATATGTACGGGTTTGTACAGTTTTTAACGCCAACAGTTCCAACATTATGCACTCCTTAGTGATTATTAGTGCACGTTTCCGTTGAAATTATGGTTCAAATTATGAAATTTGTTCATAATGTTGAATGTGTAAACATGTTTGCATCAAACACTGCGAACGCAAAGGCAGGGGTGAGGTTCTCGTCTAGTGGATTATATAAAAGCAGTCCCATTACAGGCCTGGACAGGCCCACAGGGTTCCAGGAGGTCGAGGCTCCTAGATTTCTAGACAATCGGCACATGAAGGTGGTAGGTTGTCAGCCATACGCACCGGCCGCGTTTACCCCCCAGGAAATATTCCTGGTACTCATTTCTGTTTAGTGGATTATATGGTGCATCTAAATTCTGACTTACACGCCTTTTAATGTATTAAGAGACAGTAGGAAAGTGTGCAGTCGTTCTTTAATATATTAATGAAAATAGTGTGCAAATTGTTCTATGAACAGAAATCAACCTAAACATTTAAAATACCAGTGGGCCTTCTTTACCCGCTTCTACAGGGGATCTTACGCAGATGAGGAGCAAAGATATCCCGGCTCATCTTATGTACAGCCCACGGCTTGGCTGCCGAAAGATTGTAACAGTACGAACTGCGGCAATTAAACAGCATCCTATTGTTGCGCATATTGTTATTGCAATTATTCTATGCATAAACACACAAAGTTATCAAATAATAGTTCTCTGAAATACAGGGTGCGGCAGAAAACACGACGGTTTTCAAAACGAAATAATACAATGACGTTTCACCTTATTATGTAGCAGTTACTATTACTGAAGAACTCAATACATGCCATTTTATTTTTTGAAAAGTACGTCGCTGAGATGTGCCCACCATTTCTCAAACACTGCTCCAAACTTCCTTGAAGATTTTCCATCACCCAACGATTTATCTGCTCCGGGATTTCTGCGATTTCTTCATTCATTCTCCGCTTTAGTTCCGCGACGGTTCTAGGCTTCGAGAAGAAAACCTTACTTTTGAGATACCCCCACCGAAAGTAATCACAGGCGGAGAGATCAGGTGAAAGTGCAGGTCATGGAACATCACTGCCATGCGAAGTGAAGGGTTGTGGAAAAATTTCTCACAGAACACTCATTGATGCCTTTACTGTGTGGGCTGTTGCCCTTTAACTGCTTGGAACAATATTGAAGATGGATCGGTTTCACGACGACGTAACTCCAGTTCATAGAATTTGCGTAACATTACCAAATGGCGCTCGGTTGTCACAGTAATGGCTGCACCTTCGTTGTCTTCAAAGAAGTAAGGGTCAAGGACCCCCAAAAGATGCAATCCCACACCAGACAGTCAATTTGTCGCTGTGGAGAGCATGCTGATGGAGCTCTTGTGGATTTTCGGGTACCCACTAGCGGTACATTCTGTTTGTTCACATAACCAGACAAGTGGAAATGAAGCACATGAGAAACGTTTCCACAACACGTCATTTGTCGTGGCAGTGATGTTCCATGGCCTGCGCGTCCGTCTGATCTCACCACCTGTGATTATTTTTATGGTCGTACCACAAAAGTAACGTTTTCATCTCTAAGCCTAGAATCATTGAGGAACTAAAGCAGAGAATAAAGGAAGAAATCGCAACAATTTCTAAGCAGATGACTCGTCGGATGATGGAAAATCTTTGAGAAAGTTTCGAGCAGTGTTTAAGAAATGATGGGAGACATCTGAGCGACATACTTTTCAAAACATAAATGGCATGTACTGAGTTCTTCAGGGATAGCAACTGTTACCTAATAAGGTGAAACGTCATTGTGTTATTTCCTTTGAAAACGGTCAGGTTTTCCTGCCGCACTCTGTATAAAGAAGCACAAATTACAGTACTTACTTTGCAAAACAACGTAAAAACCTTGAGAAATAAAAATTACCTCGACTTGCACATTCGAAACTCACTTTTGGAGAAACCTTCCAGATATGTAACACACGCTTCTGCCTAGTGCTAAAATTTCTGATGACGAATCAGTGTCCAGTGGAACAGCTTTTCCCATTTTTTCCTAAATCAGTAGTCGACGTACTTAAAATTTTGCGGTAATAATTAGCCTCCTTTTTAGCGTGTTCCTTCTTCCAATCTGGCGTCTTGTTGTTGTCTGTAGGGACGTTTAAGATGCGAGGCATATAAGAACAACTCTCATACGCAGGAGGATCTTAAATCATCAGGCGAGCAGCGTCGGAAATTTCCAGATATGACCTTCATATTGACTTAAGAAGTTTTTTCACCAAGTGACAAACGTGTATGGCAGTTGAAGAAAGTAATTTCCAACACCTGCTCTGACATGCAGTTAGTTAATATTGTGTAAAACAAACTATTATTGTCGACAGCATTAATGGGTTCCGCTTTGAGCTGGACAGACTGTACAAGATAGCTGACGTGCAGTTAAGTACGACACGCGGATAAAAGTAACAGCCAGCTGTCCATTCAAGTTCCTGGAATACGCTCCTGGAGCGATAGCATATAAGCAAGCGGAAATACAATCCGTTTCGAACCATGTGAGGTTTCTATTGCATTCTCACCACGTGGAGTGGAATTCCCTCGGGATGCATTTACTTCGGTACTGACATTTCTGTAGTTGGATTTTATCACGTAGAATTCATGTGTATGTGCTTTCGTCGTGTGTGGCCCAGTACTAGAAATCGATCAATAAGTACTGGAAAGGAAAGACTTCGTTTCTTCAGATTTAAGGAGCCAACGAACCCGGCCAGACATATCTGACCCCAAACACAGGCAAAACTGCATGCAAGAGGAGAACTAATGTTGCAGGTAAGAAGTTCTAACGAACTCGGCTGCAAATACGTTCAGACCAGCCCCGAAGCCCACACAGTCGCTGTAAAATGGGTGCCGGTTCTCTCCCCAGGGTTAAAGCTGTCGGGGCGTGGCGCCGACCAACCACCCCCTTCTAGTTCCGGGGTCGAGTATGGGTAAAGCTGTAGGCCTACTTCTACCTCCCCTCTATGCCTACTTGGTATGTAAGGGGACAGCCGTTACCTTACCTGAAAATACATTCACTTGTCATTTCAGGTTTATATGCCGTAAAATTAACATGGTTTTATTACAGAACTGCACAGGCCAGCACCTTTAACAGCTAGGCACAGCCTCGCGTCTTGAACAGCAAGGCATGGGTTATATTTTGGGCAGATATGAGTGGGCTTACACCTTGAGCAGTTAAGCGTGAGATTATGTAAAGAAGACCTAGGTGTGTGCTTGTGTCTTAAATATGGGCTGATGCTCAGAATAGCTAGGCGTATTCGTATAATCTGAAGGCTTGGGTAAGTTTATAGTCTTTCACCATGGACAGCTAGGCATAGGTTTATATCTCGAACGAAATATATAAATTGTGAGGCTTTTGTTGTGACCACATGTTAAACACATGCAACATAGTTAGGCCCATTTTGTGGAAACATTCCCGCATTTGTACCTTAATAGTAAGCAACACACGTTAAATGGTGTAAGGTTTCTGAACCAGAAGAGTTACTTTGCTTCAAGCGGTGTTGCTTCTGACGTATTTGGTGTGTGAGGGGGTGGGAGGGAGGGTTCATGTCGAAACTCATCCGAAACACAGGTTATTATGAGTTTTTTTGTCTCCATCACTCGTTCCAGGCTAATCCGGGGCAAGTAACTCAAATTATGCTACAGTATCTTCCTTCAAATTTGTTATTTATTTTACTGTCATCTTACCATTTGACGCCGTATCATACGAAGCACTGAGAGCGTCGTTAAATGAAATACGGTGCAGTGATGTTGACGTCATCAAAACAGGGAACTTATAGAAGACATTCTTACTCAAACCTGACCTTCAGTAAATTCAGCACTAGCCCGATCAGCCTTGTCACTGCAGTTGCAAGTAGATGGCAAATAGGCGTGAGCTTTACCCACCCATTACCCTACACATTTCATGAAAATATCAGTTCTTTTGATCACCAACTTTAGTGGCAGTCACTAATTCTGCTGGCCATTTGGAATAGGCGTGCCCTGAGACACATTTGGGACCCGTTAAGCAAGGCTGACAGCCGAGCTTGAAGTGCACACATGGGAGGAGACATGTGCCTCCTACCTGAAGTGACTTCATGCAGTTTTAGTGCTGTTAGGATTTTTATTGGGCCATGACCTGCGCTTGTCTCTTAAATAAGTTAGTGCACATAGTGACTTCAATGGACACACTCCGACTGGTGCTGATACATGTGTAAGTTACTTCACTTTCGCTTTACAGGAAAAACTCTTTTTATGTCGCTTCTAGGGCGGTGATATTTCTTGTTTGTAACACTAAATATTGTACCTGCAATGGTGACTTACTGATGTCATAATTCCGATTTAGAAAACAAAGCAAATATTTGGCTGTAGTCCGTGAACCTCCTAACCAAGGCTGTAAAGGAGCGGTCACTAACACCTGACACGTCACGGATCATCAAAATTCGCAATATAATACGGCAGACCGATAAATAATGGAAATTTTCATCACTTTAATCTCTGTTATGTCCGTCTGTTGCCGAGATGTTTTTTTTTTTTTTGCTTTCGGGAGACTGAAGATTTTATGTCGTAATAAACCACATAGAACTCTGCAGTATCGTTAACTATTGAGCTAATCTATTACATTATTTTTTTAGAGACAGGCCTTAGGATAAGTTGTCCCCTATTTATAATGAACAATGCTGACAGATGTAAATGGACAATATATTTGATTCTAAGTCAAGCTTTGAGTTTCTTGTTCAGAGTTTAAGAAGGGACAACAATAATATTTTACTTAATTGGCTATTAAGAATCTAAGCCTCTTATCCTTTGACATTCATAATCGAATTGAAAATGTGAAGCTCAGTAACGTGTGGAAGGACTTGCCAATAAATTTTCCTATCAAAGGCCGCTGTTCACATGGGACAGAAAACAAATACACGAAAATAATACATGCCCTTGCCGGGATTCCAGCCACGATCGCAGAGTTCGAAATGTCAAAGCCCGCATTCTCCTTAAGTGGCGGACAGCTCTTATGAGCTAAAGAGTAAAATAAATTTATCCACTGCAGCAGAGAGTTTTGATTCAAATTTATTTTTAAATTGGAAACTGAGCCCAATAAAACTTCATATTTAAACAAATGAAGGAAGCAGCTCATTACTCCCACCTCTGTATGACGCATATGTTCCTCTTAACACTGACCCTGGAACAACTTCAGATGCTTGTACATAAAAGCAGTCACACAGAATTCTCGGCCAATCTTGATTCGATCGATTCATGTACACCATAAATAAGGGGCTATGACGCTGAGCTAACCTACACAATAATGACGATGGAGCGACCAGCATGAGTTTCGAAACATCCCGGACTCTACTGCCTCTCCTGAGGTCCCAGTGAAATATCGAATCTGTCGCTTCGAGAATGATTAATCGATTGAAGCCTTCTTCCTTCTCTCCTCATTCTATTCTGTTCTCGCTCCATCTTTCTCACAGCACTGCAGCTATAGGCTATATAGTTTGGCGAACGTCCAGTCCATTCCATGACCGATATGATATATCCAAAGAGCAACGTGGAGTGGGGACAACATTGTGTTACACAGTTCGGTTCTCTGTCGATATTATTAGATCCCTCTCCGCTCCTTCCCCAGTGATGGCACAACACAACACAACACAACACACATACCTTTATATCCAACTACAAGACCTGAGTTTGATGCCCAGTCGAAAATGACTGGCACGTCCCTTTGTTTACTTCAAACAGTACACTCGCGCGATGTAGCAGACCAACTGCATCCTTCTGTATGTTCGCACATTCCTAATATATCTCTGGCAGTCAGGCAAGGTCGCTAGGTGCTATGCAACATCTTCAAAACTCAACCCTTACGCCCGCTCGCTCTGGTTTCTATACATGCACAGACAAGCTAGCCAGAAACACTGTATGCGACACACGAACATACACGGCAAGAAACAGTGAATATGTGGTGCAGTGTTCAAATGAAACAGTTGACGGATGACCGGATAGATTCATGAGGGATTTCTTAGGACACAAAATTTATTTCACAATAAAATATATTTGCATGACAAAATATTATCCTTTCCACATAGTCCTTAATATTCCATTAATTATCGTATATTTCGTCTCAATTTTGTTTTACATTACCAGCTTAACATTTTTTGTCTTTATCTTGCTACGCGCAACTAGTAAATGTGAGTACATCCATATCGTTATTCGTTAGTATTTATGGAGTTCGACGGGTATTCGGTGCAGCAGGCGACACACTGGTAGTTGAGACATTGTATACAATCATCTATAGCTGTCGAGTAGATATAAACAGATAGATAGACACAGAAGGGACAACAGGAGAGTTACCAACATCACACAATACCTGTATGTATGTATGTATGTATGTATGTATGTATGTATGTATGTATGTATGTATGTATGTACGTATGTACGTATGTACGTATGTACGTATGTATGTATGTATGTATGTATGTATGTATGTGTGCGCGCGCGCGCGCGCGCGCGTAAACTACGAACTCGTCTATAGGCTTACATAGCGATTATGTGTCACATTAAGTTTTATCTCCAAAAAGTAGGCAAAAGTGAGAACAAAATCATTCGCGTGCAGAAATAGGGTGGAAGAGACAAGCTGCGCTTTGGCGCAAACGCAGCCTCGCGGGGACGTATAGGTTATGGTGCCGAGAGCCAGCGAGTTTAATTTCAGCAACACGTAGTTGTATTTTAACCTCATAAATGACACACAAGAATTAATGCAATGTAAAAAACAAACACTGCGTTAGTACGTGCCCTGTGGCAGAAGTTTTACCTACGTGTCTCTGTGTCTCGCATCATCTAATTTCCCCCTCCTTCGTATTTACTGCAGCTGCCTCAGGACAAAACTCCGTATTCACGGCCCGACCAGGTAACTTGTTTGTAAACTCTGTTTCAGGGATGTAGTTCTAAATTATGGTTTGATTGTGTAGGGTTGTGTCCCGGGGTGTTTGCTGTGTTGTGTGGAGCTTATTTTTGTTAAAGTTTGGTTTGTTTCTTGACTCCCCCACGTCACATGGAAGTGCATTTATTTTGTGTTTTTAAAGCGTGAGGAGACTTCCTTTATTGGTTTGCTATGTTGAGTGGGGCGATTTCACTATTGTGTTTGTTGTACATTCATGTGTGCCCAGTGAATAAGCAGTGGGCATCCTGTTCTTGAGATCTGTAATGCATTTTATAATAAATTTGTTATTTACTTAATTACTGAGTCTCATCTGACTTTACTTAAATATTTTTCGCCAGTAGTCTTTTCCACGGAGACCACCTTTTTTCCGTCAATGGTCCGTAAACATAATACAGGAAAATATACGTTTTTACATGCAGTAATATTTATTTTGTAAAGTTGTGTTTTTAGCAGTTCAAATGGACGTCAAAACAAAATATTGTAATCAAATAATAAGATTGTGAATACCTCTTTTCTGTTGTAATAGATAACTTAGCAGTACAGTATATTATTATATGTGCTTTAGTATAATTTGAGGAATATAATCCTTCTAACTCTCAGAACTTATAGCACAATTAAGCAGAAGTCCGATTTCGTTGGGAAGTATTAAATCGTTGTGGCGTAATTTGCAAACAACTCGCAACACCCGTAGATTGCAATTCCGAAACTTAATTTTGGAGTGCATGATGCTGGAAAAATATATTTCGACAGAACTCTTCATATTCTCAGGCTACCACCTTCCCTTCCGCATCTGACAACTTTCGCATCTTACAATAGAAGCTGAAAATTTATTTCTTGATAGGCTTGCATGACTACAAGAATTTCACTATGCTAGTTGCACACACTTATAGAATAATAAATAAACACTGGCGTAGGATTATTAGCATTTAAATAACAGCCGCAAGAATTCATACAATACTGGCAATCTGTAACAGAGTGCACGGTTTCATGAATGGCCCACCGGTCCATTTGCGGAGCCCTGTGGTGGTTCATCGATACTAACTCCGCTAGCGTTTTTTTTTTCGAAACTCAGAAGTTCCATGAAAATTAAAAACGAAAAAAGAAAACCGCTATAATAAATTTTACAGTAGAAAACTCACTTTTACCTGGTATAAGCATAAAAAAGAGAGTTTCGTATACATTGTGATGATAAATAAACATAGAGGCACAAGCCAAAAATGAGAACAAGAAGGTGGAAACATTTGTAGCCAATTTTCTCAGTGCCTCTTTCACCTGCCAAACTAAAAACAACTGAACAGGATCACACGTCACTAACTGCTGCTGCCGCAAACCTGAATGCGCCTGTGCTATCAGCAATATTTGAAATATGGCGGTGGTCTATCGGACGCAACGGTTTAACAATGGCAAACTTACTATACACGTGCGCGATCTTGCAAACCTAATTTTCTGGCCGAATTTAGTACTTTACCATTGCCCCACCTACAAGTATTATTAGGCTGACGTAATCAAGCAAGTATGCTGACAGGTGAGAAATTAGCTCAAAACTTTAATTGTAAAATATGAAGCAAAGGGACCACTTGATACAAAAAGTAGTAGTTGGAGAATAATATTGAAATGGACTTTAAATAATTTTACAGCTGTATCTTGCAATTTGGCTCACGAAATGCCGACAACGCTTCTGACTTGTACTCCGTCGGTGGCTGTTTCGAATTTCGGCGAAAACATGGATTACTTTGACTGAGGTTTTACTGGCTTTGCTGAGTCCTTCCGGGCGAATGCCGGTTTAGTAGTTGAAATTAGGCCCTCACTGCTTCCTTCCGCGTTCGTTCCAATCAGTCATTCACTACTGTCCCACCATGTGACGCAACATACCTCCATATTTTGAAATTCCTTCAGTGTTAAATAAATCACAAACAGTAGTTTATTAGGCTTAATTATATTGGCAGGAATTATCTGCAGTTGGATGGGACAAGTGGTGGGCACTTGCGAAATTAACTTTGGGTACCACAATAAACGCTATAGTTTATTTACTGGGAAGGGGGCTACTAGCTGTGGAAGAGGAATTGTTGGAAGAGCAATTACAAGCATCTCAAAAGCCAATCGAATTGTTGCAGAAACTACAGCAGCAGACAAGCCGATTTCTATTTCTTCTTCTCCTTTAGCAGATTGGCTTTGGTTTCTGTAGCCATGACAACAATGCGCGGCAGGAGACTTTACAGAGAGCAGTGTACGTGAAGCTGACACCAGCACAGTAGAACTTGACAGCCTAAATCAATTTCTGCTTCTGACAGTTTCACTGACGTTTCTTCAATACATGTTTCACAATCAGTTCCTCTAGAGTCACCTAACTTAGGTGACAATATGATATTACTTTACAGCCAATACCGATTATTCCATATGGAAGAATCTTAACAGGCACGCCAATATTCGGTTCACTGGGGAAGATAGTTGTGGGAATAACTTTTTAAATATTTTTTTTACATGAAAGCCACGAAAATGAAATTGACTAAGGTTGTAAAGAAAGGCGACTCACTGAACATACTTAGAGAATTCATTGTTTCAGAAAACAATACAAATTTTCGTCAACCTCCTGCGAGGATAATGTATACATCTTCTGAATTTTAAAGGGGCCAAAGCCTGGAAATAATACTCGTACCAATATGTTTCTGTGTATGGGAAGCCTGTCGCATCAGCACTTCTTGCTGACACCTGGGCGATTCCCCAGTTGCTAAGCGGGGATTCACTTGGCCTTGCGGCGAGAAAACAAATCTGTCACTTACGGCCTAAAATGCCTGTGCTACCTAAGAAACTGGTTACAGATCTAAGTACATAAACTTATGTAGGCGCATAAAGTGGTTTAAAAGATAAACAGTTGTACATACTGCATGTGTTTACTAGAGTGTGGGATACCTCCGTGAAAACCTGTGGTTAATCGCAGAAACGAGGGTTGAATCAATAATAATAATAATAATAATAATAATAATAATAATAATAACATAGAGTATATAATATTAAAGGATAGTTCCAAAATTATATACCGTAGAAACATATCTTTTTCTGGTGTATAATATTAAAAACCTTGTATAAATATAACAGATATAACAATAATAATTTTATATTGTAACTATTGTGGCACGAACTTAACGTACGGGGCCTTTACTCTGTGACAAAGCTGATAACGAACAGGCTTTGGTCATATGGCCTTCGGAATATTTCCATTCACTACCACAACAATGTTGCTATTACCAGTTCACCCTGCGGCGATAGTGCTTTCTTTGGCAATAGTATCAGTCGGTACGTTATTCAGCCACTAAAAGGTTTGTGTAAAACGATAGGGGACGGGTTTGAACTCGAAAATAATAAGAATGAAACTCATTATGCTTATTCCAAGGCGTCACCTCTGAGTCGCCTAAGCTAGAGTCAGCAGACTCACAGAGTGCCATTCCGTGGCCCATATTCAAAGCAGGCAGATAAATTACTTAAACACTCCTACAAGGCCTTGGGAATGACGCAGAAAATACTCTGTTCCTGCGAATAATTATTCGCAGGAACAGAAAATATTTTGATATTGAAGTTATTTTCGAGATTCGAAATCCGAACTTAACTTTATGGAGGCGCCACATCCGCCAGCGCACAAATCATTTCTGTCGGTATTATAACCTGTTTCATTCTCTGCATATAAGTCGTCCCGGCTTGCAGCATGAAAGATATTATCCTTTAATCTACGCACAAGACAATTCTATGTAGGGGAAATCATGTTAGGAATAAAGGATGTAAGACTCTAGCGTTTTGTGCTGGTACAGCATACAGTTTGTTTTAAAAGGTTCTGAATTTTCTTTTATTTATTTTTTAACTTTAAGACCCATTATTTTATAGAGCTTGTTGTACGGATGCACGCTGATGATAATTTTATTATAAAAAACTCCTTTCAGTTTGGTCCCCAGTGGCTTTACAATAGACGTGTTAGTGTCTTTGGTGTGTACTGCCAGCCCTAAAATACTGCGGGGTTTCCAGATATTCCGCTTGAGCTTCAATGCCATAAGCCCGATATTACATCTTCTACAGTGCGTTCTCGCAGTCGAGCAACATTGCACAGGACCAAGGTTCGCTAACTAGCACACAAAATTATCAACTCTCATTTATTTGCACAAAATATGATATTTTGTCTCGTAATCTCCCGTTTTTAAGAATTCCGTGAAGCATAATTAAAAGGAGGAAGCCACCTCAAACTTCAACTTCCTTATGCGACTATTCAAAATTACATTTTGGTTATGAAAGCTTAGAGGCAATACAGACAGCACCAGCATTTAAAACTTAACGCGCTGAATCTCGTCACGCGACAGTCATTGCTACTATGTAACTGAGTACTGCAACCTGAGCCTCAGCATTATTTAATCAGAATACTGTTCATAAGAGGGGTGGTTTGTAAATAAATTCCAATTATACGCTTATGCATGCAATTGTAAAAGCGTCTGAAATGTTATGAATACTGAGTTAGGATTATTTCCGTTTTAAAAAATTCAGTAAACGTGGATAATCTGAAAATATCATATCAAAAAACAATAAAAACTAGAACGGAAATCGTGAAACATATAGCAAGTGCAGTAATGAATTCTGCCATGCGTATGCCGATCCTAGTGACCGCGCGGTCTAAGGCGTAGGTTTGCGGCCGAGCTGTTGCTGGGATCGTGGGTTCGAATCCAGTAGTGGCTGAGACTCTGAAGGGAGCAGTAGTATAAGAGATTTCGTATTCAACAGTTGGGGGCGATAGAATTGTGGAAAAATGAAAGGGCAAGGAAATTCTATATGCACTATACGGGCCACGGCGCTTCCAGTAGAGACAGGGTCTACCTATCTCCGGAGCTGTTCAGGCTAAAACAAAGTGCAGAAATAATGGCAGCAGCCTTTACAGATCATAACGCGGCAGCGGTCAAACTCCGGTTAGATGGGCCAGTAATCCAACGGGGAAGAGGGCGGTGGAAGATGAATACAACAATCTTACAGAAGGATGGAAAAACTGACCCTTTTAAACAGAAGTGGGGAATATGGACGGCCAAGATCAAGGACTACCCAAACATACTGACATGGTGGGATAAATATGTCAAGAAAAGGTGGTGTTGTGGGGGCCTCTCCTCTTGTTGGTCAAGGGGGAATGTTTCCCTGTCACAGTATTAGATTGGGGAAATGACACCACGCTAGGTAGCGTAAGTTAGGTCTTAGCACTAGTTCGCTGCCACCAGTAGCGTTAACACGCTGACGTTGTTGTTAGGACGGGAGACGTTGTAGGATGAGCTAGGCATAAGAACTGCACAGTGTTGACTAACTAATGCCCTGTTTACTACTGTTGCTTCTAACACATTTACAAAATTCACATGGCCTATCAAAATTGAACTCTTTTTCTTTTGAAACAATGCCGTATCGCAACACTCAGTTAGTCACAGTATGTTCTCAATTAAAATGGTTGTTATCCCTTTCTTTCATTCAACAAAACCTAAATGTCGATTCCTGCACCAACTCGCTAGTTTAAAAATATTGAATTTCACTTCACCACTTACCTTGGAGCGTTATCCAACTCCGCAACTTGGTGCCCAAATAAGATTGAAATGTTTCTCCTCAGTTTCACCGTAATCTGCTCACAAATTCCAACCGTAAGTAATACAAAGTAAAGTTCAAAAAGTTGCACTAAACCTTTACTCATTAATCCACCAATTATAAATTTTTCTACGTCCACACCAAATCGGAACTAGTCACCACTGTTCAACCAAAACCAAGTAACTTTCTTTACCAAATTAATTTCTCACAAAATAATCCATAATCGTCAGTAAAGTGATTTGCACTAAGCTTTTACACAATAATCCACCGTAATCCAAATTGGCATCAAACACAAACTCCAAACCAAACAAAAACTTAATTTCACCAAAATAAAAACTAGCAGGTAATCCACCAAATTCCAAACAGCAAAGACGAGCAGCAAAAACTAGCAGGTAATCCACCAAAATTTCAAACAGCAAAGACGCTAAAACCGAACCTGAACCTGCATATATAGGCTCAAGGTAGCGTTGGTTCCAGCCGGTAACAGCAGCTCTAATCTGCTGAGTTAGGTCCGTGTTAGCCAATTAAAAACCGAATCGCCACCAATGTCCCTATATGGGCATCGGTAAAACAGCCTGTCACATCAGCGTGCGAAGTTCATCCCGCGATGTTTTCTGCTGGCTGGACAGGAAGTCCCTACCACGCCCGTGGAGTGTGTCACCTGCGATACAGCATTGTTCCCCCACTACTCAGCAATGGAACCTTCCCTTCGCTAAACCAAGTTACAAACCGTACAATAGAAATATAAAAATTTAAAACACCACATTCTTCCTTATGAAATGAAGAGCGACCAGCCTTTCATTACCGTGGTTTTTCATCGAGGCGGGGAAAGAGACAGCCAGAGAGGCGCGGGTGAATGAAAACCTTTATTACGAATGTATTTATGACCTTTTGCAGAAGCCAACAAAATTCCCAAGTTTAAAAACCAATCTCAAGTACTTTAACACAGAAAATTGTCAGGATACATTCGAGGCGGGCCCAAACACTCCAACTCGATACGAATGACACGATACTGAGCCACGAAGAGCGACCGTCGCTGTATCATCTACTGGAAATGCGAAAAAGGAGTAGAGGAAGGTTGCTAATAACCATAATGGACCAGAGAGGCACCATACATACAACGCACGAGAAGACAGTGCACACCTTCGTTACGTCACTCAGAGATGGATATAATCGCATCCCAGTGGACAGACATTGTTTAGAGAAAATATGTACAACGGTGGAGGCGACGATACTGAAGGAGTGGAAGCGCAGTTTGGAAGCACCCGTTACGGAGACAGAACTATGGCAGGCTATACAACAAGGGACTCCCCGAAAGACCCCTGGGGACGATGGAATTCCTGTAGAATGCTATAAGTGGGGGGGGGGGGGGGGTGTGGAAAGTCATGAAGGAGGAACTAGTGGCGATATACAATCACATGTTCCAAGGAAAAATGTGCACAATAGGACAAAAACAAGGCGCAATAGCGTGTATTCCGAAAAAGGAGACACCTACAGTGGCGTCAGACTATCGACCCATAACACTTTTGAATATCGACTACAATATCCTAGCAAGGCTGTTAGCACATCGTCTGAAACCTACGCTGGATGTCTTCCTACATCCAGGTCAAAAAAGCAGCACAATAGTGAGCAGCATTAGGGATGCCACCGCCGGAATACGTGATCTTATTGCCCTCGGAGAAATGAGGAATTCCGGTATATCTCTTGTTGCATTAGACTTCACATCCGCATTTGACAAAATATCACAGGAATACTTATTCTGACTCCTGAAAAGCTACGGATATGGAGATCACCTTGTATGAATGATTTCATCACTATATGCGGAGGCTTACTCGCGAATGGCTGGCCATCGATGGCCTTTCCAATCCAGTGCTCAGTACGACAGGGCGTCAACTGAGTATGGTACTATTCACTTTGGCATTGAATCCCCTCCTCGTCCTCCTTGACAAAATGCTTGAGGGGTTAAAGATCGGAAGACGGGCGGTCAAATATAGGAGCCTGGCGTATGCCGACGATGTTGCAGTCCTGGTGACAAGCAAGGACGATATCGTTAATTTGAGGGAGGCTTTAAGGATATACGAACGAGCAACAGGTGCAAGCCTCAATCTCGTGAAGACTAAGGTGATACCAATAGGGGCTTGACACACAACAGAAAATGTTTTAAATATTCCTTATACGACTGATGCCACGATTTCGGGAATCCGCTTCGCTGGCACACTGTAAAGGTCAATGCAGCTCACCTGGACAACAATTGCGAACTCAGTGAAAATACGAGCCCAAGAAATGTGCATGCGTGACTTGTGTCTGAGACGAAGAAAGGTGGCGCACACATACCTGCTGTCCAAATTATGGTACACGGCTCAAGTTTTCCCGCTACCAAGAAACCACGCCCGACAACTCACAACGACTATTGTATGGTTTATATGGCATAGGGAAATATTTCGAGTGCCGACATCGACTTTGTACCGCGGTGGAATGTGGATTACGGTTGGTAGACCTACACGCGAAGTGTGCAACACTCTATCTGTTACGTTTACGGCAGCAGCACGACGACACGGACACATTCATGGCGGCGTGGTTAAATCAAGGGAATCGATTTAACCAGACTGCGAACCCGCCCGAAATCCACTGTATGCTTCCACTTTTGACCTACCTGGGGCCCTTCTGCTTGGAATGGGCGTATTTCGGCAGGCGTCTGGAGGGCGAAACTCAACGGGCGTCGAAGAGGAAAGTTTATGGAATCCTACGGGAGTACAATAGCAACATTTTACCACCGATTCCAATACGGATATAGGAACGACATCCTTCTAAGGACTGGTGAGCCATCTGGAGAAATGTCAACGTGACCCATCTCCATGACACAGTAAAATCCATACGGTATCGAGCGACTGACGACATTCTGCCAACAAAAGAAAGGCTGCAGAGGATAAGTTTGGTTGCTACTGCCGATTGCCAAGAAGGCGGAGTCATGGATACACCGATCCACCGCCTGACGCAGCGCGGGGAGGCGGAGGAGATATACGACTGGACCCTGAAACAGACTGCGCCCTTCCATCGCATCGATCCAAAGGCAACCCTTCTGACGTGGCTCTTGTTTCCGGGCTTCAGGCGGTGGCCACCACCAAAGCATAAGGCAGCGTTGTGGATCTTAGGGCACATGGTGTACTACAGCCTCATTGGGCGCTAAGCGCTGCCCCTGGTTGATTACCTTGACTTCCTGCTTTTGATGCGAAGGAAGACTTATCAATGGCCCAAGCGACTCCGGATATATGGGAACTACTTAGATGTGATATAAAGAGGCTTGATCCATGGAGACAGGTGCGAGGAGAGACGTAAACAACTCGGAGGGATGCGGTCGAGAGGAGGGAACGTGGCATCAAAGGACAAAGGGAAGTGAACGGCATACATAACAGTTGTGTGATACTGTTTTAATACATGTATTGTGTAGTATATCAGAGTATGAATAAAAAATATTTTAAAAAATCTCACCGGGGGCATGGATGTTTATCTCTTTTACAGTGTTTGTGTTGTCAGGCAGAGGTTTCTGCGACGGGCCGATCCCTCGTCGAGAGGAGACCTACCGAGTGTGGTGTGTGCTTTGGTGTGATAGAGTAAAATAAACCCTCAACGCCTACTGTGAACCAGTAGATAGGAGAGGAAAGGACTACAAACAGACATATATTGCTATTATAATCACAAACCAACTACCTGCAGAAGCGCTAGCGACCTTCCCCTGTAAACCGCATGGTTTTACAAAGAGGGTTAGGAAAGTAATTATTAGTGAGGTGAAGTTAGGGGACTCGAAGTGTGGTGATGACGCGTCTAAAAGTGGTGTGAAATGAAGTGGGAAGTGAAGTGAAGTGAAGGTCTTGTGTGAAATATGTCTAAAGCATTGATTTATATTTCCGTAATTCGTATGTGGGTTACTGTATTATATGTTGTCTTATTGTTTTGATACCTGTCTAATTGTTTCGT
Source organism: Coptotermes formosanus (assembly GCA_013340265.1). Taxonomy (NCBI): domain Eukaryota; kingdom Metazoa; phylum Arthropoda; class Insecta; order Blattodea; family Rhinotermitidae; genus Coptotermes; species Coptotermes formosanus. The sequence continues at coordinate 3,866,586 of BLKM01000700.1, forward strand.
GTATACTCGTTTTATGATTGTTTTACTGTTTGTATCTTTTGTTTTCTATTTTGTGTGTTCTGCGTTTTTCTATTGTTTCTCCTTATGTGTATAGTTTTCTTTTCCATTTGTGTATAGTGTAAGGACCACTGCCACCGGGTGCAAACCCAATTGCAGTTTATAAATATTTTAGTGGCGTGGCCGGCGACGATGATCCGACCACAGCCACCAGCTTTGTGTAGTGCCTTCCCAAAGGCCCTACTGGTAACGTAGATTCACAAGGCTTCCGCTGCGTCTGTCTTTACTCTACTCATAATTGCACTGCCACCGGCCAGTTTTGTAATTTAAGCCGATTACTGACAACTGCTACTCCTTACATAAGTCTCAATTATAATTTGCTTAATGCTTCAATGTTAAGTCATTACTTAACCGTGCTCTGCCATCACCTATGGCAACATTAATCTACCTAATTCACTTTAAAACTTAGCCATGTTTCACCGTTAACAATCCATCCGTGTCACCATTCCTATTATGCTCCCGTATATTACTAAAATACTTACCTCAAAATCATTACTCTGGTGGTTACTACCTCTCCCTAATTTACGCTATCAAAAGTTTCTAAATATCTATAACCTTTAGAACATCACATTCCCAATCATGGTTTATCAGTTCTCACAAATATTCAACAATCTATTCATGGAGGTACTTGGGTCAGGATATATCTTCCCTTTTGCACACTTACATCCCAGGGGGCCACAGGCATAACACCGGTTACATTTTCAACATAAAATATGAGTAGTATATATTATCATTAAAATGACTACACAAATATATCAAGAAAACACACACAAACATAGGTACCCATTATTTACCTAGTAAGGGGGTTTCTAACTACCCTAGGCTGGATCATCTGGTCCCTCTATTCAACCTTAATTCTGCACTACTTTTGAATTCCGAACAAAATAACTAAATTATCTCAATTCTCAACCAAAATTGCATTAGCGAGGCACTGGATGCATAACACACCACTCACCTGGAATGAACAGGAATATGAGCGTTATTACGCTCATTTTTAATGCTGCTTTCTATAGCACTGATATCTACATCTTGTCTCGATGGCAGCTGGGCGACAAAAGGTGCTGCGCGTCTGTGCGAGCAGTCCACACGCGTTCCCAACACTTACCGAATCAGCACTTTTCAACTCGCTTAGCAACAGCGTTACGCAAGTTCAACAAATAGTTGCCGTTGCTAAAGAAATATAACACGATCAGCCTTCATGTTATTGGCACGTGTAACCCACACATTCTAACTTCTATCGAAACGTAATTTCAAAATGTGACATTAACATCAACTATAAAATTTAAACAAATTCCGCGTGGTTACACTTCTATACATTACAGTATCATATATATCATATCATAACGTGATGACACCACCACCACTACTACCACCACTACTACCACCACCACCACCACCACCACCACCACCACACCCACAATAGTACTACTACTGTTGCTGCTGCTGCTGCTGCTACTACTACTACTACGACTACTACTAGTAGTAGTCGTTGTAGTAGTAGTAAGTAGTAATATATTTTAGTCGCATAATTCCAGATGTTCCCTTCGTTAATTCAAGCTCTCCACCCATAAAATTTAACAACAAGGAAATAAGTGTGTGCCTTTATACTTTGCATGCAAAAGCCCGTATTAGTAACAAGCACGTCTCTGCATGATTGCAGGGAGCTTGCCACAGGCTAGTGTCGTTACTGTACACAGAGGAAAGGTCGAGTTGTTTACGTCTCGTCGTTATGGTAAGTCAAACAGGCATGTAGAGTGAAAAATCCATTGTTACACTATAATACAGGGCTTCTTTCATCACGTGATGAACATGTATGAAGCTCACAACAAGACCATATCCATACGCAAGGAGGTCTACTCTCTGTTCGTGGCGCAGAATATCAAGTAACAAGGCATTATATGGGAAATGCTAGATGCACACAAATTTTATTCCATTTTGTTAAGGATTACTTAGTATAGTGCTGCAAGAATAACGTCATTCAGACTTCCTAATTCAGTTACGGGTTTGCTGAATCAGTTAGTATTAATAAAATACATTATCTTTAAGAAACCTAACGAAAGCGAAGAAATGAAATTTTTTCGACGGACAGGCCTAATCTGTGGAGAAACTCTAAGCTACGAGTATTACATTAAATTAACTAATACACCAACCGACTTCCCGACTTGTAATCAAAGTGAGCTCCTTCCAGACGCCCAAATATACCAGCAGCTGCACCGCTTGATTTAATCCAGTAATTAATCTAGTAATCTAAACTCTCTACCGGAACTTGAGGTATGCGAATATTTCGAGATTGGTTTATACAGCGAAATCTGCGCATTCATGTAGATTACCAGTCCCTTCTACAGCTAAGGTACACAGTTGTTTCTTTACAAGCCGTGGAGGCATGTTGGGAGGTATGGCCCTACTCGTTCTTAGACTTTAAACTAGACGGAGGGTTCAGATCACGCCTTGGCCGCTTTATCCCAAGGAAAGTTCCCTTAACCTCTCAAGCGTCCAAGCAAATTTGGGGCCCAGCAATCCTCTTATTTATGAAAGGATTTTTGAGTCTCAAATTTTCTTGGGCGGTTTAGAGCAGAAATCGTTTCCCTGTTGGGAACCGAACCATGACTCCTCGGTATTTATGACCTAGCATAGTAATTGTTCTGTCTAAGATATCTCGGCTCTTTTAATTATCCGTTAATATTCTACTAACGTAAAATGACTCTCCGGAAACCGATATTGCTTTCCGTCTTCATGTGGATGCTGTTTAGGATGCTTTTACTCAGTTACATTTTTACCTACGAAAGGAAGCGGATGCCCCATATATACACAGAAGAAACACTACTTCTTAAACATATTATCCGATGCTACTTTAGAAGTGTTGCTACTTTGTTTCCATGACAACTGCGATATGTTTTCACAGGAAGGCGCTGTTGTGAACAAATGCAGACAATTCGTGAGAGCTGGGGGTTGCCATGGTGACTACCATCAACAAAGTGTATGTGACACGATACTGTAATCTGCACAAATCCAGCATGGCGTTCATGAGAGGGGTGGAGGCTCTTAACTCCCCTCCATATTTTACCGCCTCCCTTCTACCTCAATCTTTGTCCTTTCTTCTTGCATCTTTTCAGCACGCAACATTAAAAATGACAATTTTTCTGTTTTTTTCTCACATAACCCCGCTATACAGTACTTACGTCCTTATTTCCATACCATTCTTTTTCTTGCTTTCCATCCTTGTTGCCGTTACTTCCCCTCATTTTGCCATCTCTTGTATCTCGTTATTCATTTTATTTTATCGTTCTTCGTAGCAACGTGTGGCTACAAGACGTCGTGGACGAAATTAATTCCATTTCCACACTTCTCTTAAATCCACTAATTTTATGTTGTGTTTCAGGATGTAACTTTTTGTTCCGAATCACATTTAAATGAGTTGCACCTCAACAGGAAGCCAGCAAGGTTCCACTCACTGTTATTTTTAGCAGTATTGAATACGCTGTAAGTAATATAATTATCAAAATCGACAAAGCACTGAATATGGTGGTTGAATAATTTTCAGTCCTTATCAGTATTTGGGAGCACGGTTTTTCGATTCTCGTCCTTGCGGCTACGTTTCCTGACATGTCTTGTAATTCGTCGTAGTCTCTTCAGGCAGATGTTGAGGAAGAATTGACAAGCACCTTCAGACCTGTGCCATAAAGTCTTCACTCCAATAGGCAAGGAGGATCATTCCCCGAGGATAAAAGGCACCGGACTGTGAGCTCTACGTCTGCTATACCATTTCTCTGCATGCTATTGTGCTTAATTAAGCCAACAACAAATCTGGCAGTTCATACGTTATAAAGTACGTACTGCAAATCTTTGCTGCCCTTACTCCTCGGTAGCGCTCCCGCTCTGCCCCTCTTCTTCACTAACCTGAAGTCCGTTCTGGAGCCTGTAGGTTACTTATGCCACCGTTTGCTCTCAGGGGGCCTATCTTGCGCTGAAGCTAATGTTGCAAAAACGCAGATTTTCTGCTTCACGATTTAACCTGATGTCCAGTTGAATTTACTTGCATGAGAGGATTATTAAGGATAAGGATTTATAGAAATTATTATTGAGATCTAATTACGATTCAAGTTCCTATAGCGCCAGCAAGTATAACGATTGCTGGCAGAAAGGGAACAGAATAGCGAATATGTTATATATAAGTTGCTTATTTAGGGAGGAAATTCGTAGGTGCCAAATAAGTAAAGTATAGGACATGAGGTATTTTCTGATGGCAGCAAAACGTGGAGACATTTCAGCAGCTGCACTGTACGTGACGGTTCAGCCAGCACATAAATAGAATGCATTTATTCAATTTACAAAGTATACACGAATATGATACAAAAATAATGCTGCAAAATAATTTCTATGATAATAGAAAGCAAGTCTGAAGAAAGTTTAAACACTCATTAGCCGGAAACTTTTAATAGTCGCGTGGGATAGGGATCCACAATACTTTATGTGTATACATGTGTCGCATTAATGATACGTCACGTTTGAAGTTCACATGTGAATAAAAAACTGACAACGTATCTATTCATTAGTTCAGATGTAATAACGGAAGGAAGTAACTTTATCGTTTCTTAATTTAAGCACTTATTTCCACATTTAAGTTATAATTTTAGCGTGCTTCCGAAACAATATTGCCATGGTGTCTTGTCTGAATCCAATAAAAATAGCGAAAAGATTGATTACCGTCTAGAAATGTTTGCGCTTGCTGCCTTCCAAAATTTCAAAGTCTCCCCTAACTAAAAATTTCCAAGTAAAATAATATGAATTTAGAAGGTTTCCGTAGGCCGGATCCATATTTTCGAAGACTTGATCCTCACTGGTCTTCAGATTTTCGCGCTTTGAATTTCTGATATAAGTCCCGAACCTTTTACATCCGCGACTACTCAAAATTCATGACACTAACTTCTAATTTTTGGAGTCATCTAGTGTCCTTCCATGAAGCCTACTTCGCCTTCGACAGCAGCACGCCCCAACCTCTCGACGATGGATTCGGCTTCTAAAATCTCCACGTGCCTTTGAGTGATACTTTCCAGATGGGTTAATTAGTTTTGAAACGACGAATCAAAGAAAATATAATGACCTACTACACATATCAGTACCACGGTACGGACTCAAGACGGGACCAATGGCAACATGCTTTCTTCCGCATTTTACCATTTCATTATTCAGGGTGACGTTTCCATTTGAAGCTAGCATTAACTGCAATGGCTTTCCAGTTCCTGTCATAGTGAGGACAGAATCTATGAGGTCTCAAGGTTTTTGTTGCTTTCTCCATTTCTTTTGGCAAATTCTAGGATAAATTCTGGGTTAGACTACAACCAGTTCCTTCCGGATATCTTCCAATTCATCATTCACTGATATTCACAAAATTCGATGATATAAATTTTGACATACTAATGGCGTTGTCAAGCAACTACAAAAAATGACAAGATGATGTAAAAATGTTGGTAATACGTTTTCTTAGAGTAGTGGTAGATTTTGGCCTATTTTATGGCTGTGTATCACTGCTGTTGTGGCCGGTTCCCGGGTTAGCCGGTCTCGGCCACTAGTTGCCTTTTCCGATGGTCCCGCCCTATTGCCTGGCCGACGGAGGGACAACCCTACCAGTTCCCTTGGGCTTCGTGCCCCCTATCCAGTTAGGTCGAGTAACCATCGCGGCGTAGGTAAGACTGTGGTGGAGTAACAGGTTGGAGCTGGGTGTTCACTAGTTCGGAATCAAACTGAGGATCGCTAAGACTACAATATAATATATATAAAACCCCAAATCATTATACATTGGAAATCTATCTGTTCTACAAGCCTGACATCTTACTACTCTAAGAAATTGGTGGGTTAGAGCCATACACCCCTCAGCAGCCTTGAGAAATGATACGGGTCCTACCTGGACTGCAGATAAGCAACAGCATGGTGCAGATTACGGCTGTCGCCATCTTGACTCTTGAACTGCTCGTAGCATTTTGTCTGTCGCCCCTTCTTGTGTTAACTGCCGACCAGCATGGATTCCTCCAGCAAGACCCCGTCTATTCCCTCGACCCACATTTCCTGGGGTTTACAAATTGTATTTCTGCTGCCGCTGCAGTCCATCTTCGTGGTTGCAGCAGGGCCTGCCCTGATTCCTAGCAGAGAAGTCTGCTGACAGACTTTTGCGTAACCTGGCTAGACCCACTTACAACCAGGAACTCTCAATAGTGCTGAGTGGCTGTATGGCACAATCTTATTAGCAGGTGGTTAGGTGACCAGCTTGGGGTTCGCGACCCCTCACGTAATGCGTGGCATTACAACTGTAAAAGTTATGCGGTACAAGTATGAAAATGTCGGTGGATGCTTGTTGAATATAAATTTGTATTAATGTAAGAAGAAATTAAGACGCAGTCACCACATTCTCATGGAATGTCTTTAGAAAACCACAGTCTCATTAGGAAACTCTGTAATCGGTCGGCACCCGAATCGCAAGTCTTGCTCGACGTTTCCATTCCACCAACTCGGGTGGATATTTTAAAATTTACTCATTGCCTGGCTCTTCTTTTTGCGTTACAAGCGGGGTGTTCCAATGTCGTAGCCCTGCAATTATGTTCAGCATTTCCAACTGCTTAATGCAGCATTTCGCAGCTTGTGAGGCTGACGTACATCTGTCTTTATTACAGGGCAAACGGCTGCAATAATGCCATAGCTACATTAGTGCCAGATATTTTTGTCCAGCCATTAAGTCTTTGTGTGTGCGGCAGAGGCAGTTGGCGCAAGGGCTTTAAATCTTCACACTGTAGCGGGGTCAGCAGAATGAGAACTTTGGCAGCAGTCAGTGTTGTTCCTGCTAAAGGCCAGGGACATTAACACTGTGCGCTCAAGTCCTCAAAAAGCGAGAACAGATTCTTACAACAGTTTATAATCTTGGCTTTCTTGCTGTTATTTCAATTCACATTACAAATTTGTGGGCGGTATGCGTATATTCCATAGTCCTCATTTTCAGCATGCAACAACGGAACTTTGGTACCTGCCTGTTTCTCTGCAGTTTAGTAAATCTTCTGTAATCGTAGCGGTGGATGCAGTAGTGCCATATTTGGTGGGTACAATCAAAATACATGCTTTATAAGATAGAATACATTGAAGGTCTACCAGTTTTTTAGCGCCAGTTATGTGAAGTTGAGATAAACGAATTTTAAAACACTTCGGGACCCGTGGGTCTATGCGAAACACGTGCGATAAGAGGGAAATGGACAGAGCAGCAGCTCACAGAGAAATGTGTGATATTTGCACTGACTGTGAGAGTGAAGAGGGACTCAGGACGAGATCTGCGCTCTTCTTGGATATCACGCGGAGTCGTGTGGTAATTTTGTACCGACGTTTCGGGACTGATTGTTGTCCCGAAACGTCGGTAAACAATTACCACACGACGCCGCGTGTTATCCAAGAAGAGCGCAAATCTCATCAAGATCGCGGCGGAAGCGTGAAATCAAGGGCTCAGGGCGATACTGTTGTTTACATTCTTTATAATTAAATAAAAATAAATATTTTTTCATTTTCCACTTGGTAAATTAAAAAATAAAATAAGTCACTATACGTCCCTCTCGGCATCTTCACTAACAAATACCGTTTTCAAGCCGCGAAGTTTCTTGCACTGAATGCTTTTCATAGTAGCTTATAAGCACATTGCATTTTACATTAATTTGCTCTGTTTTTTACTGTTGAGACGAGTTAAAAACGACGTTAGAAAGCAAAGGAAGATGGATAACTTTAGAGACAGAGATGGAAACCATGTGGGGTTCCGAGAGTGGGGGTTACATCATGGCAGGCAGGATAAGAAAAGCATTACTTACAACTCCCCAGTCGCCATCAGTCTCCAATTTAGAAGATGTCAAGCTCGTACTTGCTTGTTCATCTTTTTACCCTTGATGATGTTCCAATATCTACTTATTTATTTACATTTTTAAAGTACACACAAAATGTTTTCCTACATTTCCACGGAAGATATATCACGTGACCAATTTAAAGTCTTTTAGGTTTCTAACATTACTTGAGGTCCTAGAGTAATGTTGAGTTTGGATACAATATTTTTATGATTTAAGATGCTCCTCTGTAATGCACATAAATTATCAGCCAGAACACATTGTCAGAAGGGCTGAGAGCCTGGTTATCATATTCCAGTAAACTCGCCGATTGATCAGACTAATAGAGAAGATTGCTGCTGAACCTGTTTCATATTCTCAATCTCTGCATTCAACAAAACTGGAAGGGAAAGTTAGTAATGTAAAATATATTTGAAAAATCTGTACATTCTACTCTGTTGTGAAGGAGATTATGAAGCGCTGGGTACGTAACTTGAACGCTGGACATAAATATGCCTCTATGGTTATGAACTCTGCTTTCGGGAAAGATTGAATATAATTTTTGTATAGGTGATTTTTACCGTGGTACGCATTAACGTGCTTTATGACTTGTACTAACTATACTACATAGGTAGTATGCGGTTTATAGTGTATAATGTCAAGTATATGAAATTGTCTCAGAATTAATTTAGCTCCACGTCGATTAAAATGAACCGATCCCCACTTTACAAGAAATTTAAATTGAAATCTACTGGCTTCCTAAAAAAACGTGTAAAATAATTCTATATCATATACAATATAGGTATCATTAATATTTCCGAGTTTTATGTGCAAAAGTTTTCCATATAATCGGTAATTCACAAAATAGAAATATCGGAAAAAGTTATGACGTTTGTTTTATTGTTTATCTAGTGGTTAATTACCTTTGAAGTAATAGGTTTCTAGCTGTAACATGTAAACACCAAATACACTGATGTATGTAACAACAAAAATAATGCGTTTGGAAAATGCACGCAGTAGAGTTTTATTCAGAGTCCTAACGGCTTGTGCGTTCAGGTGAGAAAATTCGGTGACTGAAGAGACATTTCTTTCAGAAATATTTACTTGTTAATTTCAATCAAGTAAAAGAGTTGAAACCGCAATATGTGTCACTACAGTGACTGCAACAAAGGTTACACAAGAATCGGTAGAATAAATACGATTCTCAACATAATTATTTTCCTCAATGTGTTTTAAACATTAAGAGCCTGAAGATGATCTAATTTAAGGTCGAAACGTGTTGCTGTACTGGACACACTCTTTGTCTAACAAAGATAGTTGTTTAATATGTTCCATGTACGTGCACTATCCGCGCTCCCGGCCTGCAGGCGGGGACCGCAGAGAGTTCACGCCTCCAAAAACAACGCAGTACACAGTCAACAGCAAATTCCCACTCAACTATAAAGTGCAACCTTAGTGCCACGATAACAAAAAAGTTCTCCCTGAAGATGACCCAGCAGGGTCGAAACATGTAGGAGTGTGTTACGATTGATGATAAAACTCTCTTTGTGCATTTGTTGGTGATTAGTGTTCTTGTAAAGATAGTTGTGTTGAGACTGATGTTGAATTTACTCATTTATATCGTTGACATACAACGAGATGTCACACGTAAAAGAAAATTACATGAGTTTATGATATATTGTTTAGAGCTCTTGTCCAAACCTGAAACATAATAAAAAGAATATACAACTAACAACATACATTCAAGTTCACTCTTAACCAAGGCAGGAAGACAGACTTATGGGTGGACACTGAAGCCCGTCACGTGTCAAGAGGTTGTTGAAATAGCAGAAAAGCCATCCTGCTCAAGCTTATTAATCGCGCTTTCGTCCTGTGGAGGTCCGTACTGCAGCTTGTCAACAGCAGGTGGTGTTAACATCAACAGATGAGGATGTGAGTAGAAAAACGTGGAAAATGTTTGGAACAACTTTTTCTCTTTTCGGTTGCTATAATGTGATAGCAATTTATATCTGTATTCACCGACTCTTTCATTTCTCTCCACCCCTTTTCTATTCCTTTTGCAATAAACTGGAATCACACTTAAAAGAAAAGAAAGTAAAATTTCGAGGCACGGTATCTTCCCAAACTACACTTTATTTTATTTTATTTTATTTTATTTAATTTTATTTTATATTTATAATAGCCGATCCCAGTGGCCGCGCGGTCTAAGGCGTAGGTCTGCGGCCGAGAGCTTGCTGGGACCGTGGGTTCGAATCCTGTCGGGGGTATGGATGTTTGTCTGTTGTGTGTGTTTGTGTTGTCAGGTAGAGGTCTCTACGACGGGCCGATCCCTCGTCCAGAGGAGTCCTACTGCCTGTGTTGTGTGTCTGAGTGTGATCAAGTGAAAATGAAAACAACCTCGACACCTACTGTGAGTAGGTAGAAGAGGTAAGGACTACTAAACGAAATATTTATAAATACTTCCTTTAGTATTATTGCCTCTCTTGTGTTAGTATTATATTATTGCCTCTCCTGTGCGAAGTGAATATCGAGGAATAATGAAGGAGAACTGTGTCTGTCCGTACGTGTCAGTTCGTTCGTGTACACGTATTTCGTCGTCTTCTGTTACTTTTTAGCGAATCCGCACTAAATTTGTAGGAGGAAGTTAACTGTTGCGTAGACGTGACTACAGCTTTCGAAATTTCCATCTTTTCATGTTTAAATACCCGCAACTTTTCGGAGGCAGTATCTGGCTCCATCTACAAGTGAAAGTGAGGAAGAGACAATTTTGTGGTGGTTACGTTACAAAGACCTAGTCCAGTCCCTGCATTTCCTGTTCCAACTGAAGGTGGAAGCAAATCCAGCAACCGAATCCTGGGTATTGTAGCTTGAAGCAATGGATAATGTCCAAGATTTCAATTCGGGTATGACCATCTTACATCGCCAGAATTTTTAATACTTTTTTTTTTCATGATGCTCCACTAACTTTATAGTGACTAGGTCACATTCTTCTCAAAACCGTCTAATTTAAAAGGCGCTTGTAAGCTAAAATATAGAACTGTTTTTCATGGCTGGACAACTTCTATTTTGCCAGGGCCTCCTCATTATGGAGGCTTCACGATCACACTCAGACACACCACACTCGGTAGGACTCCTCTGGACGAGTAATCAGTCCAACTCAGAGACCTCTACCTGACAACACACAGCACTCACCAGAGACAGACATCCGTGCCTCCGGCAGGATTCGAACCCGCAATCTCTGCATGAGAGCAGCCTTAGACCGCGCGGCTGTTATTGTAATTTCAATTTCATATGTTTTAACGGCTTGAGGCTGAAAACTAGCGGTTGAAACATGCAGCCACTTGCCTATATAATATAATAAAAATGAGTTATGTTGATGATAATTATTAAACTACCGTAAAACACAACGGGATGTTCGAAGTAAAGAGAAATGTATGGTTCTTTGTACTTAATTAGTGGAAGTCTCCTTGCTTCTAAGGGAAAATAAATGGCTGTTTAATCCACTGTCAATTTCATTATAAACTATTAAATGAAAGGAAAGCGACAGTTATTGCTAATATATGCTGTCTAACCTGAAACCGCGGCATTAAGCAGTCACAGTTTTCAGCGTAATACTGCGCTGGGGACTGCAGTATGGGAGTTTATAGTAGGGTCCGCCACTCTGCATCACGATCCGACCAGCCAAACAATGTACGTGGCTGCGGTTACACAATTAAATTTTAATATTAGGATCCTGCGGCTTCAAACTTTCCCTCGCATCTTAATGTAGACTTCCATTAAGTTAGTAAGCTAGCACGACCTCCTTCGCTACATCGCAAACTGTAAATTATTCAGCCTTGGTAGGGACTGAGAGAGCTTGGTTCGATACACTGGTGGAATATGAAACTGCCTCTTCACTCTGTTCACTCCACTCTTCCTTCTCACTCTCTTTACATGACAGCATTTCAAAAATCAACCTTTAGTCTGCACACAATTTACCAGATATCACTTACGTATTCTAGGACCATTTCCTTGTCCCAGATCACATAGACACCACGTCTCAAAAACTATCTGTTTTCTTCCTCGTGTTTGAAACGTAGTGTCTGCGTGATCTGGGACAATCGAAATAGTCCTAAAACTTATTAGTGATATTTCGCATGTGACACCATTGCCAAAAAATTATATTACGCACTTGACACAATTTAATTCTCAGAATAATTTTTCTTCCTACGGTGTATTTGTTCAGTACCTATCTTTTCGCAAACTAGTATTGTAAAAATATATTTTAAAGGAGCAGACTGAATAACTGTGGTTAATATCCGGATCCAAACGCGGTTTTTTCCAAAGTTTCAACGAAAATTTCGTCGGATTCCGTATAAACAGAGGATTTCTTGATTATCTTGGCAAGTATTAGCATTTTAAAAAACAGCAAACATATTTTTCCTGGGTTATACGCATAGCAGACATCGGAATTGTAATCCATTTTGATTCAGGACATTCCACTTCTGCTTAAAGTAAGCTTAACGCTTTAAACACATAGGTAACAAATTTCACATTAAAACTTCTCCGCTTTACTTATAGACTGTATTGTCATAATGGCAAGAAATTACATTTCATTTCCTACGGAGCAATAATTAACTGATCTTTGTGATGGAGATGGAATTATTTTTCCAAAACAAAAGAACAGAAAATTAAATAAATTTTATGTGAGTGTCGATGAAACGTAAACAGAAATTCTACACAAACAGAATAACTTAATCGAGCAGATTCCGTTTTGAGAGTGCAGGGGCTTATCGAGATAATTCCCGAGTTGTATTGAATCTGAAGGTTCGTTACTGTGTTAAAGATAACTCTTCTGACCTCATACACATGAATCCAATACACAGCACAGCATTATATTTCCTTAGGATCCATTTTAACATTTTAAACCCCAGCGGCTACTGTGTGTATGTACCACCAGTTTTAACATTCACAAATTCTACGTTCTGCCAACACAGTGTATTTATATTTTGTGCATCTATCTCAGAACAAACAGTGAATTATTCCCAATGCAACATTCAGTGATTGGTTTCTATAACCGAGATGGCAAGTGTTTGCTGTGCGGTATGAAGTGGGTCTTTAAACAAAACGGGTTACGTTTCGTCCTTTAAAGGCTGCATGTGTGCCTATCCCATCGAGCTGTTCCCAGGTGTTCCAGGTGATCTGCTTCTCTTACGTTTTCCCATAAAAATTACGCACTCAGTCCTGTTACCCATTCATGCTATATGGCCCGCCCAGCTTAATTATAGCTGTTCACGAGAGCAAATTATAAACCTCCTCATTATGCAGTTTCCTCCATTTTCCCCTTACTTTCTGTATCTAAGGCCAAAATATGCCCTTCAGCCTGCCGCTCCATACAACACGCAGCTTATGTCAATCTTACACACGGACGAAAAAACGACAGAAGTGTCCTTAACGCATATAAACAGTGAGAAATAGTGAAACATCAGATTCAGGAATTAGGCAAGTACGATACTTCCACAGATGAACAACAGCTCCCAGATTCCTTGCTTGTAAGAAAGCGGCTTTATAAGGCAAACGTACGAAATATATAACCAAGCAGTAATTAGGAGACGCTTGAATAAATACAATATTAGATACCATAAGTAACCACAACTAAGCAATCATTGGCACGTGTATATTCCCTTGGAAAAATGTAAAATTTACAACCCTCAAAAATATTTTAAGGGTAGTGTATAGAACACGTTTCATCTTACCTTACTTCCGACGGCATCCCGAAGTGCCCAGTTGCATACGCCGTATCGTGGTGTTACTCAGCCCCTGCACAAATACCTGCAACAGCACCACACGTAATTTTTTGACCAGTTCTTTCCGCATAACTTGTAACTAATTATTTACTATTACCCTAAACTTCAATGCTGAGATCTTGAAAGTGTAGACAACCAAGAATAATTTCGACAGAAACTGTACGACCGTTGTTGAGGTTAGACTGACAAACAATAACTTTCACTGTACTGCACTTCACAGAAGCATCAGACAGTCTTCCTTTTGTAATCTGAGAGTCATAGAAAACTATATTCAAGGTACGAAGAGGCGAAGCAAATACTCAGAAAAGGAGTGATTCTAATAATGTGGTCCTTATGCTTTACCATATCTATGCGTAAAAGTAACATATTAAGACTTAAAAAATAGAACAAACGCTGCGAATAGGCTAATAGAGCGTTGCCAGATGGAACAAACCCTTTTAGGAATAATTCAACTACAGAATATATCAGGTAAGTGAATTTAAAGTGGATGTCTGAAGAAAAACTAATTACTCACGAAGGAGGCATGCACAAACGTAGTCCCATTATGCTGTAAAGCCTGCAAATCAGATTTGTAATTTCATTGAAATATTGGTGTGCTTTCATATATTTAAGCACAGGCCATAACATCCAGCGGCCCGTAAGTGTTACGTAATGAGAAGCTTGATTCGAACAGTGGGTAGAGCCTGCTAATTCTTGCTTAACAACATAAGCTCCATGTTTGTTATATGCGGTACTCTTTTCACACCCAAAACCTACGTATTTCCTTCATGCTGCATTTGTGTGTTTCGCATGGTTCTCGAAATGAATAGCAACCACTTTACTAATAGCATTAATAATTATTAATCCATGTAACTGTACAATGGAGACACTGTATATTTGCCATGAGGCAGGAGTTGGATTTGAGCAGTATTTAGGACAGTTAAACTGATTGTTACGAGTACACCTAATAACTATCAAGTAAACTTTCTGGAGTTAAGTGGAATGTAAGGGATGACTGATGCTGGGATGCCTCATGTTTACACAGGGGAAATTATGTTCTCGGAAGCCGCGAGGGTACTGTCTGGTCTTCTGGCAGAGATCATTTAGGAAATGAAGCATAGCGTATTCAGCCCGGTTTGTCCTTTGCATTTTATATAATTATATCCAAATTTTTGAAAAGGGTGTGCTGAGAAAACTGAACAAATAAAAAATGTTGTTGTAAAATATTTAAAAATTTACATGTGAAAAACGCCTTAACAACAAAATGGTATATGTGAGTCGCCCCAGTTACACTATTAATTCAGAAAGCCAGAAACACAAACATTTGAGATGGGAGAAAGTAGAATTAAAGAAGGCTCCATTAGTACGAATCTTATTGCTGTTTATGTGAAATCTGGAGTCATTTAGAAAATGGAAGATTGCAGAGAGTATAATGTGGCCTTCTCTTTCAGAACAGAAATGTAACTACAAATTTACTGGACATGCATTATGAACTTAAACTTTTACATGATGGCAGATAAATTAGTGAAACATAAAAGCGTTAAAATACTTTATAATTAAAAACTAACCAAATGCACGAATTATAGTACATAATCTTTATCAGTATAGATATAGATTATATACTATAATGTGTGCGTTTGTTTGGTTTTTAATTATAAATTATTGTCAATGAACGGAGATAAATGATATAAAGTTAAAATCATTTTGTTTTTTAAACAATTTAATGGTGTTCGTCCTGTTGGGTCTAGTCAATCATATAAATACACACTGTTCCTTCTAACACAACATTTTATCATTTCTTTCAACGCTTCGTACTTCTATCTAAACGGATCATCATCAGGCTTTCTCTACAAAACCTGAAAAAACAAGGTAAAATATTATTTATGCGATCTGTCGAATATTACAAGATATGTTTTCCAATAATATTGTAGTTTATGATAGTATCTCATGTAGGTAGTCGGTTGTGTCAAACAATATAATATTTTATTAAATTTCTTAGGACACTAGTTTGTAAAAAGTTAAAATTTTAACTTATTTATAGCTACAAGACCACATGTTGATTCAAGTAATTAGCTGGCCACTAGCCTTGATTGTTATTTTTAGTCTGTAGCGCGCGCAAGTCTTGCGTGTGTGTCGGTAAACTTCGTTTTGATAAAAGTACTGGCAGGCTTTTATATTCAGCGCTTTAAGTCTTCACTAGTTACTTCACCAGTATTATATCCTGTAATAATATTGGCATTGCGTTGCTTTTCTTCAAACTTCCTTGATGAAACAAGGCAAAATTTAGAATTTAACGGTTTGCTTACAGTTTTCAGTTTTCTTCGCCTTCAGTACTTTACGGTCTGCACTACTGATGTTAACCAGGCATGTGGTAGCTTATTACTGAGTTCGGTTGTCTTGTCGGAACAACGCGGTTTGGCGACGCATCATGGACTTTACGTCTTTTCGGATGATGCCATGAAATAAAGCGTTTGGTGTAAAGTAATTTCCGTTATTTTTCCGAATATCTAATTTAGCATCTGTGTACATGCAAAATTTCTCCATAGTGTTTATGTGACTCCCTTTATTTGTAATATGTACAACATTCATAATTTCTTCATTCGGTACAATGGAATGTTTATTAACAAGTATAAAACACGTCCAGAATTTACGTGACGATAAACACACTGAACATAAAAACCCGACAGTGCATTCAACAAAATAAAGTTCACCAACACACACGCAAGCCCTACCTGTGCTACAC
The DNA here is from genome assembly GCA_013340265.1 of Coptotermes formosanus. Lineage (NCBI taxonomy): Eukaryota > Metazoa > Arthropoda > Insecta > Blattodea > Rhinotermitidae > Coptotermes > Coptotermes formosanus. The sequence goes on from BLKM01000700.1 coordinate 3,882,995, forward strand.
ATCAAAAAGTAAAAATCAAGACAAGTGGCCAGGTAGTTACTTCCAACAAGATATGGGCTTCAGCTATAAAAATCTAATCTTTAACTTTTAACCTTCTCTTAGTACCTCTTATCCAAACAAGCCTAAAAAATTATACTGATCAGCCAGCATACACTGTGCCGCAAACAAGGCGTGTGTTGGCCACATAACAATACAAATTGTGAGCTTTCGAGAACTCGATTCCATTTAAACTGTGTATATAGATGTCTTTTGTTCTTGTTTTGAACTTGATGATGTCGCCTTAGGCCGAAATGTGTAGTTGAAAATAATATAATAAATTAAAAATTTCGACTGTGGCGTACCAGTCAACGATTAGTAAGTCATTTTATGTCAAGCTTTGTTGCCTTAAGAAGGAATTCTTGTTAGAAAAAGTGCTGAAATTTGAACCACAAAATTTTTTGTTGAAAATTGTATTTTTAAAAGAATTATAGCCTACTATATTTCTCAATCCCCAAGGGTAGCGGCAAACAATGTTCAGGGAAAGATGTGTAAAGGTTGAGGGTGGCGGTGGTGGTGGTCGGTACTGGTGGTGGCAGAGACGGTGGCATCTTTTCACATGGGAAATAAGCGACCCAATGTTTCCTCTTGTTTCACTCCTCACTGAAACTTTTCGCTAAACTTGTTTAGCTTAATTATGTTAGCATACTTTGCCACTGGCATGCAAGTGCATATACTAGGGCATTCGCAACTTAGTAAAATGTCTTTCCCTTTTTTAGTACCTCCCCTTCTTCAACACCACTCGGTCTCCCTCTACAGTGTAACTGAAAAAAAGAGCAAGAATAGTCCTTGTACCCCTTCAATAGACAGAACCGCGCTGCATCCTTTTCGGTGTTTTGGAAACCAAACAAAGATGGTGAAAACGAGAAGCAGCCTATAGTGAAAATCGCTCCGAGGACTAAGAACACTGCATTTTAAAACAGACGTAAATGTAAGTAAGCGGAGAGATCCGGATTCTTACTCTGGAATATCATGTTTAGAAAATACCCACACCAAAATGCTCGAAGAAGGGAAAGTGAGACAGGCTCTCTAGCTATGCACAGACGATATCATGTGACAGCTATAGTGTTTAGCATCGCCACCAATTACTTTCGCTTATTCTACACTTTTGTCATTATAACTCAATTGAATTTGACCAGAGGTGAAGTACGAGTAGCTGTTTTAATGCAGGTTAATTTTTGCTTACTTCAAGCATGTTCAAAAGAAGACCATGTTATACGTATCTGAGCTTCTGCACACGGAAAGGCGGGTTACACACGAACACTAGAATTCACTCACGTGTCAATCAAGTGTATGGCAAACCCTTGCCAACCGCCTGAATAGCATTTCTTAAAACTGTTGCGATGTGTAAGTTCTATGGAAACCAGGGCCTCAGGGAATCGCTACTGCTGTAAATACTCTCAGAATACATATAAATTGTCTTTTCCTTCACTAGACACGTAACATACACAATAAAACGCTAACACTGTAGGTACGGCAGCCAGGTTACTTGCTGGAGGGTCTAGGAGTCTTCATTCAACTTCCGGAAGGGCAGGAGCTTTATCACTTCTTCAGAGCATCCAGACCGGCTCTGACGTGCACCCAGCGTCCTATTCAATGGGCACCGCAGGCTCTTTGCTCGAGGGTATAGCGAACGGGGCGCGAAGATGACTACTCATCTCAGTCTAGTGCCGGCTTTGAAAATGGGTTGAACTGTAGTGCATGTCGCCACATATATTTACGGCGTTCACAAAGACTTACTTTCACTGTACATGTTAGGACTACACGTCAATTAAAAACGCTCATAGAACGTTGCAACACAAAATTAATCTGGTAGCTACGAAACGACGTATTGCCCTAAAAGATCTGCTCACAAAAGTCACAGAATTCTTCAGTGTGCACACAAAGTCAAAACTGATGATGCATCAAATTAGATATAGCGATTTACGGCAATGGATGCAGAAATGGAAAACTGCCAACACTTGAAGTGTGCGGTAAGAGAAGAAATGCTGCCTGTCTCAGTCCGCTAATTCTTTCATCCAGTACGTACAAGTAACTGTTACCAAAATATCTGAAATTTGACAGACGGCTATAAAAATATATTTCAGCGCTTCCACCTAAGAAACGTAAAAGTGCCATGATTGGCGAGTCTCAATTCTACAAAGGAATGTACCACAATTTCCGTTACATATTACGGCATCAAAGGCAACCTTATAACCCCCCATAGAAACTTTTCACATAATAGAGGAAAAAATAAAATTCAAAGTGTGTATGTCCACCGGAATTGCGAAGTTACTGGAAAATTTTACTGAATCAAACACCACAAAAGTCATGCGATTACATTTATCACTGAAGCCATCGTGTACCAAAATCGTGCTTGTCCTTTAATGGAACTATCGGTATGGCCTATATCCACATGTTTCAAGCTTCTAAACTTGTCTTTACACAGTTGGCAGTACCGAGCAAAATATTCAAGATCTCTTAAAAAGAACGTTTCATCAAGAGAAATACATTTTTGCCCATGAGATGTAGGCTTTGTAAATATTTAAATACTGCCCATTGTTAGATTGCAGCTGCACGTTTTACTGTAAATTATATCTTTTAAAATGAAAATCGGTTTCGCCAAAATGCAAAAATGCTTGTTATTCCGTTTATCCGAATTAAATATTTCGGTAATACCTACACGGAACATCATAAATAGTGAGCGTTTTGCTGAAACGTATCAACCCTTCCCATGCCAATTAGAAGCGGAACATATGAATGGGCACTTGCTGCATTCCTCTGCATAGCGCGTACAGATTAAGCCGAATTTAACATTTCTCTTATCACTGCTAATTTGTTTACAACGTTATTGATAAGCGGAACTGACGTGCAGGCCATTCAGAATCATACCTGCATACTAGATCTTGTAACATCGACGTCTTGAATGCACGTGTAAATTGGCGCCATTATCTTCTAACGTCTAAGCAATCTGCCGTTGTGTGAATTTCTGCCATATGTGCACACGCGTCAGTATACTCTGCAGGGTCACTAGCTGTGTATCCCATTCCCCCATATACCTGCATATACCTGCATGGCGTGCACAGGTAAAACTTTATAATTTTTCTTTGACCAGTCACACGACTAAATATGGACGGACACCCTGTAAGGTGCATACCCACTAGCCTTTATTTAAGAATATATTCTTAAGGCAATAGGCCCATCCATCCAGTAATTTATTCACTCACACATGGGCACAAATTAGCATTGAACCGTCCTTACGTTACACACACACGCACACACACACACACATAACTTAAGGACGGTTCAATGCTAATTTGTGCCCATGTGTGAGTGAATAAATTACTGGATGGATGGGCCTATTGCCTTAAGAATATATTCTTAAATAAAGGCTAGTGGGTATGCACCTTACAGGGTGTCCGTCCATATTTAGTCGTGTGACTGGTCAAAGAAAAATTATAAAGTTGTACCTGTGCACGTCATGCAGGTATATATATATATATATATATATATATATATATTAATACAGCACAACTTTGAATCCAGCTCTGGACGTAAAGTAACGTTATTCTACGAGTGTGTGATTAAGTCACCTTTAAGGAAGAAAGGGTTTCATTTTTCCTTTCCTGGAACCCTGTAGCTTCTTACAGATTAGTAAACAAGCTGTCGCCGTCTTCTATTAAAAACAAAATTTCTATGTGCTGAATATGCGGGATAATACGACAGTCGTGTATTCTAGGGATGTCCTCAAGAGTGCAGTCGAAAATAGAATATAAATACATCAGAACAAGAATCCTTTTAATAAGCAAATAAGAAACAATATTTTAAAGGAACCTTGTAGGGAAGAAGAATTTTAAATAACATAATTTCTCATTGCTTTAACTTGTCCTTCTTTCTACACGCAATCGTAGTTTGAACGTCGGAACCTACAACAGGGGCTGTGATTCAGAAAGGGGCGGTGTGTGCTGACATACGGCTACGGACGTCATTGGAAGACAGAGGAAAGAAGATGCGATTTTTGACCATTCTTACGCTCATTCAGTTATGTGATGTTCGTGCGTGTCAAACTGGTCGGGGAAAAGAAGAAGAGAAGTACTGAAAGAGACATGAAAGTTGTTGTTGGAGTAACGAAAAAGCGAGAGGCATACCCTAATCTGGTTATTACAGACCATTATCATTCCAGACTTTAAGAAGGTACGTAATTGTTTCTGAACTGTCCATACTTATATATGTGTGAAAGAAATTTGAGCACATTCATTCGTGGCCTTATATACGAGCTTTAATTAGTGAAACTAAGTATTAGATGAAAGCAATTGTACAAACTGCTAGAATATTTACCGTGCTAAATACATCCAACATTATCAAATACTTCTGGTAATGAAATTACGAACGGGGGTCCCCCAGCTACAGCCTTAGTCTATTACGTCGCGCCCCCAACAAGTTGCAGTTAAGACTTTACATCTGTCCCTGCGCATTTAAAACACAAAAACCACGGAAGTGATTGGCATTAATTTCGTCATTGTAGAGTAAAAAAATAATTCTTTCGTTACCGATTACAACCGCTGCAAGTCGTGGAAACTGTAACAAGTACATTAATCAAACATGGAGCTGTACGTATGTGTAAATGCAAGCTCCTGTTATTTTTGTCACGTTTTAAATAAAGACCAGTCTTTTCCAATAGAGTTTAGTAAAGTGTCCCAATATGAAATTTAACGGACAACAGTCCAGTGGGATCCAAATTATTCCGACCGGACTGTCCCATGAATGGGTAGACATGACGAAACATTAGCTTTTTCCGAATTTGCAAACGCGCCTAATAAAATTCTTGCCCCATTATAGGAGTCAGAAACGCGTGTTACGTTGCGATGTAGAGAACATTAACTCAACAACCAGCTAACTAATTAATTAACCTACCACACAACCAACCATACTTATTAAAGCCCGCACTTGAAACTGACTTTAGTCAAATTTATCCAAACTCCGTCCTCAGACCTACCGGAATGCGATGATAGTCACCAGGACTCTCCCAATTTCGAGAGATGTTCATGCATCGCTGAACTTCGTTTACAGGGAAGTAGAAAGGCCCTGCTTCCAAACCACAGAGTGAAGTAATATATATGCAGTTCTTAACGATCCGTTGCTATTCAGTCACTATAATCACAGCTAGTTTTCAAGTGTGGAACCGGCTTGTTAGTCCGCAACGAAGGACGTGCCGTGAGAAGGGATCTACGTAATGTGACGAAAGGCTAAAAATGTACTTTACTTTCGCTTTATAGTTAAAGGACAAGCAGGTGATAATCTACATTCTTCTCATTCATTCTGTAGGAAGAACCTAAGAAAGTGCGTCAGAAAACGGAGATAACACGTAAATGTGTAACAACGTGCGTAATTTGGGCCATATTAGCCCGTGAAAAAGGATATCATAACAGCCTCCTTTTTTCTTCGTGTTTAGTTTTTGTATGGCTTCGACAACGAGGTCGCGGCTAGCATGATTCTAGTCTAAGTATGGCGTACAGACTTAGAATTTTGTAGCTCATAACTTTATCGAGATCCCTTTGTGGCTCAAAGGTTGAAAAACAGTGGCCTTTAAACTGAAAAGTAGAAATAGAATATTTGGTAAACAGTTTAGGATCCAATTTCGCTTCTTCTTTCATCTTCTTGAGCTGTACTTCGTACACATGGAAACCTTCCAGAAAAGAGGGAGCAGTAATGGGGAGGTTTTTCTCGCAGATATAAAGCGTGATAAATCCATATAGAAACTTCTGGGTCAGTGTATGTAATATCTCATACCAAACTGTTTTGGTGTCTACTAAATAGAAGGTACAAATCCCTCTCTTTAGATATTCAAGATATTTTGCCAGGTGGCTTTCTTCGTGGATCCTTCATCTACTTATATGCCCCCCATCTCTTCATTTATTTCAGAGGGACGGCAGCCTGAATGTGCGCAAGAAGCCATCCACTTAGCTGCCACTAATGAAAAACGGAAAAGCAGCTCAGCCAAAAATGAAAGCAGATAGTGCGGGCTGCACTAAAGAAGACCCCTAATCCTTGACATATGCAGACGTATTGACCGTGCCAGGTACCCTGTGCCCGTTGTTATTTATTCTGTGTAGAAAAAGGATAGAAATGAAAACTTGATATTGAAGTCATGCCTGTCTCTCCAGTCTTATATTCGCATGTACACGTATAGTCTCAGAAGGTACTCAATGAGTGTCGAAAAATTTTCTATTGGGAGTGCTGAATACGAAAGTGTGAGTGACGGGGGAGGGTGTTTTATTCATCACATTACAGTGTGTGTGTGTGTGTGTGTGTGTGTCTGACCGAAGATTTGATGTTTGAAGGGAATCTGTAATTTCATAGCAGAGAAAATCGAAAGAACTTAGGGACATCTGACTCAAATTTATGCGGAACAAACTCACACAATTTTGTGAAAAGCATTATTTGTTTACTAAATTGCTTCCGGGCTGTCAGCTGCGCCAAAGTCGACCCTGATTATAAAGACAGGAAAGGTATCCGAAACGTTTATTTTTTAACCCATAATTGTCGCAGCTGTAAACCCGACAGCGTTTTAATGAATGTGTTGGCAGGGACTGCTTCATATTTTAATGCATTTTTCTGGTAGGCTTCTTTAAATGTGCCACGTAACAAGGTAGGCCTCATGTGTCTCTTTGTTTTAACCTTTCCCCATAGAGTGCTCTATTATAATAAAATCTGTGGAGATTAGCAACATGATTTCTTGGCGAATTTAGAATGTACTATGAAGCATGTTACAGTCTGGATATGTTCGTATTATAGATGAAACCTCCTTTACATGATGCTGGTATTACGTTTATCAGATATACAAAAAGCCTACTTAAATTACAAATGGTATATAGGCTCACTTGATATGAAACTAAATCTCAATAAGGCACCCAAAATTATTTCTCAAATCCATTGCACGTTAAATTTCTTCGAAATACGTTCAGTGGTTTCCGAAACAAGATTGCATTACCTCTACATCGCTTGTTCTTTTCTGTGCTTTGTGTAAGATATATATGTATAATTTGAGATGTTTTAGGCATATCTTGTGTAAAACTGATAAAATGAACCCAAGGCGGGAAGATCGTGCCTTACGCTCTCATTTTTTTCTTGTCGTTATTTCATTTTTCGAAACTACTCAATCAATGTTCCCTCAACATATTGGGATCAGCCCTAAAATTTGTTGGCCGAAATAATTTGGCTCCCATCAGAACAAACTAAACTAATGTGATTCTGAGATCTGATTTGAAAGTTTACTCACATTTTCCATCCACAAAATGAATGCCGAAATTACGTGCGGTACATATATATTTTACTAGGATTTGAAACTCTTATTTAAAATATCTTCTTATGTGATGAGTACGTAACGCGATACAAATGAGGACAGTTTCTGATCGTGTAAGATATGATTAAATTCTGGGTATCTGCAATGTGTTTTAACTCTGCAAAATTACTGTTGGTTATGTGTTCAAAAATTAAAATCAAGGCAATGCTGAGGTCTATTTTTGGATTAATGGGTTTGAGTCTTTGCCCATGGTCTCATATTCTGAACAGGGTATAATGTTTCAAAAAATGGACTTGTTTCTGTCCTGAGGTGGTAAATGCATAATAAGACGCAAATTTCCTCCGAAATTTTGTTATGTAATTACCAAAAAACTCTCATATGATATAAGAGGGATAATTTTGTACCCAGCAGTATATTTCCCTAAAGACTACAGATTATTACGTGACGTTCTATGCTTTCTAATTCGACGGCTATATTTTTCCATTCAGAAGCAAAAATGTTTTATACTAGTGGGCTTAAATTCCACTGCTACGATCTATGTGCCATTTCTTTGGATTTACGATTTTTTTCACCATAGTACGTTTAGCGAACTTTGACGTAATGTGAAGGGATTAATTTATTCCTCAAAGAAATTGGTTTCATTTTATTTTACAAAATTCTAACACATTTTTATGAACAAATATCAGTTATTTTACGCTGACTTAAGCAGTGACTCTTACGATTCGTATGCAAAAATTTCCCGGTTCAATTTCCGGACTAGCGGGCTATCCTGCAAGACTACTGTCTTCCTTGTTACCAGTGTTTGCTGTAAATGCTGAGATATCTTATTAATTAAGTCAGGATGGTTTTTTTCCACTTCCTTTCCAAATATCTATTAATTACTTCTCCTGCTATTCGACCGCTATGTATATGTTCTAAGATAGTGGCAGCATCGCAGAATAATCCACAAGTCAACAAGAGTGGAGTCACTGAAACCTTCAATGATATTCCAAAACCGCCATGGAAAAAAAGTTGTTTTCACAAGATGAGAAGGGAAGGTAAACAGGTTGGTCCTACCCACGATAACTTTACTGTACACGGCAGTATGGAAATACGTCCGCAAAGAAGTACAAGTGCGCAGCGTTCTAGGGCATGAACCATGGATCTTGAGGCTACACGGTCAGACGACAACCTGAGAAACTTTCACTGACACCATCGAAGTCTGAGAAACATTCAATCATTGAACTGTCACTGGCTGATTGGTATAGAATCGTTCACATTTAAGACACTTTAAAATGCGCAACACCCTAATCTCAGGACCAATACATAAAAACAAACAGAAGCGCCTAAGAAAAGCTCACTTACACATACACATTTTCTATGTAAGATACCACTTAAAAGGGAGACATCTGAGTTAAGTCAGAAAAGACAAATGTAGAATGAATTAACATGTACGCACGTAAAGCAATATTCAGACATACGGATAAGCACATAAATATTAAATTAATGTGCAGAGTTTGGAAATAAGTCATTTAAGGATGGGATTACAGAATTCGGGGATTGAAGATTGTTAGCTTATGGAAAATGTAATGGTGTACTTTAGGATTAATATTCAAGGATTCTTATTCGGTTTTTATAAAATGTGAAACCCTAGTCAAAACTTGATTTTGTCAACAAAGTTTTGGTAATGTTTTATGCGACATGTGCGCTACATGAGAAGACAGACAACAAGAAATGTGGAAAAATTGAGGAAAACAACAGCACTGCTACAGAAATTACACATTCTAAGTTTAAAAAGAACATCCATTAAGATGGAAAACTATAATATTATTTACGGAAATGTTGCCTGTTTGCTTGTTATCTGTGAATCATGCGAGTACACCTATTTGCTAAATTGTACCAATAATAACGCACAAGTTTTAACCTATGTGATCCGAAGTCCTTAGGGGGCCACCTTTATTCCTACATGTTTCGGTGGCATATATATCACCATCATCAGGGAGAGAGAGAGAGTTCACCCTGGAGGCTGTGACACCACTGGTGAAATACAGTCCTTTTTTTATGCACACATCGTCGGAGCCACTCCACAGGAACTGCTATCCATCGCTGTTTATGTACACTGAAAGTTTCCACGGTAGTTATTCATATATATATATATATATATATATATATATATAACACACATTATTTCTTCTTACACTAATTTCTTCTAAATAATCATTTTAGGTGTAGAGGGTTATTGTTGCACCTGGCCACACTCAAACTCAAGGACACACACATACTCGGTGCGACTCCTCTGGACGAGGGATCAGCCTGTCGCTGAGACTTCTACCTGACAACACAAAACACTCACAGGAGACAGACCTCCATGCTTCTGGCGCGATTCAAACCCGCAGTCCAAGCAAGCGAGCTGCCGCACACCCACCACTTAGACCGCGCGGCCTCCAGGTTTGGCCCACATAACTGTATTCCGGGGTCAAAATTCAGAATCTCCAGATGTTAAAGTTGGAGGTAAATGTAGTGAACACTTCACTTTAAAGGTCTTGAAGCTGTAACAGACAAAATTCGACATGAAGTAAATGATGTGAGAAATGTATCGCAGAAAATACAGGGTTGTAGGGGTATGAATAAATTAAAGTGCAATAACAAAAGATTGACTAAAGAACAAGTGCATAAGGACGAGGTAAATAAAGCCGAAAGAAAGTGTGAAAGATGTAAAAAAGAAAGAGTACAAGCCTAACAGAAAAGGAAACGAGTAATGAGACTGTAAGGAAGAAAGTTACGAATAAAGCACATAGCAGCAGAAGATCGTGCGGTTAATCGTCGCACCTTACTTTCAGCGCGTGAGGAGGAACAAACCTTTGGACTTCGAGGCCCAAAGAGAAGTCTGGATCTGGGGTGTCTGTTCAGAACTAGGATATCGCTTGGTGTGGCAGCAGGAGTGTCGGAGCAGCCAATGAATAATACTCAGCGTTTATTGGAGAGATAGAGCGCCTTGAGCAAAAGCAGAAAGCCAAAGTGCTCTTCGGTAAACGTATAAAGTAAGAAAGAGAAGATATAATAGCCTCTGACGTACTATAGAGCCTAGTGCGGTGAGGATTTACGAACTGGTAGGAAATCTTATGGCCACCGGATTTCCAACATAAAATTCAAGTCCCGGCATAAATGTCACCAGTACAGTGGCGTTTGCTGAAATGCACTCCATACAGATGTGCATGTTTTCTTAAAGACTATTGTCGAACACGCTTTACGATGACATTATAATCCACTGACTATTTAAGGATGTAACAATCATAAAATTCTGAAGAGGTTCTTAATAAACTGAGTAGATATAATTTTATAACAAGAATATACACTACCAACTGTCAGGAAATACATACTAATTTCAGAAAGTTTGATAATTTAATATCTACGTTGTAAGAAAAGCCACTACATTCTCTGAAAAATAGGTTATGGAAACAAATTTCGACAGTAACATAAAGAGGATATGGTATACCGGAAGTACCAGGTTCAAATCTATTACCTGAGACCGCCATTCAGAGTGAGGTCTTTCGTGATCTTCAGCATTTTAGACAAACTCCAGGATAGTACTTCAAATTACGCCACGGTCCCTTCCTTCTATATTCTTGTCAATTCATTATTCGCTAACTGTCCCACAGTCTGACGTCGTGTTATCTGAGAAGCAGACGCCACACTCACTGTGGCTTCATCCACCTACCCTGTGTTAGAGTGTATGTTTATTTTCCAGAATTGTTCCGTGGGAAGTGGCGGACTTTACTTACACAAATCATTTTAAAGAAGTGTACAATTACTTTTGTTTGAAACATCCTGACGCGTGATGCATGTTTTAAGAAAAAATAAACAAACAAGGCATAACTTATTTGGTAAGATGCGTACTTAGCTTTCGAAAAATAAACGTGAAAAAAGCCGCTTGCCTATTTCCTTAAAATCTTTCTATGGCATTTTAGTGACTGTTATGTCGTGGACATACACTTTCTTGTCTTCGTTGTGAATATTTATGATGTATATGTCCTTGCGTAAGCAACACTAAGGCGGCTGCACACGTATTTTACGAACAAAAGGTTAATAATATAAGTGCGCAAGTATATGAACACACGTATGCCTTGCAAAAAGAAACTTCACCTTAATGATTTTCCATTCAGGGAACCAAAGGCTTTATGTGTCGTAAGAATATCAGTGATCGTATTTGTTAAATGTATGCATACTGGAAATAATACTTTTACAGTGAAAAAGGCCCATTAGAATACAAAGGCATCAATTTCGTATTTACCTTCTTTAGTGACTTTCTTCCTTGCATTTTTCCTTTTTGTCACAGGTGCATCTTTGTTTTTAACTCCGAACTCTACTACGATAAAATCTTATAAGTGTTATTCTTATAAATCAGGTTTCAAACCTTCGAAATGAAGACGTTTCACACATTCAGTACGTGGAAAAGAGTGAGAATTCTTTACCCTGTAGTTAATCAAAAATCGTTTATTCTTACATATGAATTAATTCGTATAAGGAGTCGTAATTGTTTAAAGCACGTAAGAACTTATTTATGTAGCGTGACTTCATTTTTAAGTTAGTTAATTTGAAAATAAACAACCTTTTAAATTTCAATAAACGGTTTGTTAAAAGTTATTATTTCAGTACTTTGGCCACAGAATGATTCTGGTGAATAAGGATTCAGATAAATAATTTAGATCATAATGCAGGCGGTAATAAAATTCGAATTCATAGTGCTGTTTGGCCTAAACTCACAGCAATGTGTTCTGTCAGAGTACTTTTGTCTTGGTGCTTTAATTATATTCGTATAAGCACTTTTGTCTTGGTGCTTTAATTGTATTCCTATAAGCTTTAATTCCATGGCTTGAAATAGTATTAAAAATATCCTGACTGTGTTAGACACATTTCTTGCTTTACATGCTTGCAAAGTCATGCATGGGTGCCGATATTCGGGGAACAGTATGTCAATCTCGGTAAAAGATAAAAACTTTCAGCATGTCTTTGGGTCTTGAACCTACATCCTTAAACGAAACTCAAGATATGCAAATTGCCTTTCTATCGATTTTCCATCGAACGCTGTGTCTACTGGCCGCCATCCGTTTCTTTACAGATAGGAAGTTGTGCGTGTCTCCGTTAAACTTGGGCGGAGATGAAACTCCTAGGGAATGCTCCAGTTCCTGTGTTGTGTTTGGGATGTTTTGGGGTTTCTGCCTCGGTCGGGATATTGGCTATATTTATTGAGATATTCCATGCTTTTCCTCAGACCCTATAATAAAATTTATTGATTCTGCTTTAAACATGTCTCACGACCGTTTCCCTCCACATGTTTTCAAATCCACTATTCGCTAATCATTCAATGTTATCTACTTTGACCTACTGACAGTATCGTTAAATAAGTCTTAAATCACAGGGACTGAGGCACTGCAGGTTCAGTAACCAGTAGAAACAGTTGAAGCCACCTGCTAACGACTCAAGATAGCGTGGAGGTAACTGATACGTAGATATAAACTTTCGAAGGATCAGATGTTTAAAGTATGTGATATTGGTCTGCATTTTAGGGTAAGGAGAAAGATGTCAGTCATCTTGGCATGAGAAATAGTGTGTCATCGAGGTCACTGCACAGCGACCCACATCTAACTCCCCCCACCTCAATCTCCATAATCAGAATTTGTAAGTTAGATAAAATTCAGACTGGTCTAAGCGCTGCCAACACCCGACTTTGTTCATCTGATATATTGTTGAAATTGTATGTTGTTGTTAAAATGTTAAGCTGTGAGACAGTTACAGGCCTACACAAGCTAACAGAAATATACACGTTTCATACATAACTCCCAGTACAGTATTGTCCCTTTTGTGTGAATTATTATTCCAGACTTATTATAAGTTCGTACATTTTCCATGTGCCTCCACGATGTTTTCTTTCAAGAGTTAACTCCACGCACAAGTTTGAAGAATTACTTGTAATATTTTAAAAATCATTTTGCACCACAAGTTTGGTGTGGCATTGCACAGTAGTGCTGAGTTTCCCGGTCATGACAGTGTGTTTTAAAGAGCAATATTAAATGGTGAGAGATGCTCGAATTGCAAAAATGTTCATTGTGACATTTTTGTACTGAAATGCTCTTGGAAAGTTATTTGTTGCTGATAAACACCACACATACCTAACTCTATTCTAGATGGGGTTAAGTCCTTAGCTTCATGTCCTAGCCGGTTGGTGTATGGCACCAACCCATTGTACAGCTCCTACTAGAGCGGAAGATAGCAGGTCCAAAGGCCAGTCAACACGGTGGCGAAAACAGAAATCTCTGTTCATGCAGGAAGAGTCCCTTCTGTCATCCAAATCGGAGTAAGCCGACGAATTAACTGTTCCAAAACAACATGAGAAGTTAAATAGTTGTCCCGAATAGGGAAGCATATGTTTTCGTGTTACGTGCGAGAAACTGTAGTAGTAGTGGTGGTGGTGGTGGTGGTGGTGGTAGTAGTAGTAGTAGTAGTAGTAGCAGTAGTAGTAGTAGTTGTTGTTGTTGTTGTCACAAGTATCCTACAAATTAAATTTCGAGTAATACTGGAGCTTCTTAAAGACTAATTTGGCGTGCTATAAACAACACGTCACAATTTCCGCTTTTCCTTACACTGCTGACAGACGGAACTGCAGCCTGTCATTACAACCTAAGAGCACAAGTTTTGCACGAAAAGACAGGAAAACGCGAAGTTAATTTAACTCGTTAATCTGGATGCTGCTGAGTTCTGCTAAAGCAGTGGATATAGGGCGCGTGCCTGTTGGTCTACGATTGACATGTTAATCGGTTGAGTGGGCATTGCATAAACAGATGAAAGGAAATATGGGCACTTACAGCACAACACGTGGGTCAAGAATCCTCGTCGGCACGTAAAGACGGGCACTCATGTGAAAACAACGGGAAGAAATCTGGACCACCAAGTTACAAGTAAGTGCCAATGAATCAACGCTAATATGAATCTGTGCTTATTATACTAACAATATAGAAGATGTCCTTACGAATGGGCCTTGCTGGAGAAAAATGTGCTGAAATTTGTGCTGTAGATTTGGTCTATTCGGAAATTTTATGCTATTCATACCGTGCATGTTCTTATAACTAATATGTGAACCAACTCATGCACTTAATAATATATAGTCAAGAACAAGTATAAAACTCCTAAACGTTTCAGCAACGGAGTGCCATCATCAGGGAACTATTCAGAACAAAGGAGCACAGGCCCAACACCTGTAGGGCCTGTGCTCCTTTGTTCTGAATAACTCCCTGATGATGGCACTCCTGTGCCGAAACATTCAGGAGATTTATACTTGTTGTTGAATGTATTTCATTAAATGCGTAGGTTGGTTGGTGTATTAACTCGTTTATTCAAGTCGCTGATAATGGAGGAATTATTTGTTCCCCGACATCGAATGGGAAAAACATCTTCTCGGTCCTTACTCCAAGTTGCAGTGTCTTATTCTTGTAACCCTTAACTTAAAAGTGTGTTAACAATCGATCAAAGGCCTAAGATATATCATTATTTATTGTAGCAGATCATACCCCTGTTCTGCAAGGTATTCGGACCATAAAGAAAATAGACAATTGTGGTCATTTCCCTGATACCAAATCTGGTGTTCCTTTCACTGGTCTATTGTACATATCGCTCCGTTATTTTCACCACCATGGAGCGACATAATGATACGTTGCCGTGTTAAATGGTTGGCAAGGGTTTCCAGCTTCCCGTATTACATTGCCTTAGTGCTGTACGACCTTTGGAAGTTTAACTGACTGATAGTCGTGACGATTTTGCTGGTGGCAGGGACTTACTCTTCCTACCTAAACTCTCTAGCTTACACATACATTGCCTCAAGAATTCCACTAGTTGATGTCGATGAAAACGGTGTCTGTTTCAGAATCAGCAGCCCCTTAAAGAGAAAGATGTGTGTGTACAGGCTGTCAGGAGTTTCAGATCAACGCCGTGGAGCATATTCCGTCTTGAGAGGCTAAAGTATCTCAGATGGTTAAAGAAAATCTCCGCTTATAATGAAGCCCGAATGACCAAGAACTTCTTTGCAGTTTTCCCTGTACTGAGTTCTATGGAGCCAGTCCACAAGTTCGAATTATACCTCTAGGAGAATCGTCCTAATAACGTTGTAGTCGTTCAAATGTTCTCCGTTCTTTGGACTTCCTGGTTAAATTTCTTACGCATTCTCGTGCGTCCCATGCCTTTATGCACCCCTCGAATTCGTTTCCATTGGTTTATAAGAATACCTCCTTCAGAAATACATTGTGAAGGCTACAGATTACGAACCCCCAGCCTCCTGTTAGTCTGTACGTCTTACGATTAAAATATACGTAAATATAGTTTTGCCTGACATTTTATATGGGTGTGAAAACTGGCCTGTCACTTTAAGGAAAATTCATGGGCTAGGAGTGTACTAGAATGCGATGCTGAGGAAGGTAGGTGGGCTTAAAAATGACGAAGTAACTGAAGACTGGAGGAAATTACACACGTGGAGCATACTTATATTTGCCCCTCTCCAGGTATTGCTGAAGAGATGTAATGAAGGAGGATGAGACGGGCGCGGCATGTGGCTCGTTTGGGAGAGAAGATAAACGCACAGTGGATTTCTGTGGGCAAACTTGAAGGAAAAAGGCCACTTTAGAAAGCTTGGCGTAGATGTGAGGTTAATATTAAAATAGAGCTTAAATAAAAAGTATAGCGGGGCTGGACTGGATTGATATAACGCAGGATGGGGGCAGGGATGGGATGTTGTGAAAATAGGTTCCATAAAATATGGGTAATTTATTGAGTGCCTGAGGACCGGCTAGCTTCTCAAGAAGGAACGAAATTCGTGAAATTACGTGCAATTGGTTGGTTAGTTAGTTATTCAGTTACTTGGTTAATTAGTTAGTAGATTAGTTATTTACTTTTTATTTAGCGGGTTAAGACGTAGTCAATTGGTTGGTTGGTTCGTTGGTTAGTTTCTTTGTTAGTAACTAGTCAGTCAGTCAGTCAGTCAGTCAGTAGGCAAAATATTTTTCTCGGCACCCTGTTCTGAAACATCCGCAACTTATGTAGATTTACTTCCCTCAGGAAGAGAGAACAGTGCCTTGATTTGAAAACTGAATAAAATATAACGTATAGGTGCATCGGCAGTATCAAAATATTTGCTTAGAAAGACTTCAAATGCCATACATACTTTTAACTTCGTGTTAGGTCCTATATACCGAAGTGCAAGACGAGGTATAATTTTGTTTAAGGAGAGTCAGTTTCTGTTTTAACAATAAAATATAAGGTGATTTGTTGCTGTTATTCCACTTTCATTCATATTTTTCCAAATCACTTAAATGCAACTCATAACACAATAAGCGTGTGTACCATAACTTCATACTGAACGAAACTGTATGTGTTTGTGTTTCAGAGAACTTGTAAAACGTTCATAATCGTGCACTTTGTTACGAGCTCGGAAAGTTATGCCGGAGTTACATGCCTGTAAATCACATAAAGCCCACTGATACCAGTTAATTCGAAGCATAAAGGACAGTTTAATTTAATACGTCACTAACTGATATCAATCTTTTGTCGTGGCTAAATTTAGGTACAGCGTGCTCTAATCACAATAACCAAGAATAATTATGGTGTAACTTGAAAACGTGATAGCAAGAAGTAAAGGAGAGGAAACAAGAATTACAAAACAGAACAACAAAAAGACTAAGTGAAGCGTCACTGGTACCAGAATACTTTAACCAGTTGCAAAACTATAAGAAATTATTCCGTTTAGTGACCCTCCCTCTGTTTGTACCTAGTTGCAAGTCAGCTGTAACTCATATTCTATATATGGCTGCCTTCATATTGCAATTTTAGCGTATTTTAAAAAAATTGTGCTTCATTACATATAAAACTGGCAAAAAAGGATGTTGCAAACAATTCTAAAGTGCGTGTTACTGTGGCTGGAAAATTAAAATACTGTCGAAAGTAAAGGAAAAATTGAAGGCCCTGTTATGCTCTAAGGCCCATTGTCCGTTCGTCGATAATTTCCGGAGAAAAATAAAACAGCAGTGACAAAGAAAGAAGGAGAATAATAATTTCTTGAGGACGGAAATGCCTATAAATTTCAGTATTCACCAAATCATGAATTGGCCTTTCTCCTCTTACTTCATGTTTGACTATTTTTTTCATTGCCTTAATTTTTATATGTTTAAAGCTGAAGATAAGCGAGTCCAACAAGAAGAACTGCACAGTGTAGCCACTCAGGAAATGGCCGCCACTATTGCATCCACGCGGTTTGTCTTACAGCTTTTTTTTAATGTAAACATTAAAACACAGACAAATATAATTTTGCTTGCTGTTTTATATGGGTATGAAACCTGGTCTTTCACATTGCCGGAGTAACAAAGGCTGAGTTTGTGTAAGAACAGAGCAAAGAGAAAGATATTTGGGCCTAAGAGAGAGAAATTACCTCACGACCGGAACAGAGTAGCTCATGTAAAGTCGTATGATCTGTACTCCTACCCAAATATCATTGGGGTGACCAAGTCAGAAAGAATTAAATGGGCAAAGCGTGTGGTGATAATGAATGAGAGGAGAAATGAGTACAGAATACCGTGGGAGAAACCTAAGATAAAGAGAGCACTTATGCATAAATGGTGGATAATAATAAAATGGATCTTTAAGAAAGATGACAGGGACGCGAACTGGAATGATCTGGCTCTGGACAGGAACAAGTGGAAGCCAGTGGTGAAGAGGGTAATGGACCTTAACTTTCCATAAAATGCGAAGAGTTTCTTGAGTAGCTGAGGAACTATTAGCTTCTCAGGAAGGACCCTACTCCACGGATCTATCTAGCTAGATAGGCCTACTTAGTTAACTAGTTAGTTTGTTACGTGGGTCCACTTAAAAAAGTGTAGGTCTCTGAGAGGAGAGATGGATGACAAAACCACAACAAAAGCGCTCTGTTTTAGAGCAGATAAAACCGAACACAGGTTGACCGCCAGAGTTATGTGATTGTGGTAATTTAGACCACAAAGAGGAAGCAATTTCTCCACACTTACATCTATTTATATTTGTCAATCGTCAAATGAATTTATATTACAAAATGAAATTGTGAAATCTGATTTAATGTGGTTCAAATAATATTTGCTACTTTGTATGACAAACAGTTTAGTAGGATTAATGTGCATAAAACCGCAAACTGTAAAATTAAAAGTTGTAATTATTGAGGGTAGTTCCTCGCTAAAGCCACATTTATCAGTGTTAAATAATGTAATTATTCTGTATGAGACAGACAACTAATATCTGGAAGCAGCCCACTGAATTTGTAGGCAATTTGTGGGATTTACATAACTGAACGAATAAATGAATTCAAATAAACGAGAATGAAGTCAACATCAGATCTTAAGAGGAGATAAATACTGGTGTCTGCAAGACTTGATAAAAGTGTAGAAGTAATGCAGAGCACCTGATTACTGATTTAGCACAACACTGCGAAACACAATGGCAACAGAGAAACGTGTCGGAGAAGTTGAGGACTCGTAACATATAATATATTGGCTTATTAATGTGTATTAACGCTAAAGATATAGTATTCATGCAACAATTTTTTGCAGTGTTCGAGACGTTTATCTTTCTTAAATAAGCATCACGAAGCAGAAAATACTTTGAGTCTACCTTCTCACCCCAAGACCTGGATCCAATTTGACATCGTAGCGGGAGGCCAAGAGAACAAAGAGAACACAATTTGCTAGTTGAGGGAAAGGAGCTTATCGACTCCAACCTCCTATAAAACAGAAAATAAAAGAAATATGTATGGGCTGGTACAGTGTTTCTAGCACATTACTCGGCTGTCAGTGTCTGCAGGCTCTTAGGGATTTTGACAGCATTGTTGGTGTGCTTTTAGACGCTTTCGCAAAATTGCGAAAAGGGACTATTAGCATCGCCGAGTCTGTCTGCTCTCTGTCCACATGGAATCCCACTGAAAGGATTTTCATCAAATTTGGTGCTTGAGTATTTTTCGAAATTCTGTCGAGAAAATTCAAGATTGATTAAAATCCGACAAGAATAACGGAGACTTTACATTAAAACCTAAGTACAATTTGAAAATATCGCGCTGAATTCTTCTTAGAAATGCTTCAAAGAAAGTTTTTGAGAAAATCAAAACACAAATTTTACGTTCAGTAACATTTTCCTGAAAATTGTACTGTTTATGAGATAATGTGGAGAAATATGGTGGAGTCAGACAGGCCACAGATGACAATATAAAACGGCGCAAGCGCTTTGAATGCTGGATAACTGAAGCTACAGACACACATTCAGAATATTTAATACTAATTGCCTTTCCACGGCAACAATGGTTATGCGAACGCCCCTCAATATTACGTTTATACGTACATTGCCTGTGTTTTTATGTAACTTGAAGAATCAGAGGAGAAGTTAAGCTCCTCTCGAAAAAATCTTACTCCTGAGCATATGTGCTTGATTGAGAGATGCGTTACAGAGAACAAACTCTCTGCCAGGAAAGTTATGCACGTTTTAGTGAGACTATTTGAAATTCAACTCAACCTAGCGGTCCAGTCTTCTTGTGTTTTCTTCGCTAGCTGTAGCAATATCACGCACATCCCGGGAACTGTTTGTAGTTCATACTACTTCCAATCCCCTTAGCAAATGCTGGGAAAATATCTCCTAAAACACTATAGCAGCAGGAATAGCTAATGCAGTCCGCATACTGACCACGCTACGCGGCTGAAGACCGAGGAAATGTGATTCGATTTTCAGCAAGAAAAAGAGATTTATCTCCTCTCCAAAGCACTCAGGCCGGCCCCGGGGGCTCACTCAGCGTCCTATGTTATGCGTACCTCCGGGGGGGGGGGGGCCCTGTTCAAGTGCGTAAAGTGCCCGTGCTGCAAACCTGAACATTTAAGTCAATTGAGCGCCGAGGTTAAGAATGTGTGGAACTATACTTCCACCGCACACAACGCTCTCATAGCCTATGAGGGACAACCCTATATGTTATTTCAAAAACGGCTATTGCGTCTTTCTGAACAAATGGAAAACAGGTAAAAACTTTATGTTATTTTATAATCTCAGCGCAACATTTCTTAATTTCTTTCCCTTGGTAATAACAGTACTACAGATGTGCGAACTTACGTGGCGGAAGGGACACTAGCGCTTACTTTAGATTTATAAAATGATGTACCTTAGTAAATTTTGAAAAAATGTAACTTTTGTTAAAGTCACTTTTAGTATTACGTATAATGAAACAAAGCGTCCACAGTGCATTTTTATTGCACGTGGTTTATGGACGTAACTAATTAATCATTCTAGCTAGATGTGTGAGAATTGGATTTAACTAGAGGACAGTCGTACATACGCATATTATGTGAAGTTTATGTAACTGAGTAAGTTCAATCATGACGATATTTCCTCCGACAAATTTGGTATATCTAGAATCTCTTCTTTAGTTCCCAGCTTTAGAAAAAATATGAAGTTTTAAGTAGTACATTTAATAGATGTTTGGACCTACATCAATGCAATAGGAAAAGAGTTACGGTTTCTGTTCCGACTTCTTCCGTTTACTTCACAATATTTTACTTTTCTCAGCTTTCTATTCTTTCACTCCAGTGTAGGTGTTCTGCAGATTCCGTGTTCTTCTATAACAATTCATTCCATCAATAATGCCTAAGTTACAGAAATAGTAGTAACTATGTATTCTACTAATACTGCATTATTAACATTTATCCTGCTAATGTGGAATATATGGTGAGCTGCTAATAATGCCAGCACCACTAATGTGTAATATTTGGTGACCTACATTTGGCAACCCTGAAAGGAGCCTCTTTATCTCTCTCTGCACAATGTCTCAACACTGAATCAATCGTAAAAGACGTCCTACGTCATATCTGCGTGCACACACCTACTCGGCTACCAACTAGGCCCTTAAGGGCCTAGTTGGTAGCCGATATGACATAGGACGTCTTTCACGATTGATTCAGTGTTGAGACATTGTGCAGAGAGAGAGAGACAAAGAGGCTCCTTTCAGGGTTGCCAAATGTAGGTCACCAAATATTACACATTAGTGGTGCTGGCATTATTAGCAGCTCACCATATATTCCACATTAGCAGGATGAAGGTTAGAGAGACAACAGCGCCCTAAGTGCTATTTCTCACGCCATGTGGTCTACAAATACATTTTCTGCCCTGAAACAGAACTAATAGATCTTTTGTGCTTATTCTATTTACTGACTTGAAAAAATATTTGCAGGAAGTTCTTGTCAACACAGTCCGCTTGATCACGTTCGTTAAAGCAGCTGCCCATATTCCATATTTCCTGCCCTGTTATTTTGGTAACCACATGAAGACTTAAAATCTTTAGGACAAAATCCTTTATAAGGAGACTGATTATCGGCAGCTTATGAAAGAAGAATACTACAGAGCATAGGCTACTTCTAATATTTTGTCAAATTACAGAGTCATACTGTGTTTGACCATCTGGTAGACTAGGAGTTCCATCAATTTATTTCTCATTAGACCCTCCCATCCTTACCTTTTCCCAGACTTTGCAGACTCACACCCTTTTTTCTCTTGTACGCGAGCTAAGCATTCTAAGTTTGTCATTCGAATAACATCCTCACGCCATTTTTATTGATAAACTCTGCAGAAGTTCCAGCTGGTCCAGTCATCAGTTCATTTCAGAGTGCAGCATCTGACAGGCCGTAAAATTTCCATTTCCATACCACCACTGCTCCAATTTAAATTCGTGGAGAAACATAAGTTTCACTTAGATTACTTGACCCTGAAGATGGCAGACTACGCTTCTCCAAAAAGTCGGGAACTATTTACCAATATTCACTGCGTAATTTTGTATGAGACTTGAATCTTCATCAGCAACACTTTATCAGATATCGCATTGTACACTCTTCTAAGGTTGTTTGACCATGAAGAAAAAGGCGACTCGTTTCTCTTAAAAGTCAGGAATTCTTTACCAGTCCATATCGGTACAGCGTGGCATTCCACAAGACTTGAGTCTCGCAAATCGACTTACAATTATAATTTTATTAGCCAGCTGCACAGAGTGTACAGTCGTTCCGGGAACTCTTGAACTTTAAAGATGAAGGTACTACTTTCCTTTGAAACGCCGAGAACTGATTACAAATTGACGCAGTGTCGTAGCCCAGAAGAACAGAATGCTCAGGCACACCGCTGCGAAAACCTAAAACCTCGCGTAACCGATGCATACACAGACTCACCTGCATGCTATGTTCTACTATTGCCATTTTCCTCAATGCTGCTGTTTTCTATATGTTTCCTTCGAACGTACACAAGTCGTGTTCGAGTGGGTAGCAGTTGTTTTCGTATTCGCGAGGTTATTTTCAAATTTCGATGCGGAGGCATATTATACTGCCTAAAAGTGTTGTGGTCGTTATCACTCCTTCCAGGAAAGTGTCGGAGTATAGGCTTAGCTCAAATCAGGCCACCACCACTTCCTTCCACGTCCTTCCTTAATCACTGTTCTCTAATTTCTCTCACATTCTTCCTTTCTTTTTCTTTCTTTGTTTGTTATTCGGACCTCATTCTGTCTACTCATTGTTGGTGTAGACGGTTATAGTTGCACTTGATTACACTCAATGATAGACACACACACACACACACACACACACACACGCACACACACGCACACACACACACGCACACACACACACACGCACACACACACACGCGCGCGCACACACACACACACACGCACACACGCACACACACGCACACACACACACACGCACACACACACACACGCACGCACACACACGCACACACACACGCACACACACACACACACACACACACACACACACACACAGAAATGCTGGATTTCTCTCGACGAGGGATCGGCCCACCGCAGAGACCTCTACCTGAAAACACAACACTCACACGAGACAGACGTCCATTTCCCCGACGGGATTCGAATCCACAATCCCAGCAAGCCACCGGCGGCCGCAGACCCACGTCTTAAACTGCGCGGCCACCGGGATCGGCCAAGGTTCCATTCGACACTATGTAATCTGAGTTATTGATAGACTCATTGAGTATTCCTGTACGAATAATAAAGAATAATACTTACCTTGCCAACTTCAAATTTTAGAACTTGGGAAACAATTTGTCTGTACTAAGGGTTAGGAATATGGTAAGTGTTCTTAAATTATGAAATTTATTTCTTTTAAGAAATTATGTAAAGCAACATAATGCCTTCTTTAGACCCTAACATGGCAGCACACTGCTCGCACACAAAAGTGTCGGTGGCGCTCCAAGTGGAATGCAGTTGGCATAGTAAACATGGAGTATTTCTCGTTTCAAACAATTTTTTGTAGCACGGTGGGGAAGTCTCATCGGTAGTAATAGGTTCTCATTTTGAATCCAATTTGTCTTAGGAATCCTGAGACAAACGCCAAAGCAGAATCGCGATGCAATAAGGAACATGACTCTTTGTGTATATACATCTTACCCTTAAAACAGACAACAGAGATACTACAGTATTCTGTTTATGCACACGATGTTAATATCCTTTGATTCGACATGTCGACAAAATGTTCCTTAACAGCACGCGCAGAGGCTGTTTATTTTACGACATCAAAAGCTTACGAACTTAGAACTGTTCTGTGTTAAGGGTCTTAATGTTCCCCACCGCCTTTTGTTCTAACACACATTTACTCCTGCCAAGTCCACATACGAAAATTGCATTACTAAGGCTGCCTATGATACAAGCAACGGTTTAATGCCATGAGGCAGAACTTTCTTGAATTCTTGATAACTTCTCAACTTATCAAGAAATTCCGTGAAGGTCCAGTGCGATGGAAAAGAACGCAAGACACTCGCTCCCTTTTTTCAGCCATTTCAATCAACTGTATGCATTCAAACTCTTTGTTCCTAAGATCCCTTTTAATAATATATACCTCATTAGTTCAGTCGGTATAGCAAGTGGGTTACGAGATGGGAAATTGAATAATCGATTGTTGATTTCATCCAAGCACCAGAGGTTTTTCTTCTTTTTATAGAAAACTTATTTTTCTGTGGGGCCAACCCACCACCCTATTCAGTGGGAACCAATAGCTCTCTTCAGGGAATAAGTTTTACAGGGGCTGTAGCTGACAATTTATCTGCATCTTACTCTGAAATTACTCATTTGTGCGGTTATTAGCTCCCTTTATGGTGAGGTGCTTAATTTAGTAGAGGAAATTTAATATTTCCTTACACGTTGATCCCCTAAATGAGATTTTCCAAACAGTTTTCTCATAATCTAGATCCCACATTTGCTACATATGCAGACCATGCACCCCCACTTTTTCAACCACCATAAAAACAAGAGTAATGTCACATGTCATGGCCAAATGGTGCTTACGTTTCGTGACGTACAGACATTCGGTGAGGCACGTTACTTCACAGAAACCTTCTTATACCATCAAAGTACACGAATCTTTAGGTTACATGTTTATATTATGTTCTCCTTTATATGCCGCAAAAGCCGAAATCAACCTAGGCAAACCCCACTGTTGCGGTTTCTAAATCACACACGCGCACCCACACACACTTACACGGTAGGACTCCTCTGGACGAAGGATCGGCCCGTCGCAGAGACTTATACCTGACATCACACAACAGTCACAACAAACACACATCTGTACCCCTGCGGGATTCGAAACCGCAATCCCAGCAAGCGAGCGGCAGCAGACCCACGCCTTAGACCGCGCGGCCACTGGGATCGACGTACTATAGTGCTACAAGCTTTAAACTCTGCGATCATTCCGAAGGCGGGAATGAGACTTACAAATAAAACCAAATTGCTTACTTGGGGTAGGTACTGTCAATTTGCACATGTTTGTGCGGCATAAAAACATGAAAACATTAATTATGTGTTACTATCTGGGACTGTGAAGTGACAATCATAAATACACGTCAATGAAAATAAAAAATGGGTGTAATTGAAGTAGCGAAAGTGAAATTTTTAAAAAGTGTCATGTGCTATATTACATTGGACAGTAATAACAGTGTGGATGCAAGAAAGGAGCGAAATATTTCTTTGTCTTTTATACAAGTAAAAAATTCTGAACCTAACGACATGGCTTTTCTCTTTTCGTGGGAAGGTGTCGGAGATATGTGGCCTGTATTTTCGACATTTCGCTCTTGTTTATTGCTTCCATATTTAGGACAAACTTTAATACTAAACTGCCATATAAGTCTGACACCATGGAAATATTTCCTTACGTTTGGGCTATGAAGTCACATCTGCGAGAAGAAAAGAAAAGACCCCTTTCTCTTAGAGGGACGAGCTGATGCTGGAAAACTGTGCCGAATTTAAGTTTCTCCTGTGAATATAACACTTACCATACAAAATCTTTGTGTTCCAAAGGGACTTAATATTCCTCTTTAAATAGTTAAAACTTAACAATTAGTTAATACTCAAAAATCGAAAATATAACACTTTACCTGCTATTAAAAGCGATTCCAATATCTTTTCCCTTTTACAGTGGCTCAAACCATCTTTCACACAGATTTCAGACAAAAGCTATCGTCCTGGAAGTGATAAAGAACGAACGCACAGAGGGAAGGAAGCCCTAGCCTCACGTTCTTGCTGGCAGCGCGCATAGAGCTTCCACAAAATTGCACTGCGGAACTTTTCACTGCAGAATCACGTCTCCAGAGGCCATTCTCCTTTAAGTCCAGTTGTGCCCATATTCGTTAGGAATTTGCTTTTTTAAGCCCTACGCGAAGAAATACGAATCTGGTCTCATTTGTACAGCACAGTTGATACGGCGGGTAATTTCTCCCTTCCAACAACCACAAGCTGGAATAAATTTACTGAGCGGGACATAGCTTATTTCACGATGCCTTATCTGACGAGACAGTTATTTAACACCAAATGAAATCAGAATGGCTACAGGCACGTTATTTAACTGTGCTGCAACAAATGCCAATTGAGGGCAACAAGTCATGGATTCACTACTGTTATTTGTAATTCTTATTAATAATTGCGAAGATATGAAGTAAAAGAGCAGCAGGCGCTAAAGCCTAATATGGCAAAGGACATACCGTTTTCCAGGTTTATGAATCTTAAGTATTCTAGCCTTTTAGGGTTTTACGCTGTTATCATCTGGTAAATACCGACATTTTGGAGAAGCGTAGTGCCTGCATTTTTAGGGTCAAAGAGGCCAAGGAAGGTGAATGTTATTTATAGATATAGAAGGATCAGGCATTCCCAAGGCCTGATCCTACAGGTGAGTATAGGACAGATATGTACACGTGTATATCCCGGGCGAAATTAGAACTATTGTAATATTAAAGAGCCACAAATAGGAATTTTAATATCATGAAAGTGAAATATTTTTAGTCTATCGATTTCACTTCCTTTCAGATAATACCACGTATTTATAAGAACGTAAGTACTCGTATCTAAACTGTCCTTAACACCAAGGAAATCAATGATAAAGAGCAGATGAAATTTAGGTGACAAGAAATTCTTGGTACGGAAGACAGAACTTTACTACTAAAGCACATGTTTTTGTCATATCAAAGGTCGTCACAGCACAGACCATATCCCCTCAGTTTACGCCTCATTGTAATATTATGTGTATCACTCAAACACCCTCCACTTTAAACTTATTAACGTCCACAGTGATTTGTTTCTGTGATTATGTCTCTGTAAGCTTCTGCAAGTCCTTTCTTTCTTATAGAAGTCTCAGTGTCGCCCACTTCGATGTCTGAGATTAAACAATTCTATATCACTAATTCAAGCTGTTGCCTACCTTCTTGTGTAATTTTGTTTATTCCACGCTGCCTTTATTCTTGTTTTGTCTAACTTTAAGAAAGGAAAGGTGTAAAAGACCGGGTAATGACTTGCTGCTCCCACGACTAACTGACAAACAAAGTTAAGTTAATCGCACAATTTTAAAGACCAACTACATGCACCTTTCAACATATATATCAAAATGTTTAATTATAATCTTATACGTTCCGACCCAGTAACTGGTTCATCTTCAGGGATGTCAAAAATTACAATTATACGTAAAATCCAGCAATATAAATACAACTTGTAAATACAATTTTTTAAAATGCCACTGTTAGACTGTTAAAATGTAGCTAAATCTTAAAACATCCGAGTTGATAGCCGTCAGTATTTGTGCAGTGGTTCCAAACGTAATGAAAAGTTTTAAATGTCACCTTATTAAAACGTTATGTAATCGTTATGTTATCTCTGTACATAATTAAGCAAGTTAACAAGGGCCCATCCGCGAATAGGCACGAACAGTTTTACATCCAGCTATATATGCATAATATTGAGCTTCTTGCTGTACAGTACTAGGAGGAAGGTAACCCTCTGTTTCATCTTTTAAATAATCTCCAGTTACGTCACAGTTACGTGACTTGAAAACCATACACCCAACATAACTACCTAACTCCCTTCAGTACGGGTCTGTCCGTCTGAAGTAATAGAGCCCACCGTAATAGCAGGTATGTGATATGTCGTCGTTGCAACTACAGCTGTATGCAATTAGGATATCACAACAGGTCCTTATATATTGCTTTGTTTGTGCTTTTTATATACAGAGATAACAACGATGACATAAGTTCTAATAAGGTGATATTTAAAAATTTCAGTACGTTTGGAACCACTACACAATTATTGACAGCTACCAACTCGGATGTTTTAAGATTTTACGTGTATTTTAACAGTTTAACAGTGGCATTTTAAACAATTGTATTTAAAAGTTGTATTCATATTGTTGGATTTTATGTATAATTGTAATTTTTGACATCCCTGAAGATGAACCAGTTATTGGTTCGGAACATGTAGGATAATAATTAAACATCTTGATATATATGTTGAAAGGTGCATGTAGTTGATTTTTAATATTGTGCGATTCATGACAGTGCACGGTGTGAGTAATATACAAGTTAACCGAGTAGCATTATGGTACAGTCTTCGTCGAACACATGACACATAGGACCCAGCTGCTCAGTATGTGTATTTTCTGTTTTTATGCTACTTGTAGGTTAATTATAGCGCACACAACTAAAAATCACTCGACTGTATCCCAAGACAGGTGGATCAAATCGAAACATTCAAGTTACCCTTATTTAAATTCCATTTTAATACTACTTTCCACACTGGCACGCAGCGTTAGAGGCTGACGAACTTATAGCTTTCGCTCCACAGAAATATACTTCCCACAAGGTCTCAGTCTTCCCTTCCAAAAGTCATCTCTCCCTTTGGTACTAGCCGGCCAAAATTTTGTGTGGATTTCTTGTCAGTTTCCACCGTAGACCTAGTCCTATGTTGTGGGAAACCATTAAATATTGTTACATATTACATGAAGCGCGATTTAAATACAGCCTCATACAGATGCGTTATTGCGCTAAGCAAAAGACATGGCTGTATCAGTTTTCGTTAACTGTTATGTTGCCAAAGACAAAAGTAGGATGCATAAACCACCATATCTCGACCTTACTAGTTGTGACTTTGACTACAAATTTACATTTTTACCAGATTCCATTAATTCTGCTGCTTTACATGTTTGAACATTTACATAGCCTCTCTGCCAATATTCGTTCATCCGAATTCAAATTAGAAATAATGTTTACTGTGGTTTGCTGTCCATATTTTGGTTTTCTCCCCCTCACAACCACGGAAGCCGCAAAACGCAATCTGGGGAAGAGGGGTAGACCTAATCCGACAAACCGGCCTCACCAATCATTCAGTCTCGTAGTTAAAACGAGGAACTTAAAAGGATTCTGGTCTAACTACCGAAAATCCACAGCTTAACGATATGAATACGCGTAACAAGGAGACTAAAACGGCCCAACTGAGCTGTCAACTAAATGCCTTTTCATAAGAAGTCAATAGATCGCTTAATAAGTATTACGCTAGGTTTCCACTCCGGCATGACAGACCCTCCAATGGAATTGCGAGAATGCTCTTATTGTCTTGAATGGCTGTACCGCTATCTAATTATCTCTTTTCAGAATGAAGTGCCTGAGCTGATATCTCTGCCTCTTGGCTTGTGTAATGAGAAAGGCTGGCAAGCTTATGTTGGAAGCCAAGTATAGGAAAAATGGCTTTAAATGACTAATATAATTCTAAAAAGTACTGCATCAATAAAACAACTGCGTCCACACGTTATCCCCTTCAAAGCAATTCCCATCGGAAATGCACACCGTCCCATAAGAGCTATCGACTGGAAGACTTAACCTTAAGTCGCTTTGTGAGAAGACACTCAATGCGTTTTCTGACGTTTTATTCACTCGGACGACTTCGGCAGCAATCGGATACTGTCGCATTACAAAACAAGCAGATTAAAACTTGTGTGTATTGTTGCAGTAGATACGACCTGCTTGCGCGACGTCTAACGACTCTTCAGACTAACCTCTTTGGTTTTCAGTAGCATGATCAGTCGTGCGTTTCTATTTTTGCAGTGGGTGTGGAAAAATTGGTAAAATTCTTGCAGGAAAGAAAACCGTTGTAGGATTCGAGTAATAATTTGTACTAAAATAATAATATTTCAGGGTATTATGGCCTAATATGGCAGGGACTGAATGTGAAAGTTAAGTAACGTTACCTAATACGCCTTCACCTTTATATGTGTCTTTGGTGTACCCACTACTGTCTTCCTGGTTGCATGGGACAAATAATTATTTTCCAAAAGAAAACGTGTCGTCATCCATTCCGATCCCGAGACTATAGGCTACAAGGAAGTCTGACATGGACGTTCCAATGACGTAAATTCATCGGCCTTTCGACTAGTAAAGCGCACAGTTGTCCTACTCAAAATTCATCAGACCAAACACTCGCTGCAAACGCAGCCTAAATTAATCTGTCGTCTATGCCATACACCTAATATAACGAATTGAAGATTTTTGGTGGCAGTCTTTTGCATTTCACAAGGAATGTGGTGTTTGTTCTTTGGTCAGTTATTTCAAGCAGAGTTATCGCTGCATGTTAAATACCGGACAAAAGAAGTTTATCATTCGACACTACGTCGCAGCATCGGAGCCTGGTTCAATACGCGACTGGGGAAAGCGTCAGTGGTAACAGTACAAATTGACTTTGGATTTCGACGAAGAGTTTCAGGAAGTGAGCTGAGACCATCTTTATTTAGTAGCCATATCTCATGTAAGAAACTTTGAATATTTCCAAAAATGCTACCTTTGCATGATTCTTAAGCTCGATGTTTTTTCCAGTTCTGATATTTTAACCAACAAATATACATTCTTACTAACGAATATAACGTCCAATTTACCTCAGCATATTTTATTTTTTTCATATCAAGTAGGTTATATTTACTTTGTCACGTAGGCCTAGAACATTTTTGAGAAGGACATCACTCTCTAAATTAAATTAAACTAATTTGCCGTCTCCATATTACATTCTTCAACATGCATAGTCTAATAAACGTTGCAGATAGAATTACTTAATATTCTAATCGCCTTATGCCCTCGTTTCTTACATTTATAAACATGATATTTACGAAGCATTATCTACAACACCCGACTGCAAAATGCCCTAAAATAATAATTTTTTACTGTAAGCTGTTTTCTTTGAAATCTTCATATTCAGTCATTTGTTTACGAGTTTTCTTTTGTTATGAAACTTGAAATTCTTCGTAAATTTGACTTTCTAGCAGGGGTGAGTATGAAGATTGTAGTCTTCTGGGATCTGATGCCACGTATTATGTAGACGTTTACCATTTACGGCGGTAGCAGCTTACTTGGACAAGTTGGTTAATTTATACCACATTATGTCACACTACAGAAGATATTATGCCCCGAACTTTGCTTATATTAGCACAGTCATCTAGTTTAATGTTGAGCTCCCAATTGTATCGCAGTGACTTAACTTAGTTGCTGGTAGCAAACGTTCCAGTCTTGCTCCAAGCGTGGTCATATATTGAAATTTTCTACAAGTTCGTTTATAACTAAAGTGCGAATTTTCTAGCAATAAAAGTAGTAGCAGATAAATGGAAATGAAATTTCTGAGAACTGTCATAGGAAGCAATACATAAACACAAAGTTAAGAACGAATAATTTATTTAGTAAGAAATTATTTTTGTGTTTACAAGAGGAGATAAAAATGACAACAAAATAATTGCTTAATCCGCACAGACAGGTGGATTACAGCAGAGTGGATTCTCAAAACTTGTCTTTAATGTTAAGCATACGGGAATAGAGGTATAGAAGAAGACCCAGATGTCCGAATAGGCTTCAATATGAGCCGTAGGCAGAAGTAGTAAGATCCTATAAGAAGAAGACGAAGACATCAGCCTGATAGTCCTACGCTCCGCCACGATGCCAGAAGACCAGAAGCGTCAGCTGGTAACGAGTGTTGTTTTATACAATAATTAGTGGTATAATAAATTAAGTACCATAGTGTGTGATGCATTAAGTTTATGTTGTTAGACGCACAGTGTCAATGGGCACTTTTTTTGTAAAACAAATTGTACAACTCTGAGTAAATATTTTTTGATATTTATTTGATATGTTGCAGTTCGTGAGTCATTTAGTCTTTGGACATTTTATATCGCCCCTTGTTTAAAATAAAACAAAACAACTTTTCTGTCTTCGTCCTCAGAAAAAAAACAGGAGTTTTTTACTTCATAATTTCGTTTGGCTTTTAGTTACTGTAAAATACGGACAATTATGCTAAATTAACGATTTATCAATCTGTTCTACGCCTAAGAGAGATGCCTTTCGGTTTCCAGAATACCATCTACATTCTATCATTTTTATGAGTATTTTTCAATATTGCCATTAACATATTAATATCTAAATGAATCACACGCTTTAAATATTCAAAATATCTAAAACTATACGCATATAACCTTATTTGTGCTTGCTTGGGTCCAAGTAACTGCCTTACATTACCCTCTTACTACTTCTTAGTCAATAACTACTAAAACTGCTCCTGCTAATGTAGTGGTCAGACAAATATTTCTGTTAGATTCTTTTTTCCGGAATATTTTGTTTTTCTGCTGCTCCGCATAAGCTTTTGTGACGACCTCATTTTGCAGTCGTTCCATTCACTTATTCTGTAGATTCTTTACGTATTTGAATGTTACTTTCTTTGGTGTACTCTTTTATATTCTCTGTTTTAAAAATGTTATGACACCATTTCTTGTTGTGTGGTTGCGTCCCATTTTCACCATTAACCACTATGGAAAAATGCATGTAATATAATGAAATTGTTCATAACTTCTTGGATCGACAATGTCCGAAAGGTAAATTATTCCAAATTGTCAGAAGCCCACGGAATTAATATGTTTCTGCAGTGAATTGTTCTTCAGTAAGTGACAAGTTCACGCCGCGAATTTCTGGGCACAAGTTCCTACCTCTTTCGTGTTGGGGCCGTCAATGAGTGCTGTTCCCGGAAGAGAAGCTGAAAGAAGATAGCAGATTCGTGCGACAGTGCTGCTGCCTGGGGAGCACGGAAGGAAGGGATTGATGACCCGTCTTGCAGTTCGGGACGCAGGTCTGATAGCCTGGACCCCGTCAAGCAGACGTGTTAAATCTACAGGACGGGCCATGCATCATGCAACATGAACTGGCGTGCCTACCCAGCTCTTTTCCTACAGGCACGAATAGGGTCCGACCGGATGCGCAAAAATAAATTTTCTTTTATCATGAGTAATACTCAAATTTTCCACACGTTCACCGTCTTTTCTTATGTTACACTGCGTAACATGATGGAAAACAGTGCCTCTGTTTTCTACCACGAAAAATTAGGCAGCACGTTTCTCAGAAACTTGATTGAATTTCTACCATCCTGCACGGCGTGATATTAAAGAATTCGATAACCTGTTTTGGTCTTATAATTTATCTCTGTAGTTTGCAATTCCTGTATAAAATCTTTCGGGCACTGACCTCAGGAGACACATTTTATCAGTTATATTTTATACAGATTTATTAACGACCAACTACTGCACAATCATTTTTCTGTCTGCAACATGTTTCGGCCGCAATCACACCGCCATCATCAGGGATCTCATGAACGCTTGATGAATGATTGGGGCCGAAACATGTTGGAGGGGAAAAATAATTGTGCACTAGTTGGTGATTAATAAATCTGTATAAAAATAATAAATAACTGCACGGAAGATTTACGACATGAAAGATACATTTTATCAGCTTCCAACTTTTCCGTTACATTATGTTATTGTCCGAACTTACAAACATTTTTCACATAATTAGGATAAGTGCAAAACTTATTACGCTCTTAATATCTGAAGTAGTAAAGATGCTTTTACATAAGAGTTTGGCTGACTTTCAAACCAACTATTATTTTCCATCAGCAGCACTGGTATCAGCTGCGAACAGCAGTAAGCTTCTCACTGTGTAATTCCTCCACGGATGCCATTAATTTCTTCGTGGCTATAATGGACGCGGATCGGGATAGCTCAGCCAGTATAGCCACTCGCTACAGGCTAGACGGTCCAGGAATAGAGTTCTTGTGGAGGCGAGATTTTCCGCCCCCGTCCAGACGGCCCTGGGGCCCACCCAGCCTTCTATACAATGGGTACCGAATCATTTCCGGGGGTAAATTGGCCTGAACGTGGGGTGGATATACCCACCCCCAGCTAGGGTTGAGGTTAAAGAAAGAACACAACTATAGCCCTACCCCCTCTCTGGGCCTTCACGGCCTTTTCGAAGGTGAACTTTACCTTTACCCGTGTATAATGGACACAGCCTGCGATCTGTGTAAGCTACGAAATGAAGCTTTGTACGTGGTATACAACACACATGTGAATGTTAGTTTAGACTGAAGTGACGTACGTGCCGCTGTAAGGAAACTGCACAGGGTGAATAACAATCTGCTGAAGAAGGCCTGGATTGATACAGACTGTGTGTGTGTGTGTGTGTATGTATGTATGTATGTATGTATGTATGTATGTATGTATGTATGTATGTATGTATGTATGTATTGTGTAATTTAAATATTGTAAGTATTCTACATTCATATTAAGTCACTCTAAGGATATGAATACAGGTGGCAAAGACAAACTTTAAGAGCTGGCAGATCTGTGCTGCTTTCGGAGAGGGCTACCAAGTCTAGGAGCAGAGTAATTAGGCCTACTCCTGACCGTAGACAAACTCAGGTCATGAAGCCCTAGAAGGGGCCTGACACCAAGATGGACTGACAGTTGCAATATGACTTTGACTTTGTAAGACGCTGTCAGGCTGGAATAGATTAACAAATTTCTTTATGAAAATTGTGGTTATTTGCAGTAAAGCTGTTTCACACATGGCATTTTACCCAAGTACGTAGTCATGTGTTTATCACTACACGCTGATGGCATTTACGTCACAGAATTGCAAATGGAGTCAGGATGAACAGTGGAATTATACCGAAATGATATATGAAATTTAACGAATGAAAATGAACAGCTACTTTTATGGATCCCCTTTCCCAGTCCACTGTTCCAACCGGGCCCACATAGAAAACTGTGGGCTGTTAATCATGTGTACTGAAACCTAATTCGTTCTTGCACTTAATACAGTAAAACCTCGTTAATCCTGACTATTTGGGGGAAAAAATAGTTCGGGATATTAAAAGCCCGGATTAACACGAATAATAAAAACAAAGGTAATTGCACGAATAAAAAATACACTTTACTCAAAGTCATGTTATATATCATAATAATTATTAAAGAGTGAAAGAGATACATATTTACATTGTTGTAATGGACGGCAGTTGTTAATGGAGAAATAGGCTTAGGTGTAACGGTAGAAACTGGTTTGAAAAACTGCCTATCTTCTTTTGTGATGGTTTCTTACACACTTCTTTTACAATGGGGTCACGCAGGTGTCTCATGGTGGTCATAACAGGCAAAATGTCTTCATTGTCACTCTCTTGGACGAAACTGATTACGCGGTTTAAGTGTTCCTTCACCTCACGCGTTTTTATTTTTGGTACCGTGTTTTCTTCATGCTCATCTTCAGATTCCTCTTCGGTCACTTCAGTCTCTCGCCAGTGATTTATTGTACTATTATCGGCTCCAAAATAAAAATTTCTTTTTCCGGAAACCCTATCTGGATTAAGCGAAGCCTGGTTTAACGGGGTCTGGATTAATGAGGTTTTACTGTAATTAGTCTTACTGTGCAAATTCTACCCGTGGTCAGATAATTATGCACACGTGACGATACAGTAAGCTCTGCCTTCCGGAACAATTGCCCCTAGTACACTGTATTTGTTATGTCCCCCAGTCACTTCGCGTTAAACAAGCAAATAAAACTGGAATTGCCTACTTAGAATTACTTTCATAAAATGCCCGAGAAGTGACGCGGATGCACGTCTGTTCCAGGGAAAAACGAAGTGACTTCAATTTAGTTTTCAATAGTGAAGTCCATTAAAATAAGGCATAAAAATTTCTACTCTTCTTTTTTATCTATTAGGATATATAACACATTATTTCAGCTGCAGATGTTATAGTGATTAGAATAACATATATGAGCTGCTTTCTTCTGCTTTATGGATAAACGCTGGGCCGACGCTCCGCTAACGTTGCGTCGTACGCCGCGTTTTTGAAGGCTTAAGAGTCGGTGCAGGGAAGGAGACACAGAGTTGCAGGGATGATACCCTTTAGAAAGTCTAATAACAAGACAGGATGTCTTATGTACTTTGTTGGATAATCAAGCTATTTTTTGCCTACAACCAAAGCGTGGACTGTAGTATGTAAAGGTAAATAGCATTTTAATTGGTACTAACAAGGCAGTAAATTTTAAATTTGAATTATAGCGACGTTTCATCAACCCGAATAAAATCATGCAGGTCACAAGCGACCTTTGAAGTGACAAATATTATTATAATACACGGAACTTCGTAGCTATTAAAATGTTTCAAAAGCGTGGATGAGTCTGTGGGGACTGCAAACGATAAGAGTCTCTTTTTAGTACGTAAACACAACAGAAGCAAATATCTTAATGTTTTCCGTACCGTGTACGTAACACAGTGTGTGATGTAAGAAACAACTCCAACACTATGCGTATTAAAATACACTAAAAACTCAATATTTATAATTTCATTAGGTGAGGTCCAACATGTTTCGACGGGTAATCCGTCATCATCAGGGACATAAGGTATAGCGGAGAAAGAAGGAAACCAATGTGGCGGCCATCAGTCTTATGCTAGCAAGTCGACCACCGTTCTAATACTTTTATATGTCGACAGTCCATCTCGGTTATAAAAGCCACTCAATTAATGCTGTGTAGGGAAATAATCGCTGTTTCTTCTGAGATCCATACAAAACACATAAATACACTGCGTGGGCAGAACGTAGAAATGTTGGATGTTAAACCTGTTCGTCCATAAAGTAACCACTCGGCTTTAAAGGGTTAAACAGCAGTAAACCGCTATATATCAGCATGATAGAAAGTTGGATTAAGAGCAGGAATAAGTATGTCACCTACGAATGTCACGGAGTGATTCAAGTCAACAGACCGACATGTGTTAAGCTAGTCTGAGCTACGAATATTCTTAAATTTTCTTTGAAGTTTTCAAGCTAATTAACAATAACTAGAATTACTGTATAAACATGGCATGCTCTTGGTTTCTGAAAATATTGTTATATACTATAATTGAAAGTGTATTAGAATGAAGGGTCCAAAGGCAGGTTTTCACGTTAATTCTGGAAAATCACAGTTGTGAATTTTTATTCTTTCGCAGAAACATAGCCTAGGTATTAATTTTTTGGAATATTGGCCTGTGTTACCGGAGTTTCGGGACAGTGTGTCGGTTACACACCAGTCACTGATGCTGCGCTACATTCCACAGGATCGAAGACATCAAGTTACGCCTTATTAACACTTGAAACTTCTTCACTCCTATAAACTAGTAAAATCTTGTAAGTTTCCGGAGTAACTACATCAGTTAATACATACTCTACGACCTCCTCGAAACACGGCTCTTGAAAATGAATATTTAGTAAATACTTTGCTATAATTGGTTAGGTATTGGAACGAAAATTTAGGCGTTATTGCTTTTTGAAAATTTTCAGACAAAATTCTAAAGTAAATTAAAGAAAGTGGGGTTGGTCAAAAAACGCGTTTGCGTGGTTTATAAATCTGTAGGAAAAGAACCTACACTGACTTGAATTCTTCGCCCTGCAGTAAGTCATCTCTTGCCAGCGCTGAAAGGAAATCTTAGTTGCTACAAATTCACAGATGATCGCGAGGTGGAGAAATCAGTGCCACAATGGCTAATGTTAAAAAACACAGAACTCCATCGACAGAAAACAGAAAACTCCTCCCATGACAAACGTCTCAAATGTGGCCGAGGATGTTTTGAAAATTGGGGCAATGACAGTAAAATTAAATCCGAACTTTTCCTCTTAGAATTCGACTATTTGTTAAATTGACTATGCTAATTATGCGTACTAACATTTGTTGTGTTTGTATGGCTATCTTCCATTGTTTTATTATTTTTATGTGTTTATATTTGTGGTTAGTTATTTCGTGGCATTTCGTCTCACGTTCCTCTGCTGTACCTGTAATTGGCTGTTGGCTGATATGGTAGCACGTTATTCATAAAGAACTGAACTGAATCGAAAAAACTTATTATATCAATATTTTTTAATTTAATTCTTTAAGGACGAAACAATCTGTTCAGTGCGTACCGCGTAGTAAACTCTCGCCGCCTCGGTTACAAAAACCAATCTGTTAATGCGGAGTAAGGCAAATGTTGTTGTTTGTTCTGAGATTTATACAAAACAAGTAAATGTAAAGTGAGCACCATGTAAAATTTTTAAATGTTAAAGCCGGTGAAGCGTAAAGTTCCCACTAGGCTTTGAAAGGTTAACAAGTACACCAGATGCGTTCTTATGTTCTTTGCTCTCTTTGTATGTGTTTTCTTTTGTAGTTTATTAAAGAATGCATTTTGTTATATTACCGGTATCATGTCTGTAATGGGTCTAAAGGCATTTGTACAAGTACATTAGTAATAAAGAGCAGAATTGAATTGAAACGAATTATTTTAAGAAATGCATTAAACGCAGTAAACATATACGAAATTCTAATCTGACACGCTGTGTGCGCAGCGAAATTGGCCACTCAGAAAGGAAAGCGAATTGTCTAGAAGGCAACTTTGAAATGTTGGAAACTGATAACAGGATGAGACCGAAATCGAATAGTGCCTCTGCTTCTCTCTCCATTTAAGATATTACCAAATGGATTGGATTGTGGGATATTTCGAAATTCTTCAAGAGGGCTGCTTGCCAATTCTCTGTGTGCGTACTAACAAAGAGATGAAAGACCTGTTAAAAAATTAAAAATATCCAATCTTATGCACAGGAAGGTATAAAAGGTGCTTGATAGAACAGAAGCTTGTCAAATTTATGAGTGCTGTATTTATTTCATTCCGGTTTCCGAAACTAACGAATATGGAAATGTGTATTCCAGAGATTTATGTGAATATTCCAAATGATCCTTTCTCGTTTTATGTAGGACTACCTCATTGATGTTAATCTTAATATATTGCATATATCCTATAAAACCAATATTTTACATGGTACCCGAATTCATCTTTCCTTGCAAACTGTTAAATGTTCACCATATCGGGTAATGCCTCAAACGATGGTAAAAGGTAAAGTGTTTCCTTTTCAAGCCGTGAAGTTGTATAGACGTGTAGAATTAAGCCTGCTTATTCTTTACGTTGGCGTTAGATGGCCGTGGGTTTTCAAATTCAGGTCCCAACCCGTTTCCCACCGGTACCCATCGAAAAGGAGGCTGAGTGGACCCCAGAACCGAACTGGAAATTTTAGAGAAAAAAAAATATCTCGA
Organism: Coptotermes formosanus; assembly: GCA_013340265.1. Lineage (NCBI taxonomy): Eukaryota > Metazoa > Arthropoda > Insecta > Blattodea > Rhinotermitidae > Coptotermes > Coptotermes formosanus. The sequence continues at coordinate 3,922,107 of BLKM01000700.1, forward strand.
TACTGCCAGGATTCGAACCCCGCACCAGCCAACCCGTAGTCTAGTCACCGTTACTACACCGACTATATTATCGCCGCTCCATGTCAAATGATGAATGTGGACTGTAATTACGTTTCTATTTACACAAATCGTGCTTTGAGTGGTGACCCACGCTTAAGAGAACTGATAATCACGGATTATGGTGGACAGTACAGGATGAAAGAAGGGGAAATTCACCAGCAAATGTTTTCGTTGTTCTACACCTAAAAATATAAAGTTCAATCGAAATCACATGGGTAGCTTCTGCAAAGGGGAGTTCGAAAGGGGTGACATGACGTCTCATCTTATGTTAATTTTCACCCCTGATTACTTTTGTTATTTCCTTTCTCAGAGGATTTACAACATAAAACATGCAAAAATAAAAAGAATTTAGGGTACAGTTTAGAAGAAAATTCTTTAACATTTTATTTACGGAACTGTAAAACTTAGGACGGTGATAATCGAGCCTTTTTTGTGGTACACTTTAAATGATCATCTTTGTGTTTTGGCAGTAAGTCAAGGCAACTTGGCAAGGTTGCCCTCGCAACCAGTGCTACTGGTGGGTAGATCACGGAGATATATTATGGCACACCCCAAAAGAAAAGTAACAAATCGCAACAAAGATGCAATATAGTAGCCAGAGATTTTCCTTTTCTACCAAATTTGTAATTACCACAGACAACAGATAACATCTGCTCAGGGACGATAACTGAATGCTGCTGAAGTAAAATTTGTTGGATTTATACTGTTCATACATTGAATTCTGCACTCGCTTTGAGTCAATTTTGTTTATTCCTAACTAACTGACTTTATCCATTGTTTTAAAATAGCTCCGATATTTGGTTCAGATTTTATAATTTAACACTTTTACCGCTTAGATATTTACTGTTTCATGTAGTGTCAAATTTCTGATGTTTTTCTTTCATTGACTTCGTCTCTAAGCCCATGATAAGTATTATTCTGTCATTATAGACCTCTTTCAACCTACAATGCTTTTTCTATTAAACTTATGTTTAACATTAAATATATGAGTAATTTCCTTTTCTATCCAATGGCCCAATTAACTTCCCGCTTACATGTTTGTTCTTCTGTACTTAATTCCGATCTCTCTCTCTCTGTCTATATATATATACACACACACACACATATACACACATATGTGTAGGGCGTTTTTCCCTACATGACCGATAAGCGCCGGCCGGACTCTCTAGTGAGCTTTTATTAGACTTTCTAAAGGTTATTATCACTGCGATCGTTTGTCTAGCTCCCGTCATCGACTGCTAAACCTCCCCGACGCGCGGAGGACGACGCAATGCTGGTGGGGAGTTGGGCTGGCCCTTATCCTTCAAGCTGGAAAAAAATCACTCTATATATGCAAGCGTGTACATAGGCTTCTACTTTCTTACCTCGTGTAATATACTAAGTTTATTCCGACGTTCCATCACACTGTACGTGTATGTGGAGGCAGCACATGTCTCTGAGACATGGGAAAGAACTTACTGACACAGTGTAAGAGCCGAGAAGACCACCTATAAGCAAAACAACAGTGAAAATATGAAAAAATGTGTCATTACTGCTGTCTTGAAGAAACATCATCTCACATACTAAAAGAAAGGTATAAATAAACACAACTGTCCCACTGTTGGATATAAGTGCTTGAATCTAGGAGGCCAGGCGTGCAATCTGATGTGTGAGACATGCAGCATATATGACAATATTTGAAAGTTTGTTCGGAAAATTTGAAGAGAAGAAACCCCATAGAAAATACAAGAGTATATGAGAAAATGACATTAAAGTTTATGTTACTGTGTGTTAAGACAGAGTTTCGATTGAAGTGGTCGGAAAGGTGCAATGGTGGGTTAACCTGAAGGACTTAAATTTCTTAAAACTTGAAAGAAAAAATTAATCTGCATTGTGCCCTGTATAACTTTAATTTCCTACCTTGAAGGGAACATTGTATGCTTGCATTAGAAAGGCCAATAGCTGAATGTTGTGCATGGAAATGCCCGATTATTCTGAGAATCATCTGAAAAAAATATATTTTATGGACAAAATCCGGAATTTCTGTTGTTAATTTTGGCGGCACATAGAACATCCACTAAGCAGGAATTATCTGACCGGCTCTGCAACTACTAATTTTTAAATAAATATCCGGCACTACCCTCGAAGTTAATTCGTCAGGTAATTAGTTTCTATTTCTCTTATCTGTCGTTAGTACGTTGTTTTGATTTTCAAGGAACTTTAGGCGAAATTGTGAGGGAACTTACAAGACATCAGGCAGCGAGTGGCAAGAGGAAGAAGCTCGTATATTAGCGTAACCTGAAAGCACAGAGAAAAGTCTCTTAATGTGTGCAATAGTAACTGACACCGAGTTTGTTTATAAGGTAGAAAGCTGGATACTGCAAAGCAAATATTTTTAGCCCCAAATCTGTCGGAAAAATTTTAAAACTGGTTTCCTTTTTTCTTGCGTTAATACTGGGGTATGAACTGAAAAAGGATGAAGGTCTTTGAATGAAGCAATTCTGACGAAGCAAAGCTCAGCATTTCTCCTGATCCTCCCTCTTCGTGAGATTCTTTGTGGCCCACAACATCAAGATAAACTTTTGCAGTGGAAGAGTTTGGAGGGGGCTATAAAAAAACTCTAAATTCCACTCGCCAGACCGAAGTGGAGTGGATGATTGGTCATATTTTTGGCACAGTTACTTGTGCACAACTACATGAAAGCTGAGGAATTAACGTAGGATTTAAGTTAATATCAAGCCGTTTAACGTGGTTTAAATTGTTCCCACCGCTGATGGAAACCGTGCGGTGCTTAGTGGTAGTTTAATACGTAGATATCTGGAATTAGTGGAGTATTCTGCTCCTGTGCGAGGTGGGGTAGCTGAGCTAAGGCTGTAAAATTATTGGCTCTAAGCTAGTCGACTTGTTTCAAGAGGTAGCTTCTCGTCATATTGAAATTCCATTGAAAGGATATTAAAAATATTCATTACAAGCATTACTATGCTCACGCCTATGTAGATTGGAATATCTGCAAGTTACTGGTACATGAATGGGGGGGGGGGGGAAATAGCGAATTAAAAATTCTGCATTAATAGTTTAATGGTGCAGTAAATTTATGGACACTAACTTGGATATGATTTACACTTAAATGAAAGGTAGGATATTTCAACAGCAAGTCGTCTGTTAAATTTTGCAAGAACTCTATTTAAAACTCTGGCTAATTAACCAAGCATCGCAACCGCGATTTCGAGGCTGCTACACACCAGTCCTTTTGAGCTTAAGTGTTTAAACAGAACACAACAATTTCTCATTTGCCTCTACTCATCATGCGTGAGCACTTTTAAAGACGGTCGTGTGAATTAAGTATCGCTTTTAAGAACATTTAAGAACGAATTAAAATAAAGATATATTTTAACGAAGTTCACATTTCATTTAGTTTCCAAGAGTCTGACTGACATGCCCTGATAATAGGTATATAAATGATGTTTAAGCAGAAATTGCCTTTCTAGGCCTATCCCTTTGAAGCCTCTGGATATTTTATTTTTTCAGCTTTACCCCCTTGAGTGTAAGACTGTAACAGCCGCATGGACAAAAGTCGTCATCAAGCCGAAATCGGACACCGTGCAGTGTACAGTTTGTTGATTTGATTTGCAGAACCTGAACTGTCTGGAAATGGGAGAGGTTAAGTAGTTTAATTAAAGAGAGAAATGGATCCTATTTGTCATTACTGATTTCACAGTAGATACCTTCTTGTTCGTTAATAATTATTGAAACTGTCAAATGAGAATACAGAACGCAGTGGCTGCGTACGAATTTCAATACGGCATATGCAGTGCTGCCAAATGCATTTATACCGCCACTTTGGTACACCGTGTGCCATATAGACAATACATTATTTATGTAAAGATAACATGGTACAAAATGTTACCCACGACTTCAGATTTGGATGGATTTCAATTGGAAAATCTGAAGTGAAAGTTAAATATATGCATACATGTGATGATAAGATTAAAATGGAGCATACATAGAAATCACTTGCGATGGCGAAGACGATTCTGTTAGGGCAGGTTAAGGTCCAATATCAAGTTCTCGTCGTCTTTTCATATTTGCGTTCTGATTTGTCCATTTGGTTTTCACTCTTCTCTTACCAAAATTCTGCCCCTCTTTGAAAAAAATAACGTTCCAACTACTTCAGAGTCTCTTCAAAAATGTACTCCTGTAAATTGTGTTGAGTTCGTAGAACGGAAAAGTACTCGTTCATGACCTACTACAGAGGCCTACATACATTACAGCCATGCAGACTCTCACGATATCAATTTGCTGCGTAATTTCTCAGGTTTCGTAAGTCTGACCGCAGATCAGATTTTGTATTTGCATTTTTGCCTTAATTTCCTAGCAAGTAAATCCCATCTGGGTTGGTCCATATTAGAATCATATCGGCTATTATTCCTTTCACATGTGGGATTGTGGGGTCTCTTGTCATAATCTCGTAAACAGCATGATTAAAAATGATAGAAAAAGTGTGCTTTCTTGTATCTGTGACAGCTTATGAATGTTTTTGAACTTAAGACTAATTCAGTCACATTTTACATACTTTACAAAAGATATTGCTATAAAATATCTTACTCATATTAGATTTTATGCACAAATGGGTTTCGTGGAGACTGTAGTAAAAATCACCAGCATACAATTTCAGGAGATGTCCATTCACTTGGAACCAAGTTGTTTTCTCCATGCGGACAGATAGGCAGCCAGCCAGAGAAGTGTGAGCCAGCTAAAATTTGATTTTCAGAGTTGCCCTGCACAAGCGTCAGATAACGATGCAAACATAGAGAACGACCGCGCAGTGTAAGGCGCGCATTCTTTTGGAAGAATATGATTGTGTTTATGAATCCCAGTCGGGGTACGAATATGTTTATTTTGTCACGTGTACGTAGAGGTCTTCCGACGGATGATCCCCCCGCCACGGGATCCTACCATGCGTGTAGGAAGAAGACACGTAAATGTGAAACACATGAATCTTATGCCTATGGGCCGTCAGCACCATTAGGTAGGCAGATAGGGATTGCTAAATTACGAAAGAGCTACATATAAAACTGATACAGAAACTGAAGCTGATGCACAGTTTCTGATGTACATCTATTAGTGAAGAGTAGAACTACTAGGTATAAATTACTAAGAACGTGTTGAAAGTGTTTAGAAATTTAGAAATTCCATGGAACATTTCAAGAAACCCGCAATTTTCATGATATACCCCTTTCACAACATCCTGCACCTTGTCAATATTCTGACCCATATAAATCTCTTCCATGCTCTTCTATCTTATTTCTTAAGATGCACTTTAATATTATAATCCCATCTACGCCTAGGTCTTCCAACTAATTTCTTTCCTTCACCTTCCCCGCCGAAACGTTTAAGCACTTTCCCCTATACGTGACGTATTATCCGCCTACCATATCCTCCAAGGATGTTAAAAAACATTAGTTTTTTGAAACGTGTAATCAACGGCGGATCATCTCATTGAAGCTGTAGGCTATCGGTGCAATTTAGTCTAAATTACTTGGGTTGTTGTTTAAGGTTATCGTCAAAATTGTTGTTCCACTTAGTTGTGAGATTTTGTGGTTGCTTTAACAATTTTACGTTAAATAGAATCAGACTTGGTCTTCTTAAAGCTGCAGTTTATAAGAGGCACAGGGTCGGAGGAAAGTGCTTTGTCAGTCAGTATCATTCCGAACAGTAGCAGCTTTTGTGGTGTTTGCCGGTGATGAAATGGCTAAAATGTTGATCTAACACAAAGTATTCTCTGCAATATAGCATTAAAGAAAAGTTTTGAACGCCTAATAGGCATAATAATAACAACAACAGAATAATAATAACAATAATAACAATAACTATTGATGATACTGAAAGAGTGTAACAAATCTGAAGTCAAATAAAATATAATTAATTTACAAATTGAAATGTCTGTGATAGTTCAGACACCAACAAGTGCACCTGGAATTATTTTAAGAATATGAAAGCAATAAACCACCAAATAAATGCACAGTGTGTACTGTTATACTCGCTACTAATATTACTTCCTGCTACAGGTTGCAGCACCTTCGGGTCATCTTCGGGGAGAACGGTTCTTTACACATAAAACTGTTTCAATACAATTAAATGAACATGTGCAGCTGACTTCGTACTCAGTTTCGAGCGAATGCACACTCGCCGAGAGCAGGAGACAAGTGCGCTTTCGCTCAAAACTGAGTAGGAAGTCAGCTGCACATGTTCATTTAACTGCATCGAAGCAGTATTATTTGTAAATAACCGTTGTACCTGTACATGACCCGGCGGGGTTGAAACAAGTAGGATGAAGTAATATTAGTAGCGAATATAATAATACACGTTGTGCACTTAGTTTGTGGTTTATTGCTTTCATATGCACTAATGCACGGACCTTAAGCTTATTAAATATTTTAAGAATATTCGATGACGTCCAGCACGTAGCAAAACAGTGAGAGCTGAACAGCCAGCATGCAGCAGCAAGATGTGCTGGGATAACGCCATATCATCACGAGGATTTGCACTTTATCACAAGAAATAACATGGCAGAGAAAGTATAGTTTTCCTTACATGTACTCCATTATGCAATTGGAATGGGACGACAGAATATCTGCTCCAGTAGGTACGGACGGTGTTTGCTCCTGCACCAAGCACTAACATGCCCAGTTACTGGTCTGCTAACTTCGCTGACGTGTTAGCCGTACGGTTCATGCCACTGATTATCTGTTTCGCATTGGATTGGCAAGGAAACGTTTTAGTGGCTAAAAGTAGTGTTTAAAATTTCTGTTTAAAAAGTATGAAGTTACACGTAAGCTTCATTAACTGATGGGTTCTGAATACCTCCTTCACGTAAACTAATTGTCTTTCTGAAGAAAAGGACCAAGATAAAACTGCAGTACATCTCCAAACACAAGGAGGTTATAAGCATCTTTATCTTGCTGCCTTCAAGACTGGTTACCAGCACAGCGATTATGAAGGCAATGGAAGTCATTACTGTGTTCGGAATGTTTCAAAAACGAAATACAATATCCTCCTTTCAAGTCTTCTGAAAGTACAGTGATGGCAATAAGATACAAATTGTGCGAAGATTGTGCGGGTATAGGTAGTTAATAAATGTGAGTCTGTAAAAAAAGGTAAAGCAGTCCCATTACTGGCCTGGAGAGGCCTTAAGGGTTCCAGGAGTTTGGGCTCCCAGATTTCTAGACAATCGGTACATGAAGGTGGTAGGTTGTCACCGGCACCGGCCGCTTTTACCCCCAGGAAAGATTCCTGGTACTCATTTCTGTTAGAGGCTGAGTCGACCCCAGAGCCATAGTGCAACCAACAGGATTATGTCACTGAAAAATTCCAGTGATACCAACGGGAATCGAACCCGCGACCTGCCGGTTTGTAGCGCAGTGCCTCAACCAACTGCGCCACCGCGTGCCCCTAATGTTGTATACAAGCGAAACGGCCTCTGGATACAAAACTAGACTTACTTATGCACGAATTGTTGACGGTATCGAAAGTATTTTCTTATATTTAGTACCCACTGAAAAGATACAGATACCTAAAAAATCTCCAAACGGAGAGGTAAAAAAGATTAAGTTGCTGTCAGTACTTTAGCTCGGACCACGAAAAAGAATGGGGAAACCGCGTTCTGTGCCTTTCTACTGCATGGACATACGTTGCAAATTTAGTCCCGAAACCTACTGTTCAGAGAGCTGGTTGGTTCCTACATCAGCACAGCAGAAGCCGCGGAGAGAAAAATAATCCTTGGGACTTAAACCAGGCCATCCAACTCCCTGCAGTTTCTCTAAAGTTTCTATTTATTTAGTTTCATTGAAACAGACGAGGTGTGCGGGATTGCAAAAGTCTAGGAAAACTTACCCAAGGGCTGTCTCACTTTTATGTTATGAAGTAGTCTCAGTGTGTAAATACGAAAAGATTACGGGGCTGTAATATATATACATAAGTAACGGAATATTGCTCGTCGTATTGTAAGTGATAAAATCACTGCCCTCTGAAATCGAAGACTGGCATTTGTGTCCCCACTACAGCTTTATATGCATGAGACCCACTGCGGTGACGTTATTTACCCTGACCAACTGAGGGTATCACGGTCTATTATCCCTTCCAAGTAACTAAAGATTCGATAAGGCGTGTGTAAGAGACGCTGAATGGAATACAAGTGACTTTTTAGATCCGTATGTAAAAGGTTTCCAATTTTATGCAACATTACCCATTGTATGCTGGAATACGACGTGCGGCAGAATTACGCACAAGTCAGAAGGTAGTGAGCGTACGTGCATGCGACAGTCCTGAGAATCCGCACACTTTCAGCTGAGTAAAATACTCCGGTTTCCTTAGCCGCTGTATGTAGTCTTTCGTCTCACTTCTTGTGCCCTTCAACACGAAGGCGGTCGACGAAGATGAAAAAAGTTTAGGGTTCCTAACTTCTCTTTGCTGTCCTAGAAGTGGGACGTCGCGGTTACCTCAGTACTTCTGGACAAGTACTGGACTGTCATCTGAAACTTGTCCGCTGACATTTCTTGCCATGCCCTTAGTAGTTCATTATCAACCTTTTAAAGCCTAGAGGTTACTTTACGTACCACCACGAACAGTCAAAAATTCTACGTGGTGCCCACATTGCGTTTATGTGTTTGGTAAGGATCTCAGAATAAACAGCGACTTTTGCCTTATGCAACATTAACAGATTGGTTTTTATAATCGAGGTGGAGAGTGTTCTCTGCGCGGTACGCGCTGAATTCTTATATCAAAATAATACACCTCGTCTTTAAAGGGTTAATATTACTCTGGCATATTTCACTGTACATTATGAAACACTGACAGCTTCCATACACAAACAACAAATAAGTAATTCAATAAACAGGAAGTGCAACCTTTGACAGCACAATACCGCAGAACGCAACGTACGCACCATATTGACGGTCCTGTCTGATTTTCACCGGCCGATTGATTATTTTAATAATAAAAATATGGAATTGGGTTCTGAAGAACGTCAGTTTCAATCTCGGTCTTAGTACAGTCTGTTCTGAGGTCTTCGCTCTTCTAGGATCTTAAGCATATTTGATTAGCGCTTAGATACTGACGTTACGGGATAGACTAATGGCTCCAGCTTCAAGGGTCAAGAGTCCAAGGAGAAAGCCGGGATGCCGGGACGGTCGGTCGGTCAGTCAGTCAGTCAGTCAATCCGTCTTGGTACTCCTAGAGAACTCGTTATAACTAATTAGCTCCGGGGAGAGCTTAGAAGGCTGTAGTTCCTCAGATACTCAGGGAATTCCCTGCATTTTATGAAACCCAGAGCTTCAGGTTCCGGTTGATGAGATTTTGCCACTTGTGCCTGTTCTAAGTCAGATGAAATCAGTCTGTGCCATCCAATCCATTTTCGTTAAAATGCACATTTTAATATTATCATCCCCTATATTCCGAGACCTTCAAACTAGTTATTTCCTTCATGTTTCCCCACCAGAGGCTGGTATGCTTGTCACGTCTTTCCCGTACGTTCCAGATGCCCCATCCATTTCAGGAAACTTTTTCAGTAATTTAGAGCTTGTTGTCTTCTGTTCAAACTCTTGCAAAATTTGACGTTATTTCTTAAAATGAGATTATTTTATCCAGTATCAAGGTCAGTTAAATAACTCATTTTATACCTGTACCTAGACAACGAAACAAAGAAGTAAAGGGACGAATTCAACTCCTGAAGTGTCCCTTTCGTTGGTTGAGCGCTCAGTGATAACTTCAGGCATTTCACATTGTAAATGAAGGTCGGGTCCCTGGAGAAGAGAAACCCTGAATAATACGAAGCATGAGTATTTGATTATTATGATGTTCCAATGTACGCCACTTTTGTGGCCGTGTTAAATATTAATACTTATTTTATTCCTTTCGATTCAATTTCATACTGACAGCAGAACGACAGCGACTAGGAGGGACATGACAAGCAGAAAGGCCCTGCTGACAGACACATATAGCTGTTACTGCTGTCACAATTTGTAACGACGGAGCACTGTGGGCTAGTGCGTCCTGCGTTTCAAACATTCTCTTCAAATTCATCATAATCAAAACCAAACTGTCAAATATTTAGCCAGTTTTTGATCCATTCCATCCCCAGTTTTCTAGCAGTCCCTTCAATATCTGTATCGGTCTTTTACTGTGCCATTAATTGGAGGGCTCTCTTTGTATTCTGTAAATGTGTTAAATTTTATTCTTTCAGCATTGCAAAATACTGATCAATGCCCTTTCGGTCTGTAGTTAACACTTTTACAATATTTCAGTTAAGCCTGAAAAGTCCGCCTCCTGAATTTCGTTTCAACTACAGTGATTCTGCAACTCTCTTACAGCCGTCTAACACATTCTTACCTTTATTATTTTTTTAAAAACCAGCTAAGCCGCTGTGAATTCACAATAATACTCCAATTCATTTCAATGAGTATTTATTAACTTGCAAACTTAGCAGCACAAGTGCCTATTATAAAGCCAGCACAAAGACAGAAAACACAAAAACAATGCAAATCTAGAGAAAAAACAATAAAGAGACAAAATAAATAATATTGCAGAAAGAAGCCATAGAAAAAATTACTGGAGTAAAAACCCCGTATACGCTGAAAAACGTAGGTAAGTTGTTTTTAAAATGTCACAGACTAGCGCTGAATCGTTTGTAAAGAAATAATGTGTTTCCTAAAGATATCGATGCCTTTACAAGTAAGTTTAACAGCTGAAACATATCTAGCAGACGGAGAGTTTTTACATTTAGCAGCAAAAAGGGAGGAATTTCTAAAATTACGAGGAGGAACTCGAATAACATTAGTAAGCAAAAGGGACGGACACCATTTCTAATCCGAATAAACGTAGATAAAGTATAAAGCACCAAGATAAAGTACTCTGTCGTGCAGGGTAAGTAGATTTATAAATTTAAGGAAATTCTCTTAACATGGTGATGAGTAAAGAAACGATTTTGACATAAGGCTACGAACTTCCGCTCAATGCGTTCCGGATTTTTGGCGTCAATATACCTTACAGAGTTCCTTACGCTTGAGGCGTACTCAAGTTTTGGGCTAACTAGTGTAATGTACAATATTAGCAAGCCATCAGGAGTAGGAAAAGGGTAGGTTACAGTTCGTGTTAAGCCCAGCATCCTTACGGATTTGGAGAAAATATAGTGCACATGTGCGTGGAAATGAAGCACTTCTGCATAGACTGATAATGTTGCTACATGGAAAAATTGATAATAAACAATCAGACAGAACACCCGCATATACCGATACAACCAAATAAATTAAGTTAACAAACATGGAACCTTTCTCGGATATTAGGCCGTGATGAATGTAAAACATTTACTGCGTAATGCTTCAGCAGGTTTGATTCCTCTTCAACAGCACTGTGAAGAGTTACATCTCGCAAGTTAAATTAACCGATGAAATGAAGTACAAAAATTAATGGTTAACATAAAACCAGTAAGTGTGAAAAATAAAAATACATGATGGTGTTCATGCGGTAAAATATCTGTGTTCGAGCAGATTAAATTCGATAGGACATATATAAAATACACAATTTAAATTTGTTCGTTCAGGCTTGTATATTTTGGTATATCTACGTCAACATTTTGACACAACTGAATGACAGCACTGAACTTTTATTATCCTTTATGACGCATTATCCTTTTTCTCTCTCTCGTCTTCGTGAATATGAACATGAGAACTATTTGTTATTTAAGCCCTGTAGAAGACACCACGAGACTGTGCACAACCGGAAATCAAGGTTTTCGTGTGAACTGTTAATGATCAATCTCATTTCCGGTAATTAGTTTACATATACCTTTGCTTTATATAATCACCCATATGTGTAGGTTAGTGAAGTATTTGAAACAGAAAAAAATAGCAACGAATATGTCGAAATAAAGTATCTGCCTAAATATACGAAACACTGAAATTAAAATGATGCAATCAATGTAAAAATAAGTCTAATATTAGTAGCGGCAACCCCTGTTTAATTTCCACGCTAAGTAATTTTTTCACACTTTCCGGTCTTACTAAACCTCATCTCTTTTTTTCCTTTAAAATACTGAAGCAATTTACTTTTTATCCTTCGAATGACACAGTTTCAATTGACGTGAACTTCAACGAAGCAAATAGACCTACTTTCGTAGTCACGTAACACGTATAAGCCTTCGTAAACCTTGTCCAAAGAGATTATGTTCTGCGAATATTCCTGTTACCTGAAGGAAAGTAACTGTACTTGTTTTCTGCCAGACGAAATGTGGAGCTTCGTTTGAAAAGCACGTATGAACACTTGAGTAAAACAGGGTTATCCATGCGAAAAAAACACAAAGTACTGGGAACAGTCATGTAATATCTAAGGTCGGTTAACATTTTCCTTCTCCGAGATCAACTAAATGCACATCCAACATGCACAATAACACAGTCTTTTATCACCCCAACGTGTTTCGGCACTACTGTGCAATTCACAGAGATTTCTTACACCAACTTTTAATACCAGCTAAAGTGCGATAGATTATGTTCCTAATATTTTTATGTATTGCTTTCGAACTTACTTTCAATTTGCAGGTTGGTACCATACATTTTGTAATATGATATAGCAATAATATGTACATTCTATTATTTCGATGTATAAAATAAAGCAATTGGTTAAAATTCTACTTTCTTGATATGTCGTGGCAGTCTTCTTTTGTGTAAAATATTTATCATTGGATTCGATCCATTGTGGGTGTCCTTAAATGACCGTATTGTTTTGTGTTTTGTATGCGCATTAATTTTGTCTAGTAAAAGAAAACAATTTGATTGAAATGCACGGAATGAGCAGTTTCAAAATGAGGTCCGCTACTTTGCGCACTCTAGGTTAAACTATTTCTGCTGTTTTCATACATGTTTTCCTTCAGCCTTGCGCAAGTAAAACTTAGTTCTTGTCGAAAGTGGAGACACAAGTACATATGTTTGAAAATAATTGCCTCAATTATGACTGTGGGTCACAATCTGAATAGCAATTACTCTGAGTCGCATTGCTATGTCTCTGCCTTGCTTTGGTGCACAAGCCTTTCAGTAACAACCTTCTATAAAAAAAGTTGAAATTGACTTCTCTTCCAATTTCATTCTCCTAGAGCAAACGCCACAGAAAATCTTATACTTGGCATGAAACAAGCTCTGTCGATCGCTTCCTGGGCAACCGTTTATTTTGTATGCCTTACTATTACTACCCTAGACTATTCCTCTGAAAGAATGAGAAAAAAAAAGCTGCGTCCTGGCACAGAAACCCTGTCCAAGGATGCGGACTGCCAGACAGAAGTTGGCATAAGCCAATCAAAATTTGCTTCAATCAGACATTGATTTTTGCAACAGTCGGAGACGCATGGCCGAACGAAGTAGAATTCTGGCTATTTATTATGTATGTGCAGGAGACTGGAAGACGAAGGAATAAAAGAAGTACGAATTAAGCAGTGCAGTAAAAATAAACTATGGTAATGTTCCTTTCATGTGGAAGAGAACTGAATGTTTCAACAATGCGGCATACATTCCCGCAGCCTAAGCTTGTCTCGCAGTGTGAGTGGAAAGATTCTAGAACACACTGATGACTCAGGGGCAAAAGTCACAATAAATATAAATTCACCAGTAAGCAATATAAGCCTACGGTGACATTCGTTCAGGTCTGCAGAAGCATAACCTCTTGATTTGACACATATTTAAATTACTGAATGCTTAAACACGTATATACGCAAACGCACAGATTGGTCCACACACTCACACACACATACTGTTATAGTAGTGACGATTATGTATCACTTCCATATAATATACATTTAAGCTTTGTTATCAGGAAAGAGCTAGACAAGGCGTGCCCCATCTTTGGGAGATCTAGAAGTCCATTACAGCGATCACAGGAGCCCGACACATGGCTCCGTCTTCTAATGAAGAAAATCTATTTTGCTATCAGTATTATATATATATATCAAAATATGTACATGCTTATATAGGCCTCTAAGACTAACTTGCTATGCTATTCTCATTATTTTTTCTCCTATACATTTTGCCCTACATTTCGTACAATATATTTATACATATTTCATGCATTCCCTGTTAATTATGCAGTGCTACAGAATACGTGTATTATCAGTGTGCTTTCTAGCAAATAACGCAGATAAAAACTCGCAGATGAAAGTAAATGTACAACTACGCGAAGGTTTTTCTCATAAAGTGCACATTTCATACATTGAACTGCATATTTCCCTCATTCAAACCAAATTTTTCTGTAGTTGCCACACAATATAAAAGTTCGAGCAGGACCGATCTAGGCACAGGTCTTCAAATTCTTGCAAATCAAGAGAAAGCTGCATTCTTTTAAACCACTACAGCATTAATCAATATACATCTAGCATCAAATGACATATTTTATGGAAATTTTATTCTCGACTCCCACGATATTTTCAATGCAGCTTTTTACCAGTTGGTTGGGTTGGAAAGGAATGTGGGAAGTCCTGAAGAGGCAGCAAGGAAATTTACAAAGTTTCTGAGGAATGGGTCAGGGAATGAAATGGTAAACCGTGGTAGTGCGTACTTTGTTTTTGGTTTTAGCGCCGTGGTTTTCGCAGCTCTTTGTACTGGAGAGGAAGAACACAGGAAGTTGTGGAAGATGCTGTTAGAGAGAAACGTGTAGTGACGAAGAGGGCTAAGGAAACATTATGCGGTTAGAATATAAATGAGAGTGATAACATAAAAAGAAAGGGAAGAAAAATTAGAAGAATAAAGAAGAAAGGGGTAGCGGCATAAAGGATTGACGCAGTGAGTGAGGGTGAGGTGCGGGGAGGGATGATGCTGAGTGGCTCTGTCAGTGTGCCTCTGGGCTAAGGCTGTGTGTCACAACAGGCGTACAGGTGCAGGCGGTCGACTGTAGCCAGAAGATATATTAGTCAATTATGCGTGGAAATAAAGGTAAAGTCAAAGTGAATTAATCCAGTCTCGCAAATAAGGTCTTCAGGCTAAAAATGTCTAATAGAAATATCACAAACATAATCTTCAATGTACAGGATTTACAACTGTTTTTTACTGCGTGAGAAACACTACTGAAATGCGAGAATCTATTTGGTTTGTGCTCGAAACTTTTGCCATATTTATGCAGTTAATATGTTTAAGGTTCATTCGAATAGAATCTGCTTGAAACTACATACATCCTCCTACGACTCTTTCAAATTTATAGCCATGTGGTCAATTAAAAATTGGAAACCCAAATCTTGGAAGCAATAATTTATTTCAGAGTAGGCAAAGCACAATTAACCTGTTTATTAAAATTTTTCCTTCATAGCACCTATACTACTAACAGCCGATTTATGAAAGCAAGCAAGAAAAGTTTGCTTAGTGAAGGTGTTTTGTAAATTAGCTGGTTCTATATTGTGGTTAGGGTGAGATCGAGTCTCCCGGTTCTGCGGCCGCTAATGGCCCAATTGTACAATCGTGGATAATAGACGAAATAAAATGGGGATTAATGAATGACAAAGAACACGATTACCGAAGTATTCAATAAAAGACCTGCCCAAATGCTGCTCCATCCACCGCAAATTTCACATGGCTTGAGCTGTGAAATTCGCGAGTTTGTCTTCTATAACTCTCAGCATCACAATGAAACGTAGCACTTTGTTAACAAAGAAATGCGTTTTCGTTACATACCTAGAGGAGACGCGACATATACTGGACACCAGGACATTAAATGGAAAACACACATGTAGGTGCGGCATGTACAATTTTCTGAAACATGAACAGAAAAGTACAGAAGGCTTCAGATATTACTGTCATGAATCAGAAGCGCTTCTTGTTCTGCTCCCACCCATCTACAATATCTGCGGTGGGTCACACGTTGCAAATTGTTTATGCCGTTCTTAAGTATCATCAGTGTGTAAGAGTAGCGACAATCTACCGCTTTCCTCTTGGCTGTATGTCAAAGTGAAAACAGCGAGTTGTGACGGGCGCTTTGTCCTCTTTGCGAGGGAATAAAATCCTTTTCTATTAATGCACGTATTTAAGTGGCATATTCCGGTACTCAGCTGAAGCTAAAATGGCTAATGTCAGTGGTACTGACCCACCTCTATATTTTATGACGTGGTGCCCAATGACTGAACCCCCTAATCCCTTGCCCTTTTAGCCCCAACTCCAAAGTCACGCCTCTTAAAGGCATACTGCGGTAAAGATATCGCGAGCATTTCAACGCTATAGACTCCGTGGAATTTGTTACACATATGGACACAAAATTTAGTAGAATACTTCGATTTCAGGACATGCCACTAGGACATAAAGTTTTAATTGACCATTCTTCACCTTATCCGGTTCATTAATTGAAGGCTCGTTATTTAGAAAACGTTATTATTTTCGAGGGTCAGTTTTAGTGGACATTCTAACGTAGCGGCCCGACACACAAAAAGAAAAGAGGCGTTTTCTGTGTCAGGTAGACGAACTGTTTTTCTATGTTACAGAAAGCAAAAATGTTGCTCTTTGACAGCCAGAAGCCGTCGTAAATAAGAGAAGGTGGGGGGACATAATGATATCGTCGGCGACACTCCAGCCTAGACCACCACGCAGTAGTATGCTATTCTGTCGGCACCAGTCAAATTTGCGAATGTGAACTTCGGATGGATTAGACACTCACAGAACAGGGACACTAGCCAATCGCATAACTGGTTTTAATAAAAATTCCCGCGAGAGACAAATTCAAAGCGGACTACGAATATAAATTTCCTCGAGTATATCACAGTGTTTCTCGTAATCCTGAACACACGCCTGTCGCAGATTACAGTGTTTTTACGTGCACTCGCAAAATTGTGAAAAGTGACTGTTACCTTCGTCATGTCTGTCTGTAATGTTTGTCCGTCCGTCTGCGTGTCTGTCCGTCCGCATGGAATAACTCGGCTCCCACTGAACCAATTTCCATGATATCTGATATCTGAGTATTTTTCGAAACTCCTGCTTCATTAAAACCTTACAAGAATAACGGGAGCGATCTGCGCTGTTCTGGGATATTGAGCAACGTAGAGTGGTTAACTCTGCACGGACGTTTCGGGACAATCTACTGGTCCCATCTGCAAGGGTCAGGAATTCCAAGAAGGTCGACCCTTGAAGATCGGACTGATATGTTGTTCCGAAACGTCGGTACATAATTACCACTGTACGCTACGTAATGTCTCAGAAGAGCGCAGATCTTATCTACATCTCGGCGGAAGCCTGAAATCAAGAATAACGGGTACTTTACTTGAAGACCTAAGTACATTTATGATAGTATGTCGCTTAATTCTTCATAGAGTGAAAACTTTTTCTGACAAAATTTGTAGAGAAAATCAAAACACATTTTATGCCTTATAACATTTTTCTGAAAATCGTGCTGTTTATAAGATAATGTAGAAAAATGTGGTAGAGCCAGACAGGCCACAGATGATAATAAAATACGGCGCACATGCACTGAATGGTGGATAACTAAGGCTACAGACACACACTCGGAATGTGTCATAATCATTGCTTTTTCATGGCAACAATTGTTACACGAGCGCGCCTCATTGTTAGGATATACGTACACTCTGCCTTGTTCTTTATAAATTCAGACTGGCGTGCAGCAGAAATTACAGTTTTGTAGGCATAAAGCAGGATTGAGTGAAGCGTGACAGTGAAATTGGTCTGAAGAGCAAGTTTGTGCTACAAGAGTTAACCAACAAGGGAATAATTTACAACAAGGTAAGTAGGGTGACACCTAAGCTAAACAAAATCAAGGTAAGCGTGCATGAGATATAACATAAATCAGAGGCCAGCAACGTGATACACACAGTCGCCTACTAAGTGTGCTGACTGAAGCGAGTATGACCTTATATCTGTAAGCCAACAGCACGTGTGGTGTGCCTCACTTCACAGCGCGACGCTACTTGTCGGTAAACAAATAGAGGAAGACCGGTGCCCCGGCTGATCGGGTATTCGAACCTTCCTTAACGTTAACCCCTTTAAGGCCACAATCTCCGTTAATTGTCGCGATAACTCTTTGCAAGGCTTATCCTCACTTGCGCCCAACAATCGGCTGTAATTCTACAACGTTGAAGGGGAGGTTAAAGGACAAGGAGAAAAGCCAAGGAAGGAGTGCAAATTCTACATTTATTCCTTATAGCTAGAATACTTTTCAGCATGCAGTACAGTGTGAAACACATATGACAGCGTCATTTAATTAAATTTTAAATACCGAACTGTTTAAAGAAATGCTGTACAACTCTCTATCAGAATACAAACAATTAAAGAGTACCTTGTACGCCAGTGGCTCCTTAGTTTAGTGTAGAGATTTCTGTACTGTAAGAATCTGTGAGTGTGGAAACAGATTAAAAAACGCGAACTGAAGTGCAGGGGAAACCGATTTGTTATCAAACCTTACTTTACATGCATAACATGTAGACCGTTAACTGCTTCTCTTTCCCTTACCTTTCTTTTTATTAGTTCCTTTTATGGCATGGGGTCTATATAGTGAGAGAGAGCTTTGAAAAGTAAAAGACGGTCTCAATAATTCCTTTTTGTCTCCTGAGTATCTAGTTTCCTTCAGGTTTCTACTGCAAAGTCTGCGCAGGCAAGAGTAATTTGCAAGTAACAAGAACCTCTTTGACAATGAGAAAAACTGGGAAGAATATTCTCTTAGAAGTCGCGAAAGAATTTCTTGTACTTGTTTGTGAGACTCTTTTACTGGATACAAGGTGTGAATTTTAGATGCAGCACAAAAAAAACTTACATCTTATAAAATTACATTTAGCAGTGTAAAGTTGCTAGAGTCTACTTGATACACAGAATTTTAAAATGCATTTATTTAAACAAGAATATCATTCACTCAGTGCATTACTTAATAAACTATCTTATAATAACCAAACAAATGCACAATGTTCTCCCTGACTGCGACTTATAAAGAGGCGAAACATGTTTGAGATATTATGAGTTAAATTCTGGGTGTGACTTACAGTAATAAAGTGTGCATTTGGTTAGTTCAAATAAGATTACCCCCTTTTTTTGCTATTCTGAAAATCCTGGTACCTTGCCTTCTCTATAACACCCCAGTAAGAATGAAGATATAGAAAGTAGCAGGATATAGGCGACATAAAATAATGAGGCGGTTCATAGCTTGTGCTTTGCAGGCAACACTTAAAGCAGCCATGATGCAACGTATGAACTGAATAGGATATATAGTACGTACAGAGATATTTGAAATGCATTTCTGAAAATCTTATTTCGAAAATATGAAAATTGAACCATCTTAATAGATGTAAACGCCCGTATAAAGATAATACAAAAAGGGGGCAGCTTGGCAGGTAAAGTGAGGAGGCTAGGGGCTGTACGGCCTAAGGCCCATGATTAGATTCTCGGCAGAGGTCAGAAAATGTTCATATTTCCACACCTTCTCTATACAAACTGGGCCTACCTAGCCAACTCTTCAGTGGGTAGCAGCCGCTCTTTTCCCGCTGCTGAAGAGACTGGGGCATGAAGCAGAGCACTCCCCTCCATCTGGTGCCAAAGTTAATAATATGTATAACATATCTGCATTCCTTGTTGTCTTCGAGCGTGGTACTTAATTAAGCACAGGTATGTCTTTGACACTTTATAATAAGAGGATATGACGAATTAGAGTAAACTCAAGTCGCACAAGTCAACGCGATCATAAAGCTTTGGTTTCCATAAAACACCGGGAAACCCTTTACTAGTTTAGCAAATATCACTTGGGTCTTTAGATTCTTATAGGATTGTTTCTAAAGATTTAGTTCTTGTGTAATGTGAGGTTGTGTCATTTGGTGAGTGATTTCCGACGTTTCGAAAGAACGTGGTGCTTTCGGAAGGTCAGGATTCTCTCATGCAATGACACAGCGTCATATCACAAAGACCTGAATCCTCATTTAATTTATTAGCCCCTCAATTAGAATTCTGATGCTTACTGCTAATCAGCAATACGTACACGTACACCATTAAAGTAAACAACGGTAAATCCATCTTCACTGTGAACAATTCTTAGGCGGTGGAAATAAAGAGATATGTAGGAATAGTTGAAAAAGTAATGCTAATATTGATCTTCAACTAGAATGTTACGACATATACTGGGTAGCTTGGCACACCTTATGGTCCATTTGCCGTTTTCTGTAAATGTGAAGAAGGGCATCTATTGATTAGCTAAGCGTCTGTTATTCCTACATCCTCAAGAATGTTTTCCTCCCGAACACAACTAAACCATTTAAAAAGGGGCTCTTGTTACGAGTAACTTTAAAATATTTTCTTTTCCTGCTTTGCTACGGTATTCTTAAGTTTTCAATACGAATGTAATTATAATTTCTTAAGAAGCGATATCGCCCCTTTAATTCGCATGAGCTTTTTATGGGTGTCGCATTTAGAGTAAACTGTAGCTCAGCCCAGAGGAAAAGAATTCCTCATCTTTCCTTTTATCACATCACTAAATTCCTACATGTGCGGACACTTGAAACAAATTTTTTGATTCAGTATTGACAAACATAGCGAATGCAAGACAACGATCACAAGTGACCAATACGCGTGACTTATTAATTAAAGAATGTTTCAAATTGTAAAGAGCGACATGATTTTTGTCATTGACTTATGAATGACACCTATCTTGTCATTTACAAACTTGAAAAAGATTTAGGCAATAAAGCATACGAATATGGAGGAAAATTTCAGGCCATTTTAATGTCTAACACCGGATGCTAATTCTTGTAGATGTAGATACCTTGAATACGACTGTAAGTGCTAACTTTTAACATCTAAGTACTTAAAGCTGTATAAATTCCAGCCACTGTAATAGGCTTGTCAATGTATAGTTGCAACACATTTATCTGTTTGTAAAATTACAATAATATTTATAAAATATTTAATGTGGTGTTCCCTTTGTTAAATTTACACACTTATAAGTTATTTAGAAATCTTGAATATGTCTAAAAAGTACTTTATACTAATTTCAAAACCTTTCTGGTGGAGAAACAGTGGACTATTTGATGACCGATCCTTGTTTGCTTGAATGTTTACTCTGGAAGTGTTTGGAATTTCATTCTTTGGTTCATGTGGACCATATAAAAATTTTTGTTTTAACTGAAAAGTTGCAATTACTGTAGAACTCAACTATTACAGGAAGGTAAAAGTGTTCATGTATTTACATTTACTCCTGTCTGCCGGTGTGGGTGCTTGGTGTCTGGTTCTAAACTAACGGCAAGTTGTCACAAGACAGGCCAGCATCTTTATGTCTAATTTCACAGCAGGTAGCTTTCCCTATATTACAGCACCGAAAACTGGGTCGAGAACTAGCGAATACCAAGCATAGCGCTTTATAGCACTAACAACCGTCATATGTATAAAGTGCCTGCTCTCTGTATTCACCTCAATGATAAGCATTTCCCAGTTATCGAGCCAGTTTTCAAGGTCCGTCGTGCGGTAACTATCTGCCAGTAGCGAATCAGAAAACAAGCACGTACGCAGGCAAAAGTAAATAAAAACTTGGCCAAAGATAAGTTTTCTTTAAACGTTGTTTCTTAAAAATTATTAAATTTACTAAATCTTGAAGTTCGTGAGTAACTGGTAAATAGATTTCTTAAGATTCAGATAAACAATAGAAAGTAAGCCAGAATACTATGTACTCTTAAAAGTTGTTATATTGTGACTTGAATTCATGCAGCCTTGAATATGTGGACTTTGAAATTTAATGTCAAAAGTTATTTTATACGGACCTTTTATTGATTAAGTTGACGCTAAAAGTTACATTCGAGATGTCTATATTACTAGAAGCTGGCAGCCAGAATTAGACTTCGAAATGGTCTTAGTAAGCCTCAGTGTGTATTAAGTTAATTTTATAAAATCTAGTGCGATTGTTTGTAAATAAATCAGCCGTGTTAAGAATTGTAGCGAATTTTGTTGATTTTACGTAGTTTTTGTGTAGTTGGAATGTGACAAAGTTGCGACCTGGACAACTGAGGAATTGGTGATCGATTTCTGGCAGAAATATGGAATTTCTTTTTCCCTTATAGTGCCCACACCAGCTGTACCAGCTATGAAGTCGCCCCCTAGTCTATTCAATACTTAACCTACCGGGATAATCTGCAGGGACTAAAACGGCCGAGGCGAGAAGGCGACCACATTTCTATCCAGTGCCTAGGTAACTGGTGCCTGGAACTACACATTCAGCCCCACTTGCGGCTTCATGGGCTGTTAATTATACACGGAAAGAAACGTTACTCTTATGTATATACGTTCGTACTTGTGCGTGTATGTATGTATGCATGCACACGTGCGGTATATTCATGTAACATGCCAGTGTCATCTATATGGTTAGATCTGAAAAATTGTTGAGTACATGCGTGCATGGAAGGCTGGAAGAGTATGTAGACAGACAGACAGACAGACAGACAGACAGACAGACAGACAGGCAGGCAGGCAGGCAGGCAGGCAGGCAGACAGACAGATAGATGATGGATGGATGGATGGATGGATGGATGGATGGATGGATGGATGGATGGACGAATGGATAGACAGATACATACATACATACATACATACATACATACATACATACATACATACTTACATACATACATACATACATACATACATACATACATACTTACATACATACATACGTAGACTGATTGATTAAAAAGACAGACACATAAATCTTAGAGTAGTTAAGATTGAAGCTGACGTGGCTGTCCAAAACATTTCGCATCCGAACAGGAAAGAAGATGCCCTGTTACACATCGTATTTATAACACACTCGCAACTTTTGCCTGCCTTCAAACAATGCAGATTCTTCCGTCTTTGCAAGCAACTGAAAATGTCTGTTGTATTAAGCCGACCCTTATGGGAAGTTTAGCTTTGTGTGTGACGCCATAGACACGTAACGTAAACAAAGTTACGTGACCGGAAGTGACATCATATGTTAACAAGAAAAATGTAACCTAATGTAAAACTAGTCCAGTTGACCAACGTCTTGAACCTATTAATTAACCTACTTCTTGGTAACCTTACATTACTTAAATTAATGACGCAAAATCAAAAGAAAACACTGAAAATTCTTACGACCCACGGAGAGAGTTCAAAATTTAACGTAAACAAAAAGAAATAAAGTGAGTCACCAAGCCCCATCCACTTCAATGCTGCAACCAACAGTAAATGAAAACAATAACGATGACAGTGAAAGCCAACCCCCCCGGAATAAAAATAAAAAAGTTTAATACGTAAATGCATATAAAGCTTTCCGCTATATCGTTTGTCGCTGACGGCACGGTTCAAATATCCGTCATTTTGAAAGTTACGCGCCATTTTGAATTTTAAAGTAAGAGCCAGTTTTAATTTTTCAATGCCCGCCAGTTCTAAATAAAATAGCCGTTTTGAATTTTAAGTTTAACTGCCACATTTAAAGTCACCCTCGTACTGAATTTTTAAATGTCCACCTGTTTTAAGCGCAGCCGCCACTTTGTATATTAAATTTAACGGCAATGTTTAAAATTATCGGCCAACTTAAATTTTAAACTAACCACCGGTTTAAAATGTACCCGCCATTATGAATGCTACTCTAAGTGCTACTTCAAATGTACTTAGCTATAGTTAAGTATGTATGCATTGTAATATTGTTTTTCTAATATGGCCGACGTATCTTCGGTTTACGCCCCCTTCTTTTACTACGGCGGCCACACGTTTATGCGTATACAGGTCTAGCAATATTAACCCCAGTATGGTAAATGTAGTTACTTACGTACCTCTTTGAATACTGTCCTTTCAGTATGACTGAAATTAGCTTTCTACTCCATCTCTTTAGCTCTCATAGGGCAACAGGGCAACATTATTTACTAGCGCATGTGCTCGTAATATTGTATTTGCGATATAGCAAGCTGTGCGTAAAGGGTGAACTTTTGATACATGATATTTAGTAATATCTTTCTGAATAAATACTTTTTGGTTAAAGTTATGTTTGTCTTTACCTTACATCACGTTAGATGATTAACTTACGGCGTGTCCTATTTATAATAAATTCCAAAATTATTTACCGAACGTACATGTAAGATTTGAAATTTTAGAAAGTATTAAATTTTAAGTGAATATAATACAAAAAGTTATACAAAGAATTCTGTATAATAATAAATTTCATACTGAACGTAGGTGCGAAACTCCAACCTGACATGTAAAGACCGGATTTAAGGTGTGAACTGAAGTAGTCACAGCCTTACACTTGGAAGAGAGACTAGCGGACCCGAGCGCAAGACAAGTATTTTAGATTAAGGGTCATATATGTTGAAAGTGGAAATAGCCGCCAATGTGACGGCATGTAGCTTGTAAAGAGTCCGGAATACGTTTCTTGGAAATACAAGAGTACCTGATTTATGCGTAAGAAGTACGTACGTGCAGTGCAGCGCCCTACGGATGTATAGCGAAAGATATTCGTAGATGTTTAAGGTGTACCAAAAGAATGGTAATTATTTGCAACACACTTATTGTAACAGTTTTTATTTATTCTTTATTAAAACCAATCAGATGACAGTCTATTACCATACGCCCCGCATATCTTTACTGTAATCAGGCCTATGCGTAGACGAAGGCTGTAATTAACGGACATTTTTCAAAAATAGTTTTTCACGGCAAGAGTTGTTTTTACTACCTCTAGGAATGTGTATGCAGCTTATATGGGAGATGTGTGCTGTAAGTAACAGCCAGTAGTTTAAACTGTGTGAAACAGCAAAGTAATTACACATTTAATTTAAACTATCCCTTTACAGGCCTGGAGAAATCTTTCGCGGTCCAGGAGTTTGAGACTCCCAGAATTTCTAGACAATCGGTAAATAACGGTGGTGGTGTTGTCAGCCCGTAATTAGCTAACTTGCGACTATTAGGAGAATATACAAACACAAAATGTAAAATGGCGGATGCCTTTAAAACTGCCGGGTATTTTAACATGCAAAATGGGAGGTGCGTTTAAAACGCGCATAACGGTAAGCTTCCCATAGGAGTAGGTTTACTAATACTCCATTTTCTGAGATCACACAAGATGTCGGGAAGTGTGAGCAAATACTAAGGTAACCACGTCACGCGCCAAGATTAATTTTACTGGTGTAGCTACAAAAACCAACAACATCAATTTGTGGGATAAGTTAAGCCCAGTTTTAGCGAGGAACCTCCAAGATATGCTTCTCTCTCTGTTCCTTGGCAAGCAGCGACAGCAGTAACTTTCGTCGGTGCAAGCGACAAAAGTTTAGGTACGCGTCACCAAATTCACTCGAAATGTTTTGTGTGCCTTTATATGTGTGTGTATGAGTGCGCGCGCCATGTGTGTGTGTGTGTGCACGTGTATGTGTGTGTGTATTGCGTCAATACATATGTAACGTGTGAAAGTACTCATATGTACGCTGAATAAAACAGGGGTATGTTGTGAAGGTTATGAATTTATTATGTATCTTATAAATTCCTTTCCTGATTGTTGATGCGTCTCTTTCTCTAAGAGATTCCAGTTCCATACACTCACACACTTTTCTCACACCAGCTCAAAAAATCCACAACTGTACAATATATTGATGTCTTTAATAGCGAACTGTAATGGACGTGCTGCTTCAGCTTCTACATGTGTACCATGTTCTGCACTCCCAGCACGGATAAAATCTGCCTAAATTGTGGAAAATGTGATAAGCAACCCTGAGGCAGGAGCCTCTGAAGCACTTCCAGTTCCATCTGCTCAAGAACTTTAATTCTTTTTAGGCTGTGTGTAGTCGTATATTGCCTCACAAAACCAATGTTGCGGTTGCTGAGAGCAATGTGTTGTGTGTCGCAAGGTGTAGAATTCCTGCCTTCCGAGAAATGCATACAGGCCTACTCTGGACCGTGCCAGGGTATTTGCGCTAACATAACATAAGGTTCTCTATTTGAAGGACAGTTGAAACCCCCTACCACCATGAAAAAATCTTTTTTAACACATGATCATCATGTTTGTTTTTACGTTTGAGTAATAATAATAATAACCATAATAATAGAGAGTAAACCCTACACACAGTCAAATTACCTCCGGACTATATCAGGAGTAATGATTTAATCTCGAACGTAAATGTGTTCAGATATTTCAGTCTTGAAATTTACTGCAAGCTCTCTGTAGTAGGACTGTAAAATAATAGAGATTTTGAAACCACATTTCATGTGTGATCATTCCACTGCCCTTCAACATAACCTACTGTTATGCTCCAAAAATTAACTTAAAATTCCATTAGGTGAATATTCTGAATTCAGAAGTTGTTAGGCCTATGTCTGAATATATAATAGTAACATTTTTTATAATTACACTTCTTGTTGTCATTTTTATGCTACATTAATCTGCACAAAGACATCTTCAATTAATTGGACAGTCTTATCAACTACGACTAAGAATCGAAATGCCAAAGAACTTCAGTTTGAAGAAAGATGCTAACCGACCCGAAGGGGGAAGGACAGGATGTGGAACAAGCCGTATGGTGTTCAAATTTCTTTTGTCAGTTATATACTTGTGATTCACCTTGCTTTTTCTGAAACAAGGTAGGGAATTTTTGTGTCTTAATACAATTGTATGTGCGTACATTAGTACTATAATATGCACTTAACTACTTTACATGTTTTGGAAATTACTGCCATCCTCAGGTGTAGCATTTACAAATGCCGAACTGCAGTGCACGTCTCATAAAATGTAAAAGTAAAATATAAATGAAAACTTACCACTTTCTTATTGTATCTTGCACTTGGTTTTCTAAGGTGATGTCTCAATGAGCCGAAACACTTAGGAGAAAATAATGCGAATTACAAAATCTACAAATTGCGTTTTGTTGTCTGTTTTTATTATGCGTCTTTATGACTTAAATGGCATTATAAAAGTGGGTATATAGTTCGTTATTTGAGACGAGATGATATGTACCAAGGGCTTGTACTTAAGGCTGTCGTAGTTAATGTTATAATAAATTTTTGCTTTGGAAAGCCAGCTTTTAACAGAAGGTCTTTCATAGGAGAAGTTTTTGAGACACGGGCTATAAGCTGGAAGTACTGAAGGGTTAATTCTCGAAGGGTATTTGGTAACTTCTATATTAACTCGAAAGAGTGTAAATAAAATTGGATCTTCTTTCTATGAATTTTTAAAACACGAAGGCAAAATTAAAGTGTGCTGCCCGACTAATGCAGGTTTATTTTTTGCTGAAAGACAAAATACGTGTACATGTGGCAAAGGTCAGCAGATAGAGCCCATCAAACAAAAACAATTTCAAGTTAGCCAAAATAATCTTAGTAACTGACAGGTTGGGAACACACGGCAACGCAAGCCTGCGGTCTGTAACTAATCTCATGGAACACAGGCCTTGAGTTTATGACGTCACTCAGCGGGTTACGGAAGTCTCCACTCTTATAAAGCCGAACGTTGCAGTACTATACAAGAACTCGCTACTGGAAAATAACGCGGAATATATGAGTGCCCATGCACCTCTACCTTTAGCCTTTTAATGTCCACTTTAATACTATCGTCTCAGATGTTTTCTCTTTCAAAATCTTTTATCTCCAGTTCTTCCAACTGAAAGGTTAGGTGCATTTTAATTTCACCTGCCCGTGTTACACGTCCTGCTCATTTCTTCCTTCTAATGCTCTTGTAATACAATAGCTTTGCAGATTACTGCATATTTCCTTATCCATTATGAAAAGTTAAAACCCAATGAAATACCCTGTTCATAGGGAGATACCCCTAATTGTCTTTAATAAATACTCAACTCCTTTCGGCCCTGCTGGACCCTTATTAAAAATTTTCCAGTAGTAGAATGAGAAGTGTATAAAAGGTAAACAGTGCACATATCAGTAAACAGTGCACATATCAGTCAACGAGCGGTCTACATCTTCGTCACAATAAACGCTCAGGGTCAGCCTGGAACGAGCGGTCTACATCTTCGTCACAATAAACGCTCAGGGTCAGCCTGGAACAAACTTCAGGCAGCAACTCTAGACTTCGTTGCCCATGATGAACATGTATACATACAAGGTACATGTATTTGTAATGACGAGGTTTCCTCCATAGGTGATTGGAGACAGGTTTCTGTATCTGGCACTGTGTATTTAATGCACAATTGAACAAGAATGTTTTATTCAAGCATAGGTCTGCGTGTGTTTTTACGAGTATGCCTGCAGCGAAAAGTCCTAAAATTCGTTTTAAGCAAAAGCATTATTTCATCCACAAGACTTTAAGCAGTAAAATAATTATTAAAAAGGTAATGATAAATTATTATTTTTTTATAAAGGCGGAAGGTACTTTACACTATATGTTTAACTGTTTTAGTAACATAACCACTGTTTACTTTCTATACACTTCTCATTCTACTAATGGAAATTCCTTGACAATGGCCCAGCTGGGTCGAAATATGTTGGAAATTGGTTAAACGAAACTAGGGGAGTCTCAACAGGAAGAGCGTATTTTGTTGTTTCTAATTTCTATAACTGAAATCTCTTATAGGTGCACCACGAAGTACATACTCATACGACGCACAACTTCAGAAAACAGTACATCGATCGTGACAATGGATTACACTAGTACAGCGTCTACCTCAAGTCAAATGTCGGACTAGTGCCTCAAAGAGTCCATTACTAAATTCTTCACACTCTTTCCAGTTCGTCAGTGGTAATGTGTCTTACCGTTCGACAATAAACACCTTAAACAACTCTGTGGACCCGAGTCATTCTTCAGACGGCAACAGTTCCTCACGCTACTCAAAAAATTTTCGGCATTTTACGGAACACGGCGTTTCGTCACTGTATTCGAAACAGCCTGCTGCTTGTTCCTCTTAAACCTCCAGTCCACGCCATCCCATCCTATTTCTTTGAGATCCATCTTAAATATATCTAACCACCAACGACTGAGTTTTCTAAGTGGTGTCTTTATTCACGTCTTCCTTCAAAAATTCTTGTGTCTTTCTCGCCCATTTGCGCTCTCTAGACACCGCCCATCTCATTATCCTTGATTTGGTGATCCTGTGAAGCTCCTCAAGATGAAAATTTTCCAGGCTTCTCTTATTTCCTGTCTGTCAGGTCCAAAGTCTTCCTCAGCCTCCCATTCTGCAACACCCTCAGCCTATATTCTCCTCTTATCGTGTGAGTCCAGTTTCCGCGCCCAGAAGAAAACAATGTTAAACTCCTATTTGAAATTACTGGTTAAATAAAAGGGCAGTAAGGTATTAGAATTAATAAAATTTAATAGTGCTTAAATTTTCAAATCTATTTATCGTCTGATTGTTCAATCTAGGCAATCCGAAATTCAAGAGTAAGTAGATCATTTATTAAAACGCTTGTTTTTTAATATGAAAACAAACACGGAACGTTTGAGGGCGAGCTACGTGCTGGGTTAGCCAAAGAAGTATACGACGCCCACGGTTTGATCCTCGGTTTGTTAGAACAACTGCACAGTGTCTAATACTGCGTGTTGTTAGGTAAATTTAAGCTCATAGTCACACTGAGGAACTGTGTAGACGTGTGCATTTTTAATTCGACGGATTTTTGCCTTCCGATTTCTGAACAAAATGTGGAGTCTTTAGGATCTATGCAACTTAATTTCTCTGTTAATACAACGTCTCAGGTGGGACAGATAAAACACCCATCGTCAAATATAGTGGTTATACTTAAGTGGAAAGTAAGGCGCTGTCGTCCGTCTTTCACGTAACGAAACCACGTGTAGATCTCTAGACTGAGTTTAAAGATTCTCGTTCCGATCTGAGTTAAGCAGACCTTGTAAGTGATCCTGAAGTAACACAACAAAGCACTGGCTGGCTTTTACTGTGATAAAACGTCTCACGACAAATTTAGGTGATTAATTACTGCAGTTTCATGATGGCTGCCTTAAATAACGAACAGTTGTACTGGGGCGGCACTGTTTATTTTACGTCAGTAATTCAAGAAATTTCAAATTTTCATACCGTTCGGCGATAAGACACAGATTCATAAAACTCATTAATTTTGAAACATACCATTCTAGCGAATTTTGGTAAAAAATTTGTAATATGTTTTTTGAAATGTGTCACTGAAGTGGCTAGCTCCGCGCTGAACAACTAGCGTCATATTGCAGGCAGGAGCAAAAACATACCTCACCGCGTTGAGGGTAACTTTTTATACCAGACAGAATACGGGAGCGTTTGATCGAAGCTAAATTAACAGAGATGCGTAGGTCACCAATCATCTTCATAGGCGAAGAATGCGTGGCGCTACATCTTCTGCCCCCCTCACCACAATAAAATGTGTTTATACACAATAGAATTTACATTTTTTCAACTTTTCCAATTCAAAAGTCTGGTTACAAGGACTTCGAAATAAGAGAAAATAACTGGATAATTTCTGAGTTCCAGTCTCTGAAAGAGGAAAAGCAAGCAGCGCCACGGCGTGACGCAGACGTTATCAACTGACTGTACTCCGTTCTGGTGTAACCCTGGCAACCGGAGCAAGCCCTAGCTTTCGGGTGATATCTAGACGTGCGGCTAAGTTAACCTATCACCGGGGTATCATTTACCATACCAAAGGACAGGGAAGGCCGCATTACTCTAACCGAAGGACTGTTTATTCTATACCAAGGACCATAGCCGAGAGTCACAAAGAGATCTGCGATCAATTGACCGTTCAATTAATATGAATCAAACTACATTCAAGGTGCCTGTTCCTGAGGGTTTGATGAAACTTGAATCTGGCTAAATGTCAAATATCTGCGTTGTACCAATATTATCTGAGATTACGGCAGCCGATTTGTCTGGCATCTGCAGGATAAATGCAGTGGACCTCAAGCCCTGGCATAAAATAATGGATTCACCCCCCTTGCATGGGTGTAACCTAAAAACATGCAACTGAGTAGCAGATTATTTCGTGGTATAAGTCTCACTCAGACATGAAATTAGGTTTGACGTCCACAATCTGTTTTGCCATAATGAAACACACAAGCCCAAAACAGTGAGGCACATGCATAAGTGATGAATGACACGTCATAAAATATGGAACCCTGAGCTACATGACATAATGCAATATCCAGAACCTACCTGATGTCAGTTTTTCACAGAATGCATTATACGACAGTTTCGTGTAAATTTAAAATATGGCAGAACTACTTACACAAGCGTAAAACACACGTACCTCGAAAGTATAAAAGGTAACTCAGTTTTCTTTGCTTTTGGATTTAACGCACTTTGCAAACCAGCCCTGCTAACTTCTGGCATTATAAATCTGGAAAAAGTGGTACAGCTTCTGACTTCATTCCAGAGGTAACCGTTTCGAATCTCGGCGAGGATATCAGCTATTCTGACTGATGTTTTCCGTGGATCTGCTCAGCCCATACACGCAAATCCAAGGATATCGTCCGAAAGTAGGCTATGACCACCCCCTTTCACACGTTTCCAAATCTTTATGCACTATTATGGAACCATTAATATCTACATAATATGACATACTAACATCTTCGCAAGGTGAATGAGAAAAAAGTAAATATGTATTGTGATGACTTAAAGTGCTGTACCACAAAAGAAGTTATGTAGGCTACACGACACTACGTTGCTAGTTTTAGCATACACCAGCAATATTATCACAAAGAGGTCTTTAACCTAGCCGTAGGCCCACGGGCAGCTGCTACATGAGAGACCATCACCTGGACGAGATTGGAAGTGCACTCCAAATCCGTTCTCGCACCAGCGCTGCATTTTGATATTTAGTTGCACAACAACGACACTAGGCTGTGCATTTACGAAACCTACAGCAACCAAACAGCCCTCTCTTTTTTTATAGAACCAGGAATCTGCGTTGCAATCCCTACCGAAAAGGAAGGGATGTAATTAATACAGCTTATATCACGTTCGCCTGGTGACCCGTGCTGCCCCGTGTTTGTTTCCTTTACAGAATAGGAATAGATTGCTGTGTTTACTGTCACACCCAAAGGGAAGTACCGTCAGCCTACAGTCCTCAAAAAAAGCAATCTTACAGAAGAGTTATTGCCGATAAAAATTTTTTCAAGCAGTCGAAGTTTTTTCATAAAATCACATGCCTCCAAAACGTTTTCTTAATTTCTTTACAGTAAGAAGGCTGCTGCAAGCATACAGCTTGTGACTTAAAATTTGGAGGTGCCGAGTTCGCATATGGAGCGTGATAACGACTACGAAGTCTCAGATGTTTCGTTTAATTCCTGATTTTCTTCAGGCAAGTATATGGATAATACTTTAAATTACGACATCATCAATATTTCCACATTTATTCCGAATTAGTTATTCAGCAAACAGTCTGTAATTAGTCGCAATACAATCCGCGCTGTTGCCAGTGTCGTTGAATAAAATATAACTAGATGAAACAAACTGAATTCCTTGCATCATTACTGTCAACATCTTTACTGTTCTAACTGCGGAAGTA
The DNA here is from genome assembly GCA_013340265.1 of Coptotermes formosanus. Classification (NCBI taxonomy): domain Eukaryota; kingdom Metazoa; phylum Arthropoda; class Insecta; order Blattodea; family Rhinotermitidae; genus Coptotermes; species Coptotermes formosanus. The sequence goes on from BLKM01000700.1 coordinate 3,954,569, forward strand.
GGTCAACATACGCTTAAAAATTGTGCATTATGCACCAGAAATTTTATGTGGTATTAGAAATCTATGACACTTTAAGGCAAGTTTTCTTAATATAAACTAACAACTTTGCAACCTCTCAAAATGTACGGCCCCTCCTTAGCCTTCGGTCTGCTGGCGACAAACAAGAAAGGGCTGCAGCCAGTTGCATCACATTTCGTACGCAGATAGCCCGCGTCTTAGAAGTCACCATGAATCCTGTCGGATAAATTAAAAGCAGCTACAAGCAGACTGAGGGTGCGGAAGTTTATAATTCTATTTGGCAAGATTAAAGCAAGGGTAAAGCTGAATGTAGTATGTCCTTCTAAAAGTCGGCATCACTCTAAACACTATATGGTGCCAGAACACAAGCGACTACAATCTGGACGCTGCCTATAAATTTGGTGGGGAGTAGACATTAATATTTGTCCCTGAAATTGATACTTCTCTATATAATAAATAAATCTTAGACTTATTAAACAACTAGAATATAGGCCTAACGCCTCCTACAGATGACTTTCTCTATGTCAGTGTTTTTATGCATCCGTTACCTAAAGTAAGGAAAAGTGGCAGCTTATCTGTCCGCGATTTTCGGCTCCGGACGTGTTGGACGTATTCACAAGCTGTTTTATTTTTACTTAATTTTTTGTGTAACTATCAATTAAAACATCTACTCGTAAAATGGAGTGGGGCAGAGCATGTACTTAAGGCATGCGATAATTTCTTTCCGACCCTGGTTACACAAAATTGAAGAATATTACAAAGTAGAACCCCTTGTAGCGTTGTGACCCGCCAAGCAGCCGGCGTCACGCAGCCATTTCGATCGTTCCCGTGTTTAGATCTTTCAAAATGTGCTTCTTATAATTACTGGTACCACAGGCCACACCCTGGATGGCTATCATGAATCCAGGAGTTTCTGGGAAGAAATCGCCAACACTTCGCCGTGCGTGCGATACTGTTGTATCGATGTCTGGTTCTTCAAGGTCATAGGCTTGTCTTCGTGAAGGGGTTTGTTCTTCCGCATCGTTATTCTTTCTTGCATCTCTCTTATAGATTCACTATGTTGTGGCAGAGGATCATGTAAGTTAGAGATATGTCGATTAAGTGGGAGGTATTTTTCTTTTTGTAAAAATAAGATTTTAATGGTCTGATTTGGCCATTATGGATGTTGTGCATACCAATAATTCCTACACAGCCTTATATTATTATTATTATTATTATTATTATTATTGCAGACATTCAAGAATTATTGCTGAATGATGAATTTGTAATTGATAGGTAATCTTTAAACTTAGGATTTGCGGGTGACGATCCTGACTGGCTTGATGTGCTTTAGAAAATTAATAAACACCGAATAGTAGACGTAAGGGCTTCACTGCAGTTACCAAAATATAAGCAAAAGCTTAGCTTACGTGACTTTCCGTATGGGTTTGGAAAGGCTGCTCGACAAATCCCAGAAAGAATATAGGCTTAACACTCTTACGTGCTGCTTGGTTATTACCTTGGGGACCCCAGCTCTTATACTGTGGGGAAGGCTTGACCGCAGAAACAAAGAACGGGAGAGATCTGGACTCTCGCCATTGGGTTGTCTTCCTTTCCAGGGTCGTCTAAAACAAATGGAGCGCGTGTCTCTCCCAGCTAAGCAGTAACCAAACTGCAGTGTGAAAATACAGTTAAATGAAAGAATATACGTCGAAAGGTGAAGCTAAAAAGAAGGGCTAGATCTCATATTCCCTATCGTTAAGATATGGAAGTCAAGCAGTTCCCACGTAAATATTGCTGTGCTGTAATTTTTTTTTTCCGGAGTCTAATACTCTTCCACCTCTGCATTTGAAGAATCGAACCTAAGCACAGGACTAAATATATAAGGCGCTGTCGGCTGGATAATTAAGTACTAAAATACCTAATTAACTGGCGGCAAGAACGACGGCTTTGGTATGAGAACACGAATGCTCAAACCTGATGAGAACTGAAGTTGTCTGTAAGTGGCTGAAGTTAAATGTACAACAGAAAAAAAAGAAGTATTCTGCATAACTTTAGTTTAATTTTATCGATCCGACTCCATCGCATTTCTTGTAACTGCACTTTCAGGCATTTTCCCTAATAAAGCGTCTAAAACTCTTGAAACATGCAACTGAAATAAATAATACATATAAATTCAGTTCCTACCTGACATAAACACACTGTGGCTCATTACAAACGCCAGATTTTCAATGCTGTATAAGGAAGCATGAGTATGTGCCTTTAAATCTGGGAATCCTATGAAGCGTAAATACTGTCTTCACTGAAACCGCAGCGAATTTGATTAAAGAGGATGCGTTATATATGGTAAGTGTGTCAAGGTGCTGTATTTTATAACCTTTATATTTCTTTAATACACAGATGCTTTGATATAAGTGTGTTATCTTGAAGTTTTAAGCGGCAGTTCGGTTTCGAGCCCTGAAGATGTCAGTTATGAAGTTTTATTTTATATTTTTCGGCTTACAAATTTCGGTATATGAGGATAACATCTGGCTTTAGAAATCAGGGGAAAGAGGCAAATTTAGGAAGGACAGCGGCGACTTACCGCCTCAAGGGCGGTAGGGACATGTCGCAGTGTCTCTTTGTGAAACCACGTACTTGAAAATGGATCTGCCCAAAATATTCTTCTATTGCGGGCATGGTGTCTCCTAACTTAAATCAGTGGGTTCCAGCGCGCCGTTTGTTCTAGTCTACGTTTAAACTTTTAAAAATTCAAATTCGGCCAGCTGGTGACAGCAACAATTTATGTTTCGACCAACGAGGATATTTTTTGGACCAGGAGGGAAGATTTTGAGAGCAGTCCCAGGAAGCGAATCGATGGCCGAATAAGTTGTTCATCCGTACAGTACAGTCGTGATAGTTTCAAAAGCCGTACCCAAATCACAAAGTGTTATTGAAGTGAAATACAAGTATGTGCATTGGGTCACTTATTAGCTGAAATAAACAACAAAAAGAAAAGAAACATAATATATTTCACTGGGGCAATGGTAAAGTGTTCGCTGGGGCAGGTACACCTCCACGTTACATTCCCATTAGGACATGGTCTCTCCTGTCCAAGTGTGAGCTAGCACACCTAACCGATAAGAACGGTTATAGCGTGTAAACATTTGACGCACACCACAGGAGCACGAATAGAAGCAAACCTGCGGCGACGTCCTACTGTTAGGCACCGAAAGAGAAATCAACGACCATGGGGAGAGCGTGGGAACCACAGAACCACGAAACTTTGATCGCAGTTGGGCAGACCACTCCGAGGTACAAATCTGAAGACTAGAGGCATCACCATATGAACAAACGTCTGTAGCGGTACGAGATCCTTGCGACCGTACGTCAGTTGGAGAAACGCGAAGCAGACCACCGAAAGCCTATAGAACGGTTATAGAGATGTCTATAAATATTAGATGATTTAAAGAAGTATTTATTTGCAGTAAATTAATGTATGAATTAAGCTGTCTTTAGCTCTCTAGTACAACATGGAAAGGGAAGATGATCTTCTAACAAGTACCTGTTTGTCTTCAAACGTAAAGAAACCTTCTTGCACTGTATGAACGAGAATTTATATAATATGACTTTGGATATAACAACCAGGCAATAAGAACATGTAATTTGTTTGTCTATGAAAGAAGAGTATCAGTTCTATATGGAGCGGCTGGAAGTACGGGGGAAATTTGTCACACATTATGGTGGGATAATGCAGGCTAACTGAATTCTCATATTATTATTAAGAGATAAATGCTTCTGGATAAATACGCACTTAAACTATGATACCAATCGATACAAGCATAGAAATTTTCTGACGCAAAGTAATATGATAGGAAATAAGTTACTGGGTGGAGAAAGTCCGTCCTCTTCTGTCAAGCGCTTAGAAGTTGTGCCCTGTGGCCAGTCACAATTCAGAAATCCCGAAAGAGGGAATTCATCTTAGGCACTTGCTGCTCATCCTTGAGATAAAGTCGGCTCATTTCAAAGGCTCCACCTTCGAATGGAGAAGGAAAGACCTACACCCATTCACAGAGTGGTATTTGAAATAGAGTTTTCCGTATCAGAGCAGTCGAACATAGTACGTGCGTTGAAACAAGGAAGAAACAACATACAACTTAAGTAATAAATCTCCTCGACAGAATGTAAAAAATTTGAAGGCTATCAGAAAATAGTCTTATCCGTAAGGAATATTACGAAAAAGACTGAGGGGGAAGGAGTGAGGTGGGATTGAGGAAATGGTGTGAAAGAACTTGCAGACTGTACTAAGCGACAAATCCAACCAAGTGAAATGGACGAGCCCTGAAACACCAAGAGATGAGACGTTTGTTCAAATTATCTGCAGTGGTCAAGCAAGATCAGCTGCTGTAAAATTCATCATGTTGACGCGGGATCAGTGGAGCTGAAGGGAGGACCTCACACCGCATTACGTCCCTGGGGGCCTGGCCACCTGACCCCACCCCCCAAAAAAACAACCACCGGTATCGATTACACGACTACTGTGTGTGTGTGTGTGTGTGTGTGTGTGTGCGTGTGTCTCAGGGGTGACCCGCGTGGAAGATACTTGCGAAAATTCCGCATCCTCAGCAATAACCACAAAAATGCCAGTTCCATGCTGCAGAAACACTCTTCAAGGACTAAGATTTTATATTATATTTAAGAAATATTCCCTGCATTTGTGAAACCAAACTATTCATAAACATTGCCGTACTTGAAAAAATGCCTCCACTGGGCCATACTGTCAGCCAATTTAAGCCAGTCCATGATCTCTTATCCTACACCCATAAGAATTATTTTAAGTATTATCCCCATATCTATGCTTGTGTATCCCAGCTGGTCAATTTCCTTCAGGTTTATGACTGTATGCGCAGTTCTACTAGATGTGCTACATTTCCGCCTATATAAGCCACCTTGTTTTGATCTCCAAATAATATTTGAAATGTTCAAAACACGAAAATCTTCATTACATGATTCATTTTCTTCTTCTGTAATTTTCTCACTCTGAACACGAGGCAGAATTCTCAGCTCATTTCAGACTACAAGTATGTGTTTTACTTAGCAGCTAGAGACACGCTTCCATGTTCACACAAAACAAATAACCCTATAATCTTGTATATTTCAATCTTACGTCTTGCAATAGGAGATGCAAAGGTCTAAGATTTTGAAAGACACGGTAAAAGTATTCCTAGAATTTAATACACTTTTATTTTATTGCGGAATGAAAGTTTCGTTGCTATCTGATTTTCTCCTTCATCGTATTCCTGGAGACAACACTTCAAAAAGCACTTTTAAGGTTAGTTATAATAATCGGAATTAGCACTGTCGTAATTATGTTAACAATACCAAGCACAACAGTACTAAGAACAACTGCAGGCACAAATATAGATACCACTCAATTTGTACTTTCTTATTTTCTCTACTTGTTTTCAAACACCCAAACTAAAATTAAGTCGTTAAGATATACCAACAAATGTACACACTGTTTATAAGTATGTATTTGTATTAGTATTACCCTACATGTTCCGGTGCTCAAGCCACCATCATCAGGGGGCACCAAAAGTCACAATCTCACATGGATTCCTTCCAGGTGTGCCACATACACAAGACGTAAGGACGAGATCTACTCGAGATCAATAACTCTTGTATACAATGCCTACCCCAATTTCAGCACATCGCAAAGCTTTTAATGTAGACTTTAATAATTTTATCCACATGACTGTGTACAAATAATATTTGTGTATTACGTCATTTTAACTGTACAGTCTGAGAAACAGTAAACTGTCATGTTATTGTATCTGTAATGATTTGGGCGAACGTGGATTTTTACAGACTGGGACACTGAAATTTTTCTTAAATGTAGTATCACATGATTGGTGGATGCAGAACGGAGCCTGTGACCTTTGGTGCCCCCTGATGATGGTGGCTTCACCACCGAAACATGTAGGGATAATATTAATACAAATATGCACTTATAAACAGTGTGTACATTTGTTGGTCTGTCTTAACAGTATAGAAATATGCACAGTGTACATTAAGTTATAATTACCCACCGCTGTCGAAAAGACGTAAAACAGTGCCTGTGGTTTCAAGATCATACTGATATAAGTAAAGGAGTGGAATAGTTGGGCACTGTACACGTTAATCTTTTTCTGAAAAATCTGCGAGTTTTGGAGTTTCGAAGGAAAATAAATTTCGGCACTAACTGTAAACCCCTGGATTAATTTGGAATTCCCCCTCTTCCATCTGTCCATCATTCCTGCGGTCTGAATTCCACGGCACATTAAGCACGTCAGCTAATAAATTGGTTTCACTGCAGAAATTAACCGAAAGTCTGTTAAATTTTCCACAGTAACATTGGCACTCACCACCCTTCTCGAATGTCACAAGTAATCGATTATTAAATGTAGCAGTCGGTTACTACTTGACTGTCAGTAACTATGCTCATCGGGCAACGAGTCGCGGAGAGTAAAGTGATAATAGTATATAACAGAGAAATCAAAATGTTTAGTTTTCCTAGCATTAGTGTCTGAAAGTTCTTTAACTTTCAATGTGACGAGTAAAGGAGGATTTGCTGTGAAGGAGATGAATGTAACTTAAATTTACGCAGGGCGTGTAATAAGTTATCATATAAGTTCTGTTTCAAAAAATGGTGAAACTGTTTCTGCATAACACAAGTACCACGTGTGAAGACGTTATTTTAATCAGACAGCCTTGATATTAGCGACTCAAACAAAGAGCATTGGCATTCGGTAAATAACGCGACAACTTCGGCTTTAGGGACCCAAGAGGCAGCCTCGGCATTAGGGGCACAAGAGGCAGCCTCGGCATTAGGGGCACAAGAGGCAGCCTCGGCATTAAGTCGTTAAAAGGAAAGCTTTGGTATTACGGAGCAAAGGGCAACCACGGTAGTGCAGCTTCAAGTGGACAGTTTTGGCGTTAAGGATTCAAAGAAGTTTAATGCAGTCTATGCTTGCTCCCTATGATGAAGATGTGGTACGTGTTTACGGATTTTAGGGGAGTGATTGGTGGCTTGGGGAAACAGAAGTATTCAAGAAATCTTGGCGTTTACAATTAGTCCAAAATAAACTGCCATGGGAATAAACACTGGCCAGCTTATTTACAACTAGTCCAAAATAAACTGCCATGGCAATAAGCACTGGCCAGCTTTCTGACAAGACAGTGACAAACAAACCAAGTTACGGCATAGTTTTTGTGTTTAATTTACATGTTCCCGTCTTTACTGCACGACGTCTTAGAAAAGGATAATTCTTATATCATATTAACGAAATTGCTTTTGATTTATTTTTAAATTTTGTGCATTACTGAAAATTTAAAAGTGAGATATCTTGTTTAGAGTCGTGTAAACTATAAAGTTATTCTATTGTGTTGGTAAATACACTTTAGAAAGAGTAACATGTATACTGATATTGACTGGATCAAAGTGGCTTCAGATGGGGCATATGTGTGAAACGGTTGTATATCTGGCATAGAAGGATAGCCAACTATGTTCACTTTGGTTGAAAAATGAGATTTTTTAAAATATTCAGCCCATATCTGTCACCTCTGTGACCTGGATAATCCTCTAAGTGCATTCATGAAATATTTACTACTCGTACAGTAAAAACACATTAGGTTTTGCTAAGTTCAGTAAAGAAAAATAAAGCTAAGCTTACTTCCTGTTTAGTGGAAACTCCAGGGTGTCTTCTACGAAGGGTGAATGGAATTTTCATTGACTGTCACACTGTATGGGGCAGGCGATTTCTTGACAAACTTACCGGCACTTGCCAAATAAAAAAATTCCTCGCTATTTGTGAAAAGCCTATTATCTTTCCGTGTTTATAAAATCAGAGTGATAACCATATAAGAATAATAAAGTTCACAGAGCAAGCCAAGATACCAAGATTCTTTCTTTCTTTCTTTCTTTCTTTCTTTCTTTCTTTCTTTCTTTCTTTCTTTCTTTCTTTCTTTCTTTCTTTCTTTCTTTCTTTCTTTCTCTGAGCGTATGAATTTATTGTTTCCTGCTTTCTCTTTTTCTACTTTCCTTCCTTCCTTCCTTCTTTTCTTCTCTTATCGCTCTCTCTCGCGCTGTTTTAAACTTTTATTTCATGTTTTTCAACTTCCGATGTTTTATTCAGCGCGTGACTGTGCTCTCTGAATCACTTGTTATGTGGGATGGTGAAGGAAGCAATCTTGTTCCTGCTTTAAGCCAATATGTATAGGAAACTGAAAGAAAACGGGTAACATAACAGAAAACATCGCTGAGGTTGGGAGCCTTGAAATGAGGATCGAAAACTGTGTTTCTGGTATACAGAATATATGTAATATTTTATTACATCAGCATGTAGTTAGGACAAATGCATAGTAAATGCGACTTCATACCTGCGCAATCTACTACTACACATGTTTCTCCCGAGGCTCAGATGAACACACTGTACAGCCCTGGGTGACAAAGCTGCACTATTTCAATCATGTGCAGCCTATTCTAGCGGAAATAATCCCTGTGACGTGAATAATTGTACGATAGCAACGTGTGTAACAGCCAAAAAAGTTGACGTATGTCCCGCCGCCAGGCCCACATACGTTGTCTGTAAGATGGCGCCAACAGTTACAGTTACTTTATACACAATTCTGAGAAGACCGAATATGGATTAAAGGAAATGGAATACTGGAAATAAGGAGAGAGTTATCGGGTAAGTATCCTATAAATAAATAAATAAATAAATAGATAAATATACACATTCTAGCAAAAACTCTCTCTAAATAAAGTTGCTGAAATAATTATAACAACAAAATCGCAATGTAGCAATACAGAAAGGCAAAATCTAATCTGCGAAGAATTTAACAAACTGACATTCTGGTGTTAGAATCTAAGCTGAATAATGAGACCACTCTAAGCACAACGAAATAATAGACTAAATCCACTGATAAGAAATCCTTTTACGCTAAATTTGGAATAATTTTACAATGTGTTATTTATAATAACTTTTGTTTACTAGTCATATTAATCAAGCGACGGAAATCTGTTTTGTTAGAAAGTACATATAACTTATGATCAGTATTTTGCAGACTGTTTTCACGTATTGACGAATAGGTATACATTAAAATATACGTAATTTATTTGTATTATGCTGCTCACGGTCGGTGAAAAGGGAACATAATTTCTCTTTTCATATTAAGTTAAGCAATAGATTTCAAGCATTATATAAACCACGAATTTAAATTTTCTCCTTGAGCAACAGCATTTCATTTATAGTGTAGCCTTAAGAGCAAATTTCTCCTTGAAAGCTACCAATAATATTTTAATTGTAATAATTTCCATTAGGCTTCTTAACTTCCAAATTTTGCTGCTTGGTGTCACGCTTCGATGGCCTTATTCAACGTCAAACTTTCAACTTGTTAGGCAAAACTGTGAAAACAGATCTTACACAAAAGACAGGCCGATCCATTAACAGGGCTTGATGTTGAGACGGAGTTGGTTGAAGTTAGAAGAGAGAAGGTGTTATTGTTATAACCCCCCAGGGACTCTCAAATGGAGGTACAGAATTTACGAGTATCCTGAAACGCTTTACTTCGACACACAAACGTGGCTAACGTTACAGGTATCCTGATTGGCCTTGTATCTTAGATTTTTCAGACAAAAGAATACTTTTGACGTTAAAACGAACGTTTACAGAAAAAAGTCAGGAAATAAACATTGCCTTGGCACCTCGCAAACGGATAAATAACAGATTTAAAATTATGCTGTTAAAGTTACCCTTACGGCGTTGCTTTGTTACTGTGTTATATTTAGCAGCAATATTACTTGTAGACTCTAAAATTTTTGGCGTCAACTAGAAATGAATGAACGGAGAATAGGCGGCAAGCTTCAAGAAGACAAGCCGAATATTTTGCAGAAAAACATGGCCCAAAGTAATTTCTTCTGTTGTAAGTAATTGGCGTGTTATTCATTATACTTTTGGTTCTTAAATTCCATCACTTGTGAAAGTAATCTAATGATTTTTGCAGTACACTTTGAATCTAATATTAAGCCTATAGAACAGGTGTAACAAGTATTGTGCCTGGGCACCATGGGTAGCATTAAGGGTTTTGGGTGTCTATAGAATTACGAAATAGTTTAAAATGTATCAATAGACTGATAATCACACCGAAGAGTGTGAGTTCCACTGTATCACTGCATATGGAGTGCACGCTATAAATTATAATACGATTCTGTAAGTCATGACTCCAGCCTCCTGCGATGTTGATGTTAATGTTAATGTTAATGTTAATGTTATAGACTGGACTTAGCGAAGAATGAGTCAGCAAGCGCTGCCAACACCATCAGAGCTGTATATCAGCCTATACGTCAGGACTGACTGATGTCTTCATCGGCACCACCCCGAGAAACTCAGACTCGCACGTTTCATAGTTGGCCGTCGCTCTAAAATCTTTCGCAGTTCTTGCTGCAGGCCGTTCAGCTAATGTTTGGTAAGCCCCTGTTTATCTCTTGGATGAAAGGTTAAAGTTTCTCCAAAAATTACGCAGAACCACGATGTTGCATATACAGTTCTATCTGCGAGTGGCACACTGATACACAATTCTCGATTCAGTGATTTAAGAATGAGCTGACGTCACAGGTAGCTAGGCATTGGTTACCGAAGCCAAATATAATCAATTAAAAAACATATATGTATGTCCCTATTGCCTCTTGTAACTTCTAGGACATCAGTTTCATACACTCACTCTATTTACACATGTAATATATTATTGAAAATGAATCAGTACATAAAAAAGAGTGAATTGTTTGTCTACTGACTGGAAGGCGTCTAACATCAGCAACGTAGTAGCTACTGTAGAAATAGAGGCAGCAATATATATATATATATATATATAACATACAATAAAATGCCTTCAGACAAAACACTTCTATATATTGCGAATTAGTACATTACATGTACGACATGTTTCGGTTCAGACAGAACCATCATCAGAACCATTACCTGATGATGGTTCAGTCGAAATGAAACATGTCGTACATGTAATGTACTAATATGCAATATATGGAAGTGTTTTCTCTGAAGGAATTTTATTGTGTGTATTATTTGTAAGTTGACACAACGGGGTGATCCAATGCAAGTTATATATATGTATCTTGTAGTGGGGCGGGCTGACCTCCAGTTACGTTGGGGGTTATTTCCTGCCTCTTAGGGCGGGGAAATTTTGCCTCACTAGGTAGCGTATGTCGCGAGGCTTACTGGTCGCTGCCACCACCCGACTAGATTTTGTCGACGTAGTAACTCCCAGGGCGTGACGGGTGTTCGGTAGGAATGCAGGGCCTAACAAGTCACACGCAGAACACTTTTCTACTAACCTCTTTACTAACTTCAGTGTAGCTAATAACAAATCTATTTACACCAATTATTATTCACTCAACTAAACTGATGCTGTGCGACATCAACATGACAAGGCCACTCACGGATTTTTCTAAAATGGTTGTGTTCCCACTCAAGTATTACAAAACGCGAAATAAATTTTTCTTTCTACAAATTCTAATCACCAACTTGTCACTGGGTCTACCAAATTCACTTTACTGCCTTACCTGCTGTTATGTAGTGCTCGATCATTATGCCCTCCGGCAATAAATCCAAATTTGCGCAAATCTGCGTATTAATTTGTTCACCACCTCTGCCACTGGCGAAACTCTCGCACCCACGAAGATGTGTTATAACGGCACCTCAAACACACTGGCACCAATCTTCTAGGTAAGCTCTTGAATAAAGAAAATTACTATCCTCCACTTTCACTGAACTAGTACGTAATTATCCAGTTAGAAAACTATGTTCACACAACTTAATTTCCACTGTTCAGTAAACTTCAAATTATGACCCACCGGAATTTCTAACACACAAAACTTGTAAAGTAAATTCCACCAAGTAATGTATTCCACCAAGTTTGAACAAGAAAAGTCTAACAGATAATACACTGGTAATTTCCATGAAGCAAAGACCCCATAGCATTGTCTACACTTCTATATATAGACTTCTTGTAGCGTCGATTCCTACTGGTTTCCACAAGTCTTAACTGCTTATTAAGAATTTTGTAAACCAATGAAAAACCAAATCGCCACAAATTCCCATATATGGGCGTAGGTGGGAACAGCCAATCACACCAGCGATCGAAGTACATCGTATGATGTTTTCGCACTAGCCAAACAGGAAGTTCTCGCCACGCCTGTGAAGTGGGTTGCCTATCGCTCAGCATCCTACATGCTTAAGACAACTGTGGAAATTTCCATCCTGCTTCTAAAACTACCTGTAAAAATGAACAAACTTTCAAAAATTACAAAACATGAAATGAAGTGCGGTCAGTCATTCACTACAATATATATACACACCCACACACACACACACACACACACATATGTGCGTGTGTGTGTGTGTGTGTGTGTGGTGTTCCTAACACTGCTCGCACACGAGGTAAGCCCTAAATGAACCTCGAAACTGTGGCTCAAGGTTTTCTCAATTTAATGGAAGCGCATATATATGGCGCAATATCCGGTTACAGGCATTGTATGTGTGTGCTTCAGTAAACAGCCCGTCGCAGCATCAAACAAAGAAGTTATCCAATTTGATTCTAACATTTGATTCAGAAGCATACGACGAAATAAAATGTGGATGAAGAAAGGCATTAAGAACATACAATAAAATTAAGAAAATTGCAAAGCCAGATTAATAGTACTCTTCACGATTAAGCAATTTATACTGTGAGATATATCTGGAAGAAAGATAAAGAATTTTCCTTGGGAAAGAGACGTCAAAATGTTAGGAGGTCCTCCCTTAGCTAAGAAATATCTTGTTTCGTACAAACAAAACTCTTAATATTCATACCGTGCATTGTTATTTAAGCACAAATTCGTACCAACTAATGCCTTGTTATTATTCAGAATTTTCTCACCATACAGTATTGTTCCAACATGCTTCGATCCCTTTTGGGATCATCCTTAGGTATACGTTTAAAAGCTAAAATTACACAATCAGAATGACAATATTTTTTTTATAAAATGTGAATAAAACAGTTAGTTGATATGCAGTTCACTTGTGGACCTTTGTTTTTAATTTAGTGTTTTTCATATTTCCAGTAAAAACAAATATCCACAAGTGAAATGCACATCAATTAACTGTTTTTATCAGGGCTGTGGAGTCGGAGTCGGAGTTGGAAGGAATTTTAGGTGGAGTCGGAGTCGGAAAGAATTGTTAGGTGCAGTCGGATTCGGAGTCGGTAAAAATGTACCGACTCCGGCCTCTGTCTAAAATCTTAATTAGATACTCCAAATCCAGAGCCCTGATAGCTACAGTAACCATTAGACTTATAATTAAATATATGTTATAAGTCAAAAAAGTAGCCTAGTGATTCACGTGGTGGTGATGAAATGTCTTATAGGTTTAAAATTATTAATTCATACTGAGCTTTTATGAAGGAGTCGGAGTCGGAAGTTTTAAAAATCGAGGAGTCGGAGTCGGGGTGGGAGCTTTTGTGTACCGACTCCACAACCCTGGTTTTTATACACGCTTTATAACAAAATATTTTCATTCTGATTGTGTAATTTTAGCTTTTAAACGCATCCTTGAAGATGATCACAACAGTGACCAAAATATGTTAGAACATAGTACTGTAAGATAAGAAAATACTGAAAAATAACAGCGCATTAGTTGGTATGAATTTGTACCGAACCGAAAATCTATCACGATTTTTGAAAGTCCCTTTCCTGGAACATGACCCATGTTAGCTGATTCCAGTGTGCGTACTGCTGTAACTCGCCTAGGCAGGTATGAAGGCCATGTAACTGTTAAGTTGTATCAGTGTAATATATTTGGGTATTCAACAAGTAAGTATGCCCGTACGGATGGTTAACTCTTACACAGAAAGTAGAGCAGAGTGAACTAGGAAATTATTGTGTCAGATCAGTCGTAAATTTCCGTGATTCTTCCGATTATTATATATTCCGACGCAGTAAAACTCCCACTCGCCCACGTGCCTACCAGTACCACCTACTTTCCGAATCCACTACCTTTTGGGATAGAGAAGTTGGGGATCAAACAAAGTTTACTCATTTACGTTATACTTTACCAGTACTAATTTAATGCTGTATTACTAGTCCCTTGATGTTTCTCCGTCAAAATGTTTGTGCATTTCTCATATTACCCTGCATGCTCCAAAATTTATCTGCAATTTGAACAATATTTTCACAAATAATGAAAGGAATGAGACGTCAGATTTGAAGAGTTCTCGTCGGAGAATCTAACGATTACTGTCTTCTGGGACGTAACAACATGTAGTTTATCTGAAGACGAATAGATCAGGCTCCCCAAATACGTTGGCATATATCTGCCAAAGACACGTCGTCACATCCAAAAGACAGTAATCTTACAAAAGTTCAGCAGTTTTCTGTTTCCTTTGTCACGGAAACTAAAATTGGGTACAGCCAGTTTTAAACTGTTTTGGGTTTTAAGTGAAATATTTTTGCGAATCAAGCTGCAGAAGAAAAATTAATGCCATCTTCAAGGACACGAAGTGTAAAGAGCGGCTAAACACTTGTTAGACCTTGCAGAAATATCAGTGTGTACTTTGGCTAGGACACCCACTGCTATGACTGAGATTTTTCTTAACTTACTTCAATAACTCCAAGACGAAGCCGAGATAGTTCCTTAATTCCGGTTACGACTGCTTCCTTACACAGTACTTTCAGTTAATTATGCACTACCAATCATTTTCCCAACAATGCAAGGACTGATTTACTCATAGCGGCATAAAATAAACTACAGGTAAAAATATAGAAGACTGCATGTCGTTTATACACGTACTGTCACTATTTTACAGTTAAAATGGAAAGGAATTTTAAGGCAGACAACTTCTGGTACTCCGTTTTAAGGGCAGACATTCAGGTTCATTGTAGAGGAGTCGAGGAAATTCAAGGCAGGTAAAGTCCGATACTCCGTTATAGGGACGGGCACAGAGGCTTATGATAGACTAGAATGAAGCTGAGACCCGAAACACTTCTCTTGTCTTTTCAAAACCCAAGTTTTTAGTCCTGTCTTCTTTCTGGTCTCTCTTGCTTTAAAACTCAAGACTTTTTCCCATGCAACTTAATACGGTTTCTCTTCGAAAAGTTGTATCGGAGGGGATGAGAATCGCAGTGGGAATATTTGATGTCTTATACATTATTGGTGCGGTATTTCGGAAAGGTAGGAAGAAGAGAAGGAGAATTAAACAGGAATTAACATAATATGCTGACGTTTGCTTATTCAGGCTCAAGCCATCAGCCCCGTTTAGAAGAAGAAACAAGTAGAGGTATTTAGGGTGAAAAGCTCCTAAAAACTTTTACATTTTATCTAACTGCACGGCACCATCATTGTTATTTTATAATTGAGTTATAAGTCGATATCTTTGGCGTTGCTGCTGCTAGCTTACTTTGCCCAGCTAGTCACCTTAATTGAAACATTTTTCCTTTCTCCGAAACGCAAGCAAATATAAGAATTGACATACTGAATTTTTAGGGCCCTTAGTATAAATATAATTACATTTAAGCCCATGGGTGCCTACGGAACCTCATGAACTCTCCTTCCACAGATACGTGTGTGACGTCCTGTACGCTCCCATACTCTCACACTGCTTTGAAGTAGTGGTGACAATCCAAATACTGGATGTAGATCCGATATTTCCATCCTATGATACTAAAGCCTGTAGTCGAGCCTTGGCCTCCCAACGTTCAATATTTGCTACATTTAATTCAATCACAGCAGAAAGTAATCAATATAATTAGTATAAATAACAAAATTTCCTTCGTACATCGAAAATCCTAAATATTGAAACCATTGGAATAACCCTAAGAAAACAATATTACATTTATTGAGACATTAGTAACATTAAACACTGAGAGGGCTACCCGCAATTTAGTTCAGAATATATAGTCTGTTCTAATGACGAAAGACTTTATATTATCACAGCGTTTTTTGAAGATTATAATCTTCTAGGATTTGACACTGTGTTTAGACGAATTTGAGGCTTGCAATAACTTCGTTTTCAGGGACTGGCAGTCCAGGAAGAAGACAACCCAAAGGAGCTGGACGAAGAAACTCAATGAAGAGGATTAACGCGAAGCTATCCTGCTCATTAAGAAGTCCTCTCTGGCTGAAGAACTGCCAAAGAAAACTCCCGCAAGATTTAAGGGTTCAGAGGCTCCAAAGTCTCCCGAAAATTCACAAACACCTAGTCCCTCTGAGGCCCTTTTAGAGCAACTTAGGGTTCCTACTCTAACAGCCGTCCAAGAATCTGGCTAGTATGCTCGACCCCCTCGAGGAAAACTTAACACACTTCACAAACAACACCACAGAGTTCGTAAAAACTTCGGCGTCTCTACGTATTTGATTCAATCACGTGATATTTAGCGTCGATGGAATTTTGTTCTTAATCCGACTGTCGCTTAAGAGGGCCTGAAAGGTGACGTGTATGTCGAAAATTACACGTCTCAGGACATGTGATGTGTAATATTTTAATCTAATAATTTTCATCCTGTTGTGTTGTAATATCAACATCAATAAATGCACAAACTTTCCGTCGTAACACAACCGTCTATTTTAAAGTAAAATAGCTACATATTTCTCTCCACCCACAGGACTATCACCAGCCTGTCAGATAAAAATTTAAAAAGGCAAAAATACACTTTTTTGTTTTTGTGAAATATTATAGATTACAATTTTTGTGTTTCTTAGTATATTATCTATTAGGTGCTATTAGGATAAAGCAAGGTACTTAGAAGACGGGAAATTTACATCAATAAGTATTTATATAAAAAATAAAGACGTAAAATCTGTTAAACGATATAATGTAATATATTTTTTTTTCATATCTTACTTACTTCCAGTATATCTTACTAATAAAATCTGGGGATAGAAAATTTTCCACGATAAAAGAGAAGGCGTTGACATCGGACAGGGAAAATCAATAGCCTAAGATCATATACCCCTGTCAAATCAACTTTTAGCACAAAACGTTAAGAAAAAGTCTAGAAAACTGAAGGAAACAAGACAGATTTCAACGTACTGAAAAATTCAACACATTTTAAATTAAAATATAAAAATGTTAAAATCTACACGTACGGCTTTAAATAGTTTTAAAATGTTATGAAATTTTACAGTTTTATCACTAATTACAGCTACTAGATATTACAATAAGAAGTAAAAAATAGTAATGTCTGAGGCCTCGCAAAATAAAACGTAAGTGTACGCTATATTCGGTATGCACATTTGCCTTGTCAAAATACTGTTACCTGACAGCCTGATTGTGGTTCCGTGGGTGGACCGAAACACGTAGCTTTGGTACAAAAAATAGATTGTTGAGTTTGATGGAGATTCTGCCTGTTTGTTGACATTGATAACACTATAGACTTAAATTTTAACAAGCATCAAATCTGTGCGCTGATTTATTTTCACTTTGTATAGGAAATTTATTTCAAGCGTGCATGGATCCTTTCAGAAATAGACTTTTCCCTCATGCGGTAGTAAGTACCATAGCTCGAGCCCAGAATATTTTCATATCCCTGCTTTTGAAAATAAATTGCAACTTACTTATGTAATGTGTATAGACCTATGCGTTAAGTGCAGATATAAATTTATGCGATACTTGGAATTACTGAAATTTCTTCGAGTGTTGTAAATTAAAATAAGATTCTGTTTGAGCGACTCTTATACTCGTAGCATAGTCTCAAATTTATAAACATATACTGGGGAGATATACACTTCAGTTTCTATCGGGTTAAAGAATATCATAATTGTACAGTTAGGTATAGAAATTTGTCACCACTGAAGCTACGACACCTTTCATTAACACACTTATCTACCTAACATTACGATTTTCCACATGGTTCTGCGCTAAAACCTCCGTAAACCTGGAGCAATTTTTATTTTTAAATAAGTATGTCTTTTATGTTAGTATTTGTGTTATTAAAATACTTCATAATTTTAAGTACACATCTTCAAAGTCACATAGTAATTGCGCGTATGATAAATATTTTAGTGAAAACTGTGACCTATGACGTAGCTGTTCTTTAGAATAAACTGTGGAACAGACTACCTCCAAATTGTGTGTAATAAATACATCCTCTAGTGTAAATAATACATCCTCTAGTGTACATATCAGTGGTCCTGTAGGTGTAAATTTCGTGGTAAAAATGGACAGATTTGCTTTAACAGAGAACGTTGTTTTACGACACACGAAATCACAGATGTCTTAATGTCTTAAGTGCTTATGGGCTGTGGCAGCGCCACAAAAATTGAGGGGTAGTATCTTTCAAATTTCGCAACACATGTTCACGCAATACAGTTGATCCCTTCTTTCTAATTCTTCTACGATCACACCCACGCCATGTATATTTAACTGGATATAGTTCCTGAAGTCACAGATTTGTGGCTTATGACTTAGGCCAGTCTCACTATTTTAGGATCTAAGACAAAGCAATTACGAAAAATTAGTCTCATCTTGTCTTCCGCTGTATTTGTCTGTCTGTCTTTCCGCATGGAACAGCGCGACCCCTATCAGCAGGCTTTGCATGAAATTTTGTATTTGAACTTTAACTAACCTTTCTTTACACGTTCAGATTTTGGTTAAATTGTACAAAATAACGTACATGTTTCGTAACCGAATTACTACATTTATGATAATATGCCACCGTTTTGTATCTCTGTACCTGAGACACTCAGTGCTCTGACAGAAATGAGATAAGCCCGAAGAAAAATTGGCAGTCTTGAAATAACAATCGAGATAACTATAAGAACCGCAGCGCCTTGTTCTTTAATAAACATCAGTCTTCTGTGGCTCTATATTTGTTCTGCGATACGGAGAAATCTAAAAGTGTGTTATGTAAAGCGTAAAGTGCACGTATGGAATACTTGCATCTTCAGTGTTTGTTTTAAAAATGGTCACAAAATTAAGATAAATAACCTTACAATAAAGCATAATAGTAGATACGCATGAATTATAGCTCTATACCTAAGATTCCTACAGCAGTCAGTGTTCCATTCTAAATAAGCTGTGCCTTAACTTCAGAACTTTTTACATTTATATTACCTAATTTCAATTTTAAATTCTTTTGCTGTCGCTCAGATGTTGCCGATGCAGTACATACGTCATGTGTTACAGAGCGCAGATATTAGAGGTTGTGAACGCTAAAAAATTCGTGTCTGATTAAATAAGAAAATCCACGTCGCACAGTCTTATTTAAGAAGGTGTCACTCTGATACTAAAGAAATGCCCATTATTTAAATAAGTATTGAGATAAGATTGGATCGGAGCTACTCCCATGTGGGCAACTGGCAGCCGTAATGGATAAAACTGTAGACGGTCAAAGTAGCTAAGAACGAAATTGTAAAAATTGAAAGCGTGTCACAAAATATAAGAGGAATAGTAAAGGGGATTGTTATAAAAACTCATTGACATCTGGGTTGGCTGTGAAAGTGATACCATAAGGAAATTAATTTTGGTGATGTGAAAAAATCGAGATATGGTCGAAAAACTGTGATGAAGGACGGGCATGCATAACACCAAGGCGCTGGGAAGTTTGGTAGCACTAAACCACTGTTACAAATCTTCAGCTTTAAAAGACGGTTATGAAAAATTTCGCCGAGTTTAACTTCGCTTAAAAGTGTACAAGAGAGACGGCATACATGCTGCTCTATACTACTTCACCAAATCAGGAAGTTCAGAGGCAGCGGGGTGAAAATGTTAGTAATCCTGGTCCTGCGTTTGAAGTATAGGTGAAGGTGTTTTTGTCACTTCTTAATATTTACTTACTTCTCTAAGTACTCCCGAGATTAAAAAAATTTTTAAAAATATTTTAATTTGTACTGATTTCATATAGAGGTATTTGTTTGATGCTTTCGAAATCTCGATTTTTTCTCGAAACTTGATAAAATCTGATCATGTTACGACGAATCTCAAACACATACGGACATATACACGTGCATATGTACATAAATACCTACATGCACAATACACGCAATCACATATAGATACATATCATATATAACACATATTTTACATACATACGTTAATACATACATACGTACATAGGCTACATCTTTTCCCCGTGTGTATGAATAACTATGCGATGAAAAAGTGGCTTTATTATTGTCCATCTGATCACAACAATGTATACAACTTCGCAAGGAATCCATGCTCTCCGTTCCATAATACATCACCCCATTCAGAACAGAAGTGTTACGGCTTGACAACACTTTGCTGATATTTGTCCTGATCACGGCACTTCTTAGTCGTTTCGTCAGTAACTTTTCCTGCCTGCAGCTAATAATCAGTTGTGAGTCCGTGGGATTCGGTCGTTATAGGATAATTCTGCGTGTGCATTCTGAAAGAAAGAAAACAAGTGCGTTCACTGTTCCTACCAACACAACCACCAGCAGCAGCAACAACAGCATTATCGGGGTCCTGGCCTGAACTGCACGCCTCCAAAAACAACGCAGTACACAGTCAACAGCACATTCTCACTCAACTGTAAAGTGCAACCCTAGTGTAACGGTAACGGAAAGTTCTCCGTGAAGATGACCCAGCAAGGTCGAAACATGTAGGAGTGTGCTACGAATGATGATAAAACTCTCTTTGTACATTTGTTGGTGATTAGTGTTTTTGTACGATATAGTGCACGGGCATGGAACACATTAAAGAGGCTATAGAATTGTTAATATGTGGCTTTCCCTGAACAACGTGCATGCATCATATTTGCATATCTTGCTCCAAGTCATTAAATTACGTGGGTCTCATACTGGACTTTCTACTTTCAACATGTAACGGAAAACAAACCCATTAGGATGCTCTGTGTAATTTAATATGATCTCAGAAAAAAGACTACATTCTATGCACAACGCACTTACGCCGCAACACGCACTTACGTGTTTGATATTAGTTCAAGAGTGTAAGTATTTTTAGGTTAAGGCTTGTTTCCAGAAAACAAAATTTAGGGAGGTCGCTTCTACAGTCAGATTCAATTTTTGTAGCAAACCTTGCTGAAGGAAACATGATTTTGTAAGACCTACGCGTGAATGTGAGAATTATATTAAAGTGATCAAAAATAAGTATGAAAATGGAACGTGGGTTGGATTCATCTGGCTAGGAATAAGGGTTAAGTTAAGAGTTCTTGTGAAGAGGGGAAAACGAATATAATATCGACGGCATCAAAGGCACACAGTATATTTTAATATCTTTAAAAATTAAATATTTCGATTCTAAATGCCGAAGGATACAAATTTATAACCGAGATATGTAGGACCCTTTTTACACTTTAGTAAATAAAATATGACTGTCCCTTCGATCTTGTTTAAATTATACTCAACTGGATTACGTAAGCATGCTGTAAAATGAATCTTATTGAAAGGGTAATGTTCCATTGAATTTCATTAAATGCAGTAACCTTCTTGATTAGATCAGCACGATTAGCTTTTAAGGACACACCTGCTTCATGGAGTTAGACAATTATGGAGTAAGGAGCGTGTTGCCTAACAACAGACTCCAAATGCTACTCTTACATCAGCTACAAGCGTTTATGGTTTATGCAGTGCTGCAATCCATTACGAGTAAAGGGAATGCAGAGAACGTTTAGTGTTGAATTTAAGTATCATACCGTCCACAACACCTTTAAGCCTCCAATTAAACACACTCTTGAATAGACTGAACAATTCTCAGGCTCCTGCATTTGCGGAAATTTAAGTTTTCAAAAATGAATTGGGATAGCGGTTTATTTGGGGTTTCCATAATTTTATTCAGTACTGTCAGGAAAATTCTGAGATGCTACCTAGAAGGGTAACAACACCAACGTGACACACTACTTTACACCCTTATTCAAACCCACGGCATTATACAAACAGATGCCATATTAATATGTACATCCGACATTTATTTCTGCATATTGAATTGGTTTATTTTGTTTTGTAACGGTCTTGAAATTTAAGGCAACAATAAAGCACAACAGGAAATTATGGAAATTCGTCTGCATTCCAGATAGAAAGCATTTTGTCCTTTAGGACGTACAGGTGCGCGAACCCTTGGCTCACATAGGCCCAACTGCCGCCTTCGTACAATTGTAAAGTCATACACTTTGAATTGTATGACATTATTTGTGCCATATATATAACCACAGACTGTAAGGCCAAATTAACTAATTATTTTGTAAGTTTTCTTTAATATAAAGAAATAAAAACCCAAATAGGCACTTTCTGATAAATTCACGACAGATAGAAACGCATACTGATCTGGGCACATGTCCCACATACCTAGCTGTTTAGATATTCTGGATACCCTTCTACAGCAATATGTAAATTCAAACACGCACAGTACCATTATTGCTGAGAATACATCACGATCGGCCTCTAATTTGGTTACGTAAGGCCACTGCGTACCGTAAATGTAATTAGACCACACGAGGACAGAACTGTGTGGCTGTGAAGATGGCGGTGTTGCTAGTAAACTGGTTGTCTTGTAGATTTTTCAGTAACTAGCCTCAATTAGACAACAAGCTGATTTAATGTACATAGTATGGAAATTAAGAAAATTAAGTTATGGAGTCTTGTATGCTCATAAGTACGTAGAGGGTGTTCTTTTTTGAGAGTGTTATTTATCAATGCACTCAGTTTGTAAAGCTGTATAATGTTGCTGGTGTATGAATGAATGTGGAGCATTGGTCATGTAATAGTGGTCCTCTGAGAAGAATCCATTATAGTGCCATCTCGTCCACCACAAATCCCACAGGGAATGTCCTTGGAAAGAATTGGGACTTCTTCGATGACAGGCCATTAACTTACCGCCTGAGTCACGGCTTGGTCAGCAAAGATGTCAGATTATTTACGAAGAACAAGAGTCTAATGGCGCAATAAAGCTTGCAATGCGTTCGTATTTTTCTGAAATAAGTTGTTCGCGATTTTGCCTAAGTTGCGCTATTGACTGTGTTTTTTTACGGAGAAGCAATGTATACTCTGAAATTGACTACATTAAAATTGATATATTTTTGCATATTTCTTTAAATATTCACCGAACTCTAAAGGATCTTAAGACAGGACATGCTGTTACCGACCACAGCCTTATGGCTCAGCGTACAGTCGATTTGTGAACGGCTGTGAATTATGCAACAAATCTTCGGCTTCCGTACCGAAATAAGAAACGCTTTGACTATCAAAGAATTTACAGATCGAATATTCAGTTTATCTTGAATGTTACGATTTTTCGATGGGCATAGATTTTCCAACATTCGGACGGATTTTAATGCCTTTGTCTTCAGGGTCAAGCAGTGAAAGTGCTTAACCCTGACGATGAAGCACAAAATATCGAGGGCTACTCATCCAAAGGCATAGGGTCACACATGAGCAATTCTGCTGTGTGGACCTCAGACCTTAAAGCTTTTGTTATCTCAAGACCACTTTATGGAGTTACTTTCGATGTGGGTAAGTTATTAATAATATTAAATATTGTATCTCCTAATGGCATAAAGCGGTTATGTCACATAAGGGCATTGTGCAAGATGAGCCTTGTAGCAGGAGATGACAATTACATAAGACGTGTGTGCCCTAAGTAAAGCAGGCGTTTTTAGAGAAAATTGTGACGCCAAATTACGTAAGCGTTATAAATTTTAGCAAAGAATGAAATAAGAAATTTAACGTTCAGAAACATTGTTAAGATCTCACTGTACACAAAAATGAAGACGTCCTCCTCATTGTGCTTTCTTTTTATCGAAGGTGTCCAAACTGCACAGAATACTGGATAACTAAGCTTAATTGTTTATGACATCCTTAGACATGGTATTTGAAGAATCTGGACGTTTTAAAATGCCACTTTACTGGTATTATTCCAGGGTCTGATTTTGGATAAAGGACACAAGGTTTCGAAAGCAGGCTCTGTCGTCATTATCAAGAAGTTTATGAAATATACTCCGTTTGGTTCCTTAGATGGAATTAGTAAGAATATCAAAATTATCCTTATTTAACCTTTTAAAGCCTAGCGGTAACTTTACATAGACCAGGTTTAACATTAAAGAATTCTACGTGGTGCCCACATTGCTTTTATGTGTTTTGTACGGATCTCAGAACAAACAGTAACTTTTGCCTTATAAAACTTTAAGAGACTGGTTTTTGTAACCGAAGTGGAGAGTGTTTACAGTGCAGTACGCACTGAGTCCTTATATAAAACAGATAAGCTTCGTCTTTAAAGGGTTAATATACTCATCAGAAGAGGTTCGTAATTTTATATGCAGACCTAAGTAAAATTAGCACCCAAAAGACAGGCATTTTAAATAAAAGGAAAACATATGTGAGTCCAATACATGTGTCTCTTCAATAATGCACATTCTTGACAGATATTTAGCCTTATTGAAAGTATTACGAAGCAACACAATTGGAGCTTTCGGATGAGTGGTGTTTTATTTAATTTAAGTAGGCCCCTTTTTTGACGTAGGCTCCGCCACAGAAATTCTAAACAAAATGTTCATAAATTGCATGTAGCTGACTTCGCTGTTATTTAAAATAACCGGTAAATTTTATATGAATACCTGAATTTTAGTTTATTATATTTGTTCTAGTTAACATGGCATTATTTTGAGTTACAAGAACTTAAGACGACACTCTATTTAGCATTCACCGGTATATTGCTACATTACACCTACTTTACGCCCTTTTGTCTGCACTGAACTTACGAGTACTACATATCGTCGTCGTACCACAAAAAGTGACCAGGCCAAAAATGAGAATTACAGAAATCTTGTTCGAATATTTAAAACTCGCCTTAAAAACAGTTTTCAATCCATTTTCCTGTTGCTTTTTTCATTTTAGGGGGGGAATAATCTTACGAAACGCAGTAAATATTCATTAGGTTTGCAAGCCAAGTTTTCAGGCATGCTGCGTGACGTGGTCGTTCCTACGTTTCATCACCAAACAACTTAGTTTTTCCGTGACTGCGCCCAGTACGCAAGATATTACGTACACAAGACGTGATTTTCATAATCCGAGATGTTCTAGGTCCTGTAAGTTACAGAAATATGTCGAGGAATCCGATTTTCAATTTAATGTTGCACACAAGTTGAGGGACATATGTCAAAAATAGCTCATATCCTTCTACAAAACAAGACATGTTTTACAAGAGAGTGGCAAATACAACAATTATTTCACAAGGCAAAAGTCGCGGTTTAACGTATATGTTTGTCACTCAGACTTAAAAGAAAACTGACCCTCAACACATACTTCAGGATCTGAGCCAACAGCTGGTTTGGAGCAGCGTCTCTTTTAAATTGGTCAGCAGTTAGAGACAAAAGCCGTGAATGAAATTCATTTGGAATTTCTTGTGAATGGCAGAGTTTAACGAGGTCTTTCTTTAGCCTCAGAAACAGGCAGTATGTTGTGGTAAAATGCACTCAAGCTTGCCGCTAGCTTTGGTAGACGGCATCAACCACAACAGCGTATGAATTTATACCTTGTCTCCATGTCGTTATACTTGAAGTTTATACACCCTTAAGCCTCGTCCACAACTGCGTACATTGTACGTAGGCTTCTGTCCCCCTACAAAGTCTGGGAATGTCTGCGGACTTTCCCCGTACTGTGCGCAGACAAATTATTTGTACGCGGACTGTGTCCGTTGTCTGCCGGCTAGGATGGAAAACAGCAGACACAAATCTGCGGTTCTGGACGCGTTCTCGTACAGTCCGCACACACCTGCTTCCTTCAATGTGTCAGCTTGTTTGTAGAACTTGAGGGTTTAACATGTGGTCGAACGAACGTTCTTACTTTTATTCAGGATTTGCAGTCAAGTGAATGCTAATTGGAAGTGCTTTGTGCCGACTAGAAACCCGTAATAAGAAAAGGTGATGCGAATTTCTTGCAAAAAATATCAAATCTGCATTATTGAAGCTGAGAAAAAATTTCCAATCTCAAAGATCAGTTTCGGAGACGGCATTAAAAGCTGTAGCATCCAAGAAGCCTGGGCCTTCACCGAAGAAACCAACTTGATTGAACAAGCGCCGCTTCCAAAAACGTTTCGCATATTTTGGCCGTCTCTTTCTTTTCATTAAAAATATATATCCCGCACATATTCCAGCTGCAACTTCACTCCACGACATGGCTTGATTCACTGGACACGCGAAGCGGGTGCGGACACAAAATATTTTATGCAAACTGTACGTGGACAATCTGCATATTCTGTCTGCCGACCGTGTACGCGGACTGTCCGCTGACATGGTACGTAGGTGTGGACGAGGCTTTACGCTTTAAATGCGCATTACTTTGATTTTAAGCCAATTACGTTAATGCCTTCACTGTATAGCTTTATGTCGCTAAGAACGCTTCCAGTAAATTTTAAAATCGACAATACAACTGTAGTGCATGTTTTGTAATTTCTAATCATCACTGACCGTGTTTCTTCTTCTCCTGGAACGCAACAGGCGAAAGATGTTTAGCCATTACTCTCGACTGCTTTCCTTTTCCTGTCCTGATCCTGTCATAATCCTGTGAGTTTTTGGCTTGTTATTTGAAAAACAATTCAGAATTTAATCCTCTAGCATTTATAATCCACTTTCCAGGGCTCCAACTATAGCTGCAGCCAACTACTCATATTAAAGTGCCTTGAGCATTTAAAACTTCTACTGAACTCAGTATATTTACACAATTTTGCATGTTGGAAACCTTTAGTTCTTAATACCGTGTGCCTGATTTTCAGTCGCTCACATTCATTTTTTCCCCTTTTACTGAGGCCAGATCTCTTCTACCGACATAATCTTTTTTAAATTCTCCATTCTTTCTTCATTGGGTGAAGCGTTGCAACGAGATTCAGGAATGTAATCATGACTGATCTCTTCATCAGATAAGGGAGTAAAACTCAGATAAAGAGTCTTTGAAGTATTTGTGTTAGGTGAAGTTGATTAAGAAAGTCAGGGCTTTAAAGGAAGTTAGGGCAAATTAGCTGCCAAAATTTTCACATTATTTTAGGCCTACTTAAAAAAATGCCGATTCCATGAGTAAAAGATTCATATTGTATTATACACTACACAATGAAATCTCACAGTTTACGGCATTTAGATTTTTAAGTTTCTTTTTAAGACTACAATTACAGTAGCTGTTGTCGTGCATTTTATCTCATTTTCTTAAGTAATGGTTGAATCAGAAAAACACACACAATAATCCACCAATGCAAGATTCCACACACCTCATATCGGTCAGTTAATTATTCAGCAAAAACTCAACACAAAATTAGGCTGAACTAAAACGGTTTTATCTGACAAAACAAAATAAAATACACGACAATAGCAACTGTAACTTTAAGTTAAAAAGGAAATTTAGAATCTAAAAATTGCAAATTATGAGATTTTATAATAAAGTGTCTTTTTAATCTTTCCTTATTGTTTTTATGCAAGCCTGATAATGATCCGTGCATAGGATCGAAACATGTAGCTGCTTGACGATTCGATATAAAATAAAAGGTTGTGTTTAGACTGACCTTGAATTTTATTCAATGCCACCTCTTCTTGCTTCAGGAATACAAGTCCATCCGCCCACATTATTTCGGACGGACGAGCAAACGGACGGACGGACGGACGGACGGACAGACAGACGGACAGACAGACAGACAGACGGACCGACGGACAGACGGACGGACGGACAGACAGACAGACAGACAGACGGACGGACGGACAGACAGACAGACAGACAGACAGAGAGAGAGAGAGTCGGGGAGACACGACGAAGGTAACAGGCTCCTTCGGGACTACGCAAGCGCGCCTAAAAATCGGATGCTACCGTATAAAAACACTACAATTTCCGTAACAAGTATGGTTGATGAAAACAAACTTTTCTGAAAATCAAAGTAAACATACAAACGTAATGTGTGGAAAAAATGTAGTGTTTTGGAATGTTAAAGCGGTCAGTACATTGAAAATTCACGCTGTTTTAGAGGGTAAAATAAACAATTGTGTTTCATACTGAAGGTTAGTCGGAATGTGGTCAGTAATTTTCTACTTAAAAGTGAGCGTGACTGAAATGTAAATAGTTCGCGTATATATAAAATCATGAATTATTTATATAATTGCGACTTAAAGAACTTAAAACATTAAGTTTTTTAGTATAACGTATTATGGGCTTACTGTAAATAGTGACTAAGTAAAAATAGGCGATTTTGAGAAAATATGATGAAGTACTGTAAAAACGAGTTATCCGTGATTTCAGGCTTCCACCGCGATGCTGATGAGATCTGCGCTCTTCTGGGGTATAACGCAGATCTAAAAACGGGATACTTTCATGAGGAAAAGTTTCCAAGCTGTATTCTGCGTAATAGGGCATGAATGATCATAATAATATTTTGACCGAGTATGGAAACTGAAATACCTTTCAAGTAAATTTATATCTGTCTGGTCAATGTAGTGTCATACACGTCTAGAATACAAACAGCCCAAGTGCAGTTGGGCATGTTTACATGCCATGTAGCCCACTATACGAACAATAAGAAATGTCCAACTAGAGATGGAAAATTTTACTTCAAGAAACTTGGATACTGTGCGTTGGTAACTGTTTAAGCTTTTCGGTAGCCTCGGCCACTTCACTTCCATTGCACAGATATAGTTGCACAGTTTGCAGTTGTGTTTGTATTTATCAAGACTTGCTCATTATTTTAATTAATTAGGTTTTGTCCACATAAATTTATGGCCAGTGGAAGACACAAAATCTAGCTGTGCACTTTGTTTACTGCTGGTGCTAATATTTGAGGTGTGCAAGAAATTTCAAAGTATTCATTACCATGGTTAAGAATAGTGTCCACGTAAGTAGCACAAAATGAATTTTTGCTGGAAGTGTGGAAT
The DNA here is from genome assembly GCA_013340265.1 of Coptotermes formosanus. NCBI lineage: Eukaryota > Metazoa > Arthropoda > Insecta > Blattodea > Rhinotermitidae > Coptotermes > Coptotermes formosanus. The sequence goes on from BLKM01000700.1 coordinate 3,983,448, forward strand.
AGTGGTACAGAAACTGCAATATTTACACGTTAATAATGATATGAAACAATTTATAGAATGTCGTTCTGATTGACATTAAGAAATTTTACGTAAATTCTTACAAGTAATGGTGCATTGGTAGAAACCCATTTTTCATATTGCAAATCAGAAATAACAGCTGAAAAAGACACCGAAGGTCTGTCATAGAGAAATACTGAAAATAATTTTGTTGAGATGCTGGAATCACAGATCACCTCTAGGCTAAATTGTGCCCAACCTCAGATACAAGCGCGAGGCCTCCGTAATGCAAGGGACAAATGCTAATCAATACACATCGAAAGGCAGCAAATCTTTCAATTGTGAGAACATACGACTACGCTACCGCTTGTGAACAAGCAGAATCTGCCAAGTTAAAGGCCTATTTTTTTTTACCTTCACACAATGTTTATCTTTAATGTAACGGTTTAAAGCGTAGTTATAACACAAAACTGAATTTTGCCCACACAATAACTATATCTGTGTTTCTTACTGTTTTCAGAACAAACATCGACGATATAAGCAGCATAAACGTTTCGGTCTTAGTAACGGGGGAATCTATTCTATTGTAAGTACGAAATGAAGTTTTACATGCACCTGTAATTCACATAAATCAAGTATTCAATGTATAAATTATACGCCAATGTGCATTACGAATAGAATTGTAAAAGAATTATCTCTATTTGTGCTTAAAGGACGAGAAATTTTGGATTTTGTCGTACTGCAAATGCAACCGAAAAAGACTTAGTAATTACTTTTAGTAGTTCATTTAGCAGCACTATACTGTAAGCACTACTGCTACATTACATCAATGGCCGATGGATGAAAAAATGCATGAACAAAAACTGGAGTAGCTGGAGAAGAGTCTTTTATTTTGCCAGTTCTTCCACTAGGAATTCCTCATTGATTGCTTTCGAGTCCAACCCGGGCCTTCGCACTAGAAAGCCGATCACTGATCATCTGAGCTATGGCACCGCCTGAAAATAACTTAATCAGTAAGCAGTTTGACGTCGAAAATTATTGTACGTTCATTATGATTTGAAGAGCGCCGTATGGATTATTGTTTCTAGCCGAAACAATACTTGTTCCTTCAAAGCGTGGAGCAGCAATTTCCCAACTCACGCCGCAACACACCTTCCGTGCTTTTCACAGCTTCCCTGTTAATTTAATGCCACCCGTTGTTCTCCCTACTCCATATGGTTTGTAAAATAACTCCGGACCCTGTGTTATAATGTTCTTCGCTGCTACCATTTTCGGAGGCCATGGCAGTTTTCAAGAAAAATATACCTACACAAAGACGCATGAATTTGCTGTTGCTAAGAAAGCCGCTAACAATAGAGGTTGTAGACAAGTGACGTCACAACTCTCTGTTAAGTACTTTCCTTCATCACCTACTTAATTAAGTATCTGTAACATTAATTTTAATACCAAGAATGGTAGCAGCAGTTGTAGCAATATGCTGAAGATTCAAGTGAAGACCTACAGACGTGTCGCAGGACAGTAATGCCTTCATTATCCAGAAGATACAGACACTACTGTCTTCGAATCCTTCGTAAATATTTACCAATTGATATGGCGTATTATGTCCGAGTAGTAGTAGCAGTAGTAGTAGTAGCAGCAGCAGTAGTAGTAGTAGCAGCAGCAGTAGTAGCAGCAGCAGCATCGGTAGTAGTACCAGTAGCAGCAGCAGTAGCAGTAGCAGTAGCAGAAGTAGTAGTAGTAGTGGCAGCATAAAGAGCCTGTTGTCTAACACAGAGGAACGGACTGGCATGCAGCCATTAAACAGCCTTCACGCGTAATTTTTTCAGTCACGGCTCTCACACTTGGTCAAGCTGCTTATTTCACTGCGAAACCCTCTCTTATATGGGCCGCGGTGGCGTAGTTGATTGAGGCACTACGCTACAAACCGGCAGGTCGCGGGTTCGATTCCCGATGGTGCCATTGGAATTTTTCGGTGGCATAATCCTGTCGGTCGCACTATGGCCCTGGAGTCGACTCAGCCTCTAACAGAAATCAGTACCAGGTAATCTTTCCTGGGCGGTAAATGCGGCGGTGCGTATGGCTGACAACCTGCCACCTTCATGTGGCGGTTGTCTAGAAATCTGGGAGCCTCGACCTCCTGGAACCCCAAGGACCTGTCCAGGCCTCTAATGGGACTGCTTTACCTTTACCTCTCTTATATATTTCAGCCCTTGAGGGATACTTAGAAATCATAATTTCACACATTATGCACGCCATAAACCCTAAACTTTCTGTCTTTCTGTAACCTACAATGTAATTGTATGGGAGAATGTGGGGTTCCCGCGTATCCACGCGAGGACTCTGATTTGGATTCTTCGCCTGCGAATATGGTTTCGAGATTAGTTTTTAAGGACATCGTGTTTGTAACCTTCTAGACATATAACACCAGCTGCTTTTCCTGTGCTGTCTGTTGTGTATGTATTTTTTATTAGCACGCCCACTCATTCTGTAGTAGCGGGGTGGAAGGGCGAACACTCTGAGTTACACATTCGTACACAGATAATTGAAATAAGGGTAAAAAATTTAATGATGAGTTTCTCAGGGTACCGAGCATCACTGGTAGCATAAAGGCTTAAAAAGTAGGCTTCAAGGTTTAGCCATATTTGCAGAGCAATTAAAAGGACAGTGAACCTAAGCGCCAGAAAGAGTAATCAAAATTAATTTACACGAATTGCGGGTGCCAAAATTAATTTGCTATGGTGAAAGCATGGAAAATGGAAAATCGAGGCTATTACTTGACAGAGACATTCGACATTAAATTATTTATTTGCTTTGGGGTTATTGCCCCTTGAATAGGGGAAAGTTTAGACATTTGAGGCAAATGTCAGATATTTAAGCGTAACATCGCATTTAAATTTGTTTTTTTTACGCTTATAAGCACCCCAGGCCTTTCCCTTTCCTCGCATATTTCGACTAAAATTCGGTACGCCTTTCTCATCGTCCAATGTGTGATTAATGTCCCCAGCATCTATTTCACTTTTAAAGATGTAATTTTCTAATATTTGGTGAAGTGTAAGAAGAAGTTTCTCCTTTAAGATTTTTTTTGCAGATTTTAAACAGCATTTTATTTTGTGATTAAAAATGTTTAGATATCAAAAATTTAACTGCCCAAGTATTAATTGACTTACTTAAAAATAAGAAGAGTATGATAGTATTTGGTAGCTGTCATAATTCCTCTAATTTGTACAAAATTTCTTATCCTTATCCTTCAACGGTTCTGCCTTTTCTTTCCCGACTGTCTTCGCTTCTGAAAATATCTCACTGACGTAACTCACTGTGCAAATCGAAGGGAAATCGTTACTTCCGTTGTCGTCGTTCCAGCGTACGGAACATTAAATTTGACACCCATTAGAAATAATCCCTGCTTTTCGTGCCCTGTCACGGCAGTGAGAATAATGCTCATTGCACTGGTGCGAATGGCTATGCATTATAATTCGTTCTACTTCAGAGATCTTAAAAGATTTTGTAACCTAATATATGACCTCTCACAATTCTCTCTTACTTCTTCTTTTAATTTAAATTTTCAAGCTTTCTAATAAGAAGAGAGATTGAAAGGGTTACGTGACAGTATTAGAAATGCACAGTTTATAAGGACACAGAGTTCATTGTGATAATTAAACAATGTATAATCCTGGAAGTTCTTTCTTCAGAAAAGCTACCTTTCGCTTAAGTGGGTGTCATTTTCTGTTCGATGATCTGATATCTATTAAGGGATTTTATGAAATGAACTAACTAACTAAGCAGTACGTGCTTCTTGTAATGTATTTTAAAACTCAGTATCTCGGGTGATATTAACTGGAGTGGTACCATTACGGGCCATAACCGACATCTTCGAAGAATATTAAAATTTTTGAGCCCATAAATTTTTAATTTTTGCGCGTTTCTTTCATGATAGCTTAAATACAGAAAACGTTGCTTGGTTTTTCCACAGTAGTGTGTATGCATACTAAATCTGGAACTGTAAAACAAATAAAAAGCAGCAGTACGCTTCATAAATTAAAACTGGAAAAATATTTCTTAAAGTGAAGTTATAAAATGAAGAAGGAGAAAGTAACATACTTCTGGACGACTGATCAGCCCACTGTAGAGACTTCTGCCTGACCACACCCATCACACAGGAGACATACATACCGCCGGCTGGATTCGAACCCACAATCCCAGAAAGCGAGCGGCAGCAGACCCACGCCTTAGGCGGCGCGACCACTTTGATCGACACAGTTATTCGAAAATATGTTCAAACTGCGTACAGTTATTTTGAAAGCGGCCTTAGAGACACAATTTAGATAAAAATTACTTCACTAACCAGTGTTTAAATTTCTCTATTTTAATATGCAGTTAAATTTAACTGAAATCTCGTCTTAAGCTAAATCTTGATTAGTTAACAGAATTATCACAGTTCTTTATTTTCTTTCATGTTTCCACTCATACTCACTCAATCCATTCTTAATTCTTCTGTCTCCTTTGGTTTCTTTGAAGTGCTCTCCGCTTCCATGTCCCCTTGTACACTTTCCTTTTATGCCCATTACCCATTATTCTTCTACACCACTCTTCGGGCAGGCTACTATCAAATCAGTCACAACAGACTGCTAGGTTTATTTCGGTCTTGAAAGTCTTTTTGTGCTGCTTAAACGTACTGTTAAAACAAGTGGCGACATTCTAAATTCTATTGATAGTCTGATTGACCGTCATAGTTTCAGTATCTTAAACCTTACGTATATTCTCGCTTTTTATTAAGCCGCCACTTTTCTCTTTCCATAGCCATTTAAAACGCAGGTGTATAAGTACAGCCTACTGCAACATTAAAAATTTCCCGTCACATTAACATTGCTTATCACATATAAACCCCATAAAATTACAGGCCTATATCGATAATTCCCAGCTAGAAAGATTAGGCACAAAATCTCATTTGTATCACACAGCATATCGCTTTAACTATAGGAAGCAAAGATTTAATTCCGAAAGTACAAAACTTCAAAGGCAATAATTTTACAATTTAACCAGACTGAAGTCCTCAGTGTTTCCGTAATTTCTCCACCAGTCACAAATAAAATGTTTTGGGTATTAAATATTGACCTTACTGTTTTATTTAGTTTTGGTTAAAAATGTTTCAATTAAGAAAACTTGATTCGTCTCAGGTCTTTATTACGTTATATATTTCAATTCTGTAGAAGTTGAAAAGTTGCTATGAGACGCCTATTTAAACATTAATACTAATATGGCAATGCAGCAAACACATTTATAGGAAGCCGATTCTTAGTGTTCATATAAGAAATTGATAAGAATTACTGCCTGTATCTTCAAGAATTCGGCAACAAATAGCATTGATTTTTTTTCAACGTTGTGTATATTTTCTATTAATTTATAAGAATAACCCCTCCAGAAAAGCTCTGATCCCTTATAGTGTTAGAGAAGGCATTTTATGTGACATTTTAAAATATTTTAATAATAATGTTTAAATAAAAATTAATATAAGAATATTACACGTCCTTGACTCCTGACATTGCAGGTCCTCTAATTCATGCCAGCAATAGGCATTACGCGTTAACTCGCTCAAACAGCGACCAAAAGCAGCAAGAATTTAGGGACGAAAATATAATTACCATCAAAAATGGAAATGCTCTACCCACATAGGTCGTTGGAATGAAATTTTCAACGCGATTAGGGAAATATATATTTAATAAAGCTTGTTACTCTGATGAATGAAGTTAAGAAATGAAGAAAGAAACAACATTTAAACCAAAATCTAGTGTATTCTATGAAACAAACACCAGAACCAATCCTTTATTTCAAGTACGATAATTGGTTTGTAGTTATAGATTTTTCACACTAAAGCTTAGGCTTAATGAATACCAGTGAATAAAAACTGTGATCTTTTAAAAAAAAACTTTTCAGTTAACTTGTGATTTGTGTTGATAATAACTGTTAATAAGCCAGCCCTTAGGCGCTATGGAATTGGCTAGTGGAAATGTTTTTGACATGTAATTTAAGCACTGCTTGTTCAAGTATTAGAATAAGTAACCAGTGCCTTCGATAGAAAATTATCGATCGCGCACGGAAAACTCGTTATCAATATAAAAATAGCTACACATTATGCAATTTCTCAATATATACCACTCGCCATTATTCAGTATATTTATCCTTTGCAGTATTCAGTATTCTGTTCGTAAATAATCTTAACTTCACCCTTTTCTCTAAAGGACAATAAATGGTCACACTGCACACATTGATCTTCACGTGAAGTCAAGCAGTAACAGCAGTGTATAAAAAATTAGGCCTAGTAACACGATGTAATTTGAAGATAGGGTGAAGTACTGTTGCTGTTGCGGTTGGAAGGTCTGTGTTTCCCGCAGTGGTGCAAATTTCAGGCGTGCTTTCGATAATGTTGGTATGCGCTCTTCCAACGTACGTGCCCAGTATTCTAACAGCCCCTGCCTCCTGTAGTCACACTTCTCAAAAACTTTTATTCCAGCCACATTTAATTAGTGCTTAGAGACTGCAGATAGCTTTGGCGAGTCCGTACCGAACCGATATTTTTCTTTCACAGCAACTGCTAGAAACGTTACGGATTTATTCTCTTCTTCGTTGCAGAAGTGAACGAAAATAAATTCACTGTGTTGTTTGACTGTAGCTTGTTGTTGCTGCAACGTGTCTAATTCCATACGGAGACAAATGTTACAGCCACTCGCCTTTTAGCCCGAGATTACAATTTTATGAGGAAACACAGGCACTGTACAAGTCCGTCTGTCTGGCAAAGTATCCGGATCAAACAGTCTTTTTGGAATGTCTAACAACCGCTCTATATCTTGTAATCTTTCACCAGAGGCGCACATTTCATCACCTAATTTCATGTCATCCTCAGCAACTACCTGTATTTCTGATAGACAGTAAGGATAAAGATCTTTTAAATTCTAGACATGTATTATTGCTTATAAGATGTAGACAGGCTGTTGACTATTCCGACAAAGTGCTTTCTGCACAGCCATGAGGCGTATAGAGGGTCAAAGTTAATTTTTGGACCTCTGTTAACATTAGAATTATATTTACATCACTATACGCCACTTTATAATTGTATTTATCTGCATCAGTTTCTTGTATTAATAATGTCAATATTTAACAACATGCAAGTTTTGATGTTGAAGGAAAAGTAGCTCCACAGAATATGAGAGTTCCTAATTTTGCTAAATATCAGTGAAATACTTAGGTAATGTTCATCAATTTAGTGGCAAGGCGATGTATAATTACTTTGATTTGTCTACGGGCGAGAAATACTTAAAATATCTCGGTAAATGTACCCTACGAATGTCTATAAACAGTGTATGGAGATGGTTTACACATATGTCTACAACAAGCATGTGGATGTGAGCCATAAGCATATCTACAAAGTGTACATGACGGCAGATCCTAAGCATATCTACAAACTGTACCAAAGGTACAAAGCGTATGTGGAGGTAGATTACAGGCATATCTACAGAGTGTGTGTAAAACATCAGGCCTATTAGTTTATTAAAAATAAATAAAGGAGAATGAGAAAGTGGGACATGCAGTACGTATATAAAAAAAGATGCTTCGCGTCCCCAATCTAAGCCACACTATAGTCCACATCCACCTTTTTATTTTATCCTCTTCTGTGCCTGAGAATCTCAGGTGGTCTCTTCCTTTCAGGTTTTCCGACAATATTTTGTATACTTTCTCTTCTGCGTCATACATTTAACGCGCCCCGCCAGCAGTCTCACCCTCCTAATTTTGACCGATCTGATAATATTTTGGGAACCATATAGATTACAAAAGTTCTAACGATACGAATATTTCCAGCCTTCTCTTAATTTTCCTTTCTCTCTCTCTCTCTCTCTCTCTCTCTCACTGGGAAATTTAAACATTTTTCTAGTTCCATTCTAAAACATTCGTTATTAATATTCTTTCCTCGGGTGACCACCTAAGCTGGAAGATCTTATGAAACAAAGTATATAATTACAGTATATTATATAGTAGCCACATAATTAATCTTTTTGTATTAAATAAAAGGCAGGAAGACGAAATTTTCTCATTGATAACAGCACTGAAAAGCTTCTTTAAATCTGGTAAATTATTACACCATTTCAGAGTAGATTTTTGTAAGAATGATGCTGAGAACCCAAAACATTAAAGTGCTATGTGTTGCAATGATAATTTATATTTTGAAATTTTGCCTGATGGCTTCCGTTCTTAAAGTAGTATGCAGTCTCATCTCCAGTCTCTTCAGTATCAAGGGCACGAAATGGTTTAAATTCGCATGAAGGTAATGTTTCTTTGTGCGTGCTTGAAAATGTGCACCCATAAACTGCCAGTGACGCAGACTTTTATACATTCCATGAACTAAAAATAATCTACGTTTCCTTCTACTTGTGAGGGATCACGGGAAAATCATCTTGATTCCTTTAACGAATTCATGAAAGTCATCAGCTATTTACAACAGCACAATAAAAAGGTTTAATAAAAAAGAAATTTGAAATTGAAAAGGTTTTTCTAATTTGTTTTGTCAGAAATCAAAGAAGGGCATTTTTACGGTGAAAAACTAAACATCGAATATTGTAATAAAAATGAAACTAGAGGTCTTACTTTTATGAAAGCCTAGTTTACTCATGCATTATTAGGGCAGGATTACAGTGCAATCAACGCTATGGTGATGCACTTAGACTGCATAAAAGGCATCTCTTTTTCTCTACATTCATATGCCAGCTCTGCTGCGTTTCGGCGTTAAACTCCGGAAAAAGGAAACCTTCAAGGAAAAAAGGAAAATTCTATAAGACCTTTGCGTTATCTTTCATGATGATGCTATATAATCTAAAACACGGGGAATGAAATCCAATGAAAGATTTTTGGTATCAGCTATCGGATTGGATGTAATAAAACAAAATGCAAAATACGCTTGGATCCAAAGTATTTGTGTAGCGTAGAAGCTGATTCAAATATTAAGGGTCGAAGCAAATATGATTTTAATAGCCAAAAGCTCTTTTCGGTGGGGGTGAGACTACAGCTGTCAGCCCCGTGAACTTTAGTGAATCCACTGTCCACTCTTGGACGGCAAGTAAATAAAATCAAGCATTGGTGGAACGATAATTGACAGGGGGAGACCAAAGTAAACAGAGGAGAGATTCAGTGTCACATCTTCCAACGCAGGTTCAAATGAATTACTCTGGGATTGAATCCGACCCTCCGCAGTGAATACGTAGTGTCTAACGATGTGAGATAGGACAAGAAGGTCACAAAAGGTTGATACGATAATTCTTCACTAAGACAGGATTTCATACCCTGTAAATAAGGGAACAAGGAAATTTTATGGACACACGTGACCCCAGGAAAAGAGACCGACTTTTCCGAAGTTTACTCATAATGGTGATTGTGGTAGTATTTGTGGTGATTTTGGGTTTGGCTTTCAGTGGATCATAGTAATCGCCACGAGAATCTCAAAGCTCAGTAAGTAAATTAATTCATATATTTATTAACACAAGAGAACAGCAGCTCAGTCTGTTACCACGAACGATTCAGGGAGAAGGAAACCTTCCTGCTTCAACTTGATCTTCTAAACCAATATTAGCATAAATATTAAAGCACAAGAACCATGAGTTAATCACATCGACAAAATGCAGCGATACAAACATTTAAGTTAATTATCAAGTACGTACCTAGAACAAAAAGACATAATTACAATAAGAGATCTGAAGAGACTGTCGAACAAGTGAAGCTGAAACGGGCAATGTTAGGCCCAGTATTAAAAATATTCTTTGCTGGTCGCCATAATAAAGACGATGATACGTTTCTTTACATTTTACTCTACTTTCTGTTTTTACGTGCGCTGCAGTAAATGTAAATATATACAGTCAAAAGTTCCAGTAATTTTGGGTTTTTGTCAGTAACCGAAGGCCACAGCCATCTTGCAAAAACTGAGTCCCGTTGGAAAAGATGCTTCGACCATCTGAACAGGAGACTTAATAGGCCCCAATGAAGGTCTCAGCAAGCAGAATATCTATGTTCCACCCGAGAATTGAACTGTAGTCGCTCAGGCGGCATAGAGTCGCGTTACAGACAGCTGCATATTCTGGCTCAATATAACCATAGGAGGAGGTAGAAATGTGTGTTTATTTTCACTTGTGTTGTTAACATTTTACATGTATTGTAAAAGAGCTTCAAATCGTGGGCTGCGAGAGGCACTTTTGTTTGCTAAACATTAAAAGGACAATCTAAACATAACCACTGGCATAGTCATGGGGCCGTGTGAGAGGGGCATGTAATTTCAGCTTTAAAATGCTCTATATCGGAACATAATCCGTCCCTAATGTACCAGAAACTGGGTTTGTGTAATCGAGAAGACAAGGAATTCCCTACGTTGTTGGGAGTTGTTAATGCTAAAAGTTGATGAAACTCATACACAGCACTTCCGCTCACCCTGCCTCCCAGTGTCCCACACTGTGTTCGTAAGCAGACTCTATAGAAATTACTGCTAATTCTAGACGACAAAGATAGACTCTTGCACAGAATCTGACTAGTTACCCGTATTTTCAATTACTTTCGGAACACGGGTCAGACATGAATGACGGCTAGACAGTAGATATCCAAAACACCTCGAAACAATCATCTAAAGTTTCTATCATATATCTCTCTGCAAATCAAATATTTAACGAAGCATCTGATAAAGGGGGTGAATTGATTGAACCTAACGTCCGAACCCAAAAATGCGAGACACTTTCTGATCTGAAGAGATTCATATTTAATGAACCCCGAATGACATAAAAAAACTTAAAGTTTCTTATACTTTATGGAAAAAATAACCTTCTATCCAAACCTACATTAAGCACTTAATGCAGTAGTGCACAAATCTGGGGAACCAGATGGTCCGGCGAAATAAATCTTGCATGGCGCTGCCTAACACTTCGGGATCTGGGTATGGAATTTGTTAATGTCAGCTTCCTGTCGTCTAGAATATTACTGTGACTCCTAGATTGGAAAATTTATGGACATTTGATTCAAAGTCCATAGTAATATACATATATGTATAATAAAATGTGTAAATTTGCCCTACTGTCTAAAGATGCCCCACCATCATTTACTTCGAAACTTTAGTCCCAGGAAGCTGCACATATTAGGCAACTAGAAGGTCTTCCAGTGGTGTGCCTGGGTATGTGCAAGTCACAGTTGCTGTGTTAGTCTTAACGCCCTGACAGTGTTTTGTAAAGTAAGTAACGTTATTTTTAACCCTCTATATTTGAGGTAGCTATTCTTTAATAATTTTCTGTTTGTTTATGCATATAGTAATTTTACCAACAGTTCACGCGAAGGAAGAGTGAATTTGCTCTACTGTTTTATACCGTTACACACTTTCGCAAGCAACGCCATAGTCACATGATCACCCGGGGCATCTTTGCTCCACGTTTGGTAGAGTCGCCCCACGGAAAGATGGCACATTAAGCGGCACTCCTTCACTCCTTAATCCATCCATTCCTCAACACACAACCGGGTGTCTCAGGGAAAAACCTCAACCAAAATTATCAAAAGCAAGGCCATCAAGGGTAAGGAGAAGTCTCCGTAGAGCGTTCCCAATAGCTGGCCAGTCATCCAGAGGAAGAAACTAAAAGCTAAACATAGGAAGAATAATTTCAAAAAAATGGTTCACAATTCAAACTCGAGCAATTCTGATAAAAGTGATGACAGTGACTGCTGTAAATAATGTGAGGAATACTACTATGTAACAAAGGAGGAATGCGACTGGATAAAATGTTCATTCTGTGAAAAGTGGCTGTTTGAAAACTGCACACCTTTCTCCAAAGTCTGCATCGATTGTGGACGTTCTAAGGATCTTAAGAAACGTAAGAAAGCTACAAAGAAGTATGCAGGAGTCTGACTGTGATACAGAACGTATTTTATTTTATTTGATTACAATTTTGTTTACTACAAATTTATTATTTTGTATTGCATTGCATGTGAGGCATCTTTAACCACGCATATGCCACAGACGCCCCGTTTGCGTACCTTTGTATTTTTTATTGCTGTCAGTAAACGTATTAAAATTTGCTACAAAAGTACGGACCATTTTGTAGCAGAGAGCCTACTGTACATGTTACACACCCAGATATAACTTATGTTGCTATACATAACCGTACAACTGTGTCAGAATAAAAAGTGGGGCATCTTTGCCCAGTTTACTCTATATCAACTGCTGTAACATTTAAAATCTCTGCATTCTGCACACATATGGTACTGATGTGTTTCACGGGATTCACAGAACAAACATCCCTTACGCCTATTTCCCTAAATAACTAACTAATTTTTCTTTATAATGAAAATGGAGTTTGTTTCTCGTACAAAAGGAAAATACGTGTATCTATATATTTGTGTATATAATTTAGAATAAATTCAGCATTGCTTTTCCGTGTAATTCATTTTATTGCAGTTCCCTTAATTGTAATATTCTATGTTTCTATCTAAAACATATGTTTCCACTTCTGAAATAAATTCTTCTCTAAAGATTTACAGAAATCTGCTTTCCTGTTTTCTCAAACAGTGCTAAATTCCCCAACATGACACCTTTCCTTGATTATTTACCGACAGTTACCAAAGGATAAATTTATATGCAGTCGAATAAGAAGTGACAAAATTTTATAAGGGTCAGTACCGTCTACACTGAATAAGTTTCCTCGTGGCTTTATTCTCTCTAGGCGAAAGTATGAGTATTCGTTAGAAATAGGCCATAACGTTCTTCGTCTACTCCCAAACACTCGAGTTGACTTTACCATATCTGTCGATGCTGTACATCATTCGCATTTAAAAAAATGCCCATAAATACCCCAAGAATACAATCACCAATGGACTTACAAGCCACTTATTCGATCTCGTATATCATTAAAGCAAAACTGCGGTTGAGCCCTTGACCAGTAGCGTCGCAGTATCTTATTTATCGATGTATGTGAGTATTTCCTTCGATTATTTCAGGTTTTAATACAGATATCACAAGTCGCCAGACGTCTATTTCTTGTGTTAACAAATTCACCCTGTTACACAACACTTTTCATAAAGGGTGCGGAATTCCTAATATGACATTAATCCTGATTAATGTACATTCATCCATTCGTTGCTGAAGGACAGTTAAGCGAATTAAAGTTACTGCTACATTTTTCAACAGTCATAACTTATCAAAAGACTCAAGACCAGTCAGTCTGCTTGAAAATATAACTGGCTGCATGAAAACGTAAATTAATAAACAATAACGTTCAGACCTGCTGTCATTCATTGTAGTGTTCCAGGCTTGTGTTCTTGGTAATTCTTTTAATAAACCCTCTGGCATTTCATAACCAGGGTATTAATACCTAATGTCTGAGTTCCAAAACCATGTAAATTGTCAGAATACACTTAGTTCCTAATTTAAACTGTCAACATTATAAACTACAAACACAGTGAAATTTTACTCTGTGTGTTTATAACAACAAAGTGGAATCTTACACATTTAAGCTTTCACGAGTTATGTAGTCTGCTTTGTTTCGTTTCAGAATAGAAGCTGAAGTTCTGGATCCTCTACATGTCTGCCAAGATTCTTTGGAAAAACCACCGGCCCTTTGCACGGCCACTACTTCTCTGCAGAATCGTGAAGATGGATATTGACAAAGAGTGCAGAACAGAATTTCGTACTGCAGAATGATTCAGAAGTTGCCTAACTCAGTCTTGCAGACATAAAAAATAAGATCCACCATATTAACAGGTCCAGTAAAGTGTTCTATTAAATCCTGTTACACGTTTCATTCCAACTTTTTCCCAAAAAAGGGAGGTCCAATCATTCAGCGGCGTGAAACGTCACATCGCACTTCAAATTTCAAGGATGTAATAGCGTTCCATGTAAAAAAGCGTGACTTCCACTACTCCATATCTTGCTTCTCTGGCTGTGAAGTAACTACTCAGCTCGAACAAAGCTTCATCACTGAAGAAAAGGCTAACTAGAATATACGTTCCATTCGAAAAAGAAAAGACGCGACACAACCGAAAATAATGGAGTCTGTTTCACATGTCAAGTTAGTGACGTTACAGCTGTATCTGAGTACGACAAAGATTTAGACCCGAATTTTTAAGTTCTTTGTGTACTAGAATAAGGAATACCCGTCTGCGATTCCCTTTTTCTCTGTGATTTTTGCTCAGCATTTTCAAGTTGCTCTTAATTTATCAATGGCAAGCTTCCCCTTCCCTTTGATACCTGCTACAGGAAAACTAGCTACAAATCTTGAAGTTGTAGATTCATTTGGCACTGTCAAATCCGGACACATTTCTCAAAACTCGTTTTGGAAACGCACATATTTTTTTTGAAGAAAACTGTTTTTCCATTATTAACATCCTTTCACACAAGGAGTACTTCATGATGGCCTCGTCATAAAGTAATTGGTATGAATTCATTTGTGTAAGTATAATCTAAGAACCACCACTTCATATTTTGAGTTGTACAGATCTGCCACGCAAGTAATTTTATAGCGATATCATCTAATTAAGAGTATCAGAGAAATGAGCTACTGCATATTGGGTTGCGCATATTTGAACAACTTAGTAATTCGGATACATTAGTAAATATCTTGCTCACCCTAAAAAGTTTTAAGAAGCAGTTTTTATTAATTACAAAGCAAACGATAATGTTCTCGGTGTGTACAACTTGAAGACACAGGGGGTAGTAAAAGCCTAGTTCCACGACGCTTCCTTAACCTCGGCACTGGATAGTGTTAAGTGGTCAGCTTCATACGCAGTCAACTTCTTTCCTACGGAAAAACTTCCCAGTGTCCATTGAATAGACGCTGGCTGGGCCCAAGAGGCAGTGTACATGTTTTGAAGAATGAAAAAGTTCTAATCCTGCAGGGAATTGAAGAATGAATTTTGGATCGTCCAGCCTGTAGCTTAGTCACTATACAGACTAGGCTATCCTGGCTCCATATTTATAAAGTATCAGAATTAAAATGCAGATAGATTTGTGAAGAAATTTATACACAAATTTGAAATACCAGTGTGATTTAAAATAAAAAGATTTTGGTAAACCGAAGCAAAGATAAGGGGGCACGCGGTGGCGCAGTTGGTTAACGCACTGCATTACAAGCCGGAAGCTCACGGGTTCGATTCCCTACGGAGTAATTGACTTAATCCTTCCCACAACCCTATCGCCCTGAGGTCGACTCAGCCTCCAACAGAAATAAGTACCAGGGGTATCTCCTAGGGGTAACGGCGGCTGGTGAGTAGGGCTGATAACATTACCACCTTCATGTGCCGACTCTCTGGAAATCTGGGAGTCTCAGCCTCCTGGAACACTGGAAGCCTGTCCAAGCCTGTAGCTTTACCTTAAAGCAAAAATAACGGAGTAATAACCATACATAAATAAAAATAATTCAAAAGGAAAAGAAAATTGACAAAGAGAGGAAGAAGAAAAAGAAAAGATTTTTTAAAGAGATAAGGGCAAAGTGCGCGCCAATCTTATGACTTATTTACAATATTTGCTTATTTGTAGCATATTTGAAGACAGTGTCAGTAACACAAACTCTATAGCGGTCAATCACTGGATGACAGTAGAAAAGGGCAAAGTGT
Organism: Coptotermes formosanus; assembly: GCA_013340265.1. Classification (NCBI taxonomy): domain Eukaryota; kingdom Metazoa; phylum Arthropoda; class Insecta; order Blattodea; family Rhinotermitidae; genus Coptotermes; species Coptotermes formosanus. The sequence goes on from BLKM01000700.1 coordinate 3,999,060, forward strand.
GGAGAGAAACAGCCATAGCTTAATTTAATGTAACATTCCCCCTTTTCCCAAAGGGACCAAGCAGTTCTATGAAAACCTTCAGCAGTTTTAGTTGCTAACTCAGCCGAGAAATGAACCGGAACCTCCGGAATACAAGTCACAATTGTTACGTCTTGGGCCCAGTTACCCTGTTTAATTATTTAAAAACATACAGGAAAAGTACAAAGACATTCATACAGATATAAGCTTATGCAACAAGGTGTCCTAAGAGAAAAGCCATAAACAAATAAGACGAAGAATGGAGTGCAACGAAGTTGGTGTAGATGAATGGAACTGATGTCAGGAGACCTGCGTAGGGACAGCGTTATCAGGTGAGACACCAAATGCCACTCTACGTGAAAGCTAGTTGTAGCGTTGCAGGTAGGTAGGACTAAACCACTTGCGGTTGATTCAGAGCCTCCAGTGCTCGGAACAGCCCAGAGCATCGACGTGCATTCACTGCTGCATCGTACTGACCTCCAAGTAGGGGCGTTCTTGAGGAGCTGACAGCCGTTCAGTCAGTTTGATAATCCCTGCTTTCGTATAATCTGAAGTTTTGCTACCTTATTCACAACAGCCAGAGGTCTGACCTCATTTTGAGCCAGATATTCCAATCCACAGCCTCACGCACTGTTACCTTCGTATCCAGATAAATGTGTATTCGTTTGTAGATTCCTTAACAACGTTGTCAGTAGACCAGAGAACAAATATCTCGCCAGAGAACAATGTCACGGTTAACGTCATGATTTGGTTGAACTGTAGATTTGGCAGAAAAAAGTGGTCAGCTGCTTCCAAGTACTAATCTTGGTGACTTAGAAAATATATCCTAAAGGCTGCGATCAGTTCCCATAGATTAATCCAAAAGCTGGGCCAAAAATTCGTACTTGTGGGCCGTCTAAGATCTGTGATGTACGCAAACCGTCTGCCAACATCTGAGGCACTAATAGAATGTATTCCAGACAAAAGCACAACAAAAAATTAGTATGCGTACACTGCATGCAGTCGTTAAAAGTACAAAACGTCAAATTAGACCTCCAAAGCTCTCCACGGATTACAGTTTTAAAATTCGCTACAATAAAGCCATTACGTGAACAGCGCAAACATGTAGGTCCTTATCACACAGTTTCATCCAATCCCTTATTAGATCCTCTCTCACTAAGTCCAAATCACGCTGCCCAGCGTTTTGTTCTCAACTCCCACTTACCCAGCGACACAGCATCATATCCCAGAACGTCTGAATCCTCTGAAACTCAGCTGTAAGGTCCACACTTATCACACCCGCCATCCCATTTCCTCTCTTGGATTTAATGCACCATGTTTCACACACATATGGAAAAAAGGGGTAAAGTTGTTATTTAAACTACTTCATAATGAGCTTTCTAGGGTGCATTATATTTAGGGTTGCCCGATTAAAATATTCAGAAGAGAGTTTGGCGCTTCTAAACTATAAGTAGATGCCTCCACACCCTTCCACCTGAAGAAGGAAACAGATCTAATTTCCAAAACCTTACATTCTATTTGGAGTACTTAACAGTGGGTAAAATTAAGAGGGAAGCAGGCGTACCCCTGCTTACGGTCCAAGTATTGCGACTTCGTAAGTCATTAGGAGTAGAGTGTTTGTAGGTCTGTATCGACAAGGGGAAAAATTCTGTACTCGCCAGTGTTAATGTCCTTTTTTAAAATTATCATTGCAATAACTTCGACAATATAAAAACTTTTTACTCTTCCGCTGAAATATCAGCAGAAATCGAAAGTTCTCTTTTCTGGTGACAAGAAAGGCTAATAAGAGCCACTAAACAGCCACTAAATTTCCGGTATTGGATATGCGCGTTGCAGTTCTGTTACCAAATAATTTACGCTTTAATAACGTCGTAGGAATGACACAATTTATCATATATGTAGATAGTTTAAAAAATTACTAATTGATGCTGTCGCCGTCCGCACTGGACCTTCGTTGCGCCCACAATGTACGAGACAGGTTTTCTTGACTTCCCACCTTCATTTATACAGGTGAAAAGGGTTAAATATCAGGAGCGCCGTCTAACTCTAATTTAGAGAATATACGGTACCTCTCAGGTACTTATCAGCGTTACAGGCCGCCGACTTCTTCAGGTCAACGTTGTAACGAAAACGCTACACTCCTCCTCACTACCTTTGACTTATTCTGAATTTGGTGGGGAATGTATCTACACTCATAAGTGCAAGCAAAGAAAATCTGAGATATAATGCAGTGATTCCCTGTCTTCCTCAGACTCACTTCCTACCCGTTTAGTAGTTCCTTGGGATCTATATTCTCTCGTGTCTGAATTTCGAATGGTCTCTGTGTCCTTATACCCACCTCGTTATCCAGGGTGACATTTTCGACACGTTTTGACTCTTGTTATTGGAAGGGCAACGAAAAGGTTCTCTATTCGTTGGCTGGCCAGTATTTAGAAAACTTACCTAATTCTTTTTGGTTAGAGTGTTCATTAAGTTTACCGTGAGAACAAAACGCCCACAAGGAGCATAGCCGAAATGTCACACATCCCCCAGTTCAACGGTTAAAACCATAACATTTTCAACCTAAAATTTGAATGCCAAACGAAACTTCAAAAGATATGGTTTTTGCAATGAAGTCCACAGCTGCCACGACTGAACGGACGTGGGTAAAACTCTATAAGATCAGAGGGTCAAGTAGGATGCGGTCACAAAAATGAAAATAAAAGTTTTCCTTCTTCATGCGGGGGAGTTGTCCGACTGAGATTCGAACCCAATTAATGCCCGGCTACAATTAGCCACGAAGCCAAAACAAAATGACTGAATTAATTTGGAAACAGCATGTAAGAAAAAAGGCAAGCAAAAGAATATTGGAAGATATCATAGCACACTAGCTTAAGGGAAAATATCAGAATGACCACTGATTGTAACAGGTCCTGCGGCTTGATGGCAATCATTTGTTCTGTTGTGTGATTTTAAGCCATAGGCTTCAGGCATACTTAATTCGCTCAGCATGAGGGTAGATACTCGTCACTATCACAACCTGAATTCTATAATACTTTAAGAATCGACTGACAGTCGAATTAAATATTAAAGTGTATTCTGTTAATTAGCTTCCTCGCATCTAAAACAATTGCGACACATGCAGATAGATTTAACAGCCGTGACTAACGTAAATAAGAGTATTTGCAATTTTGTGCTGTAAAATAACATCATTATTTGCAGGAATGTACTAGGTCTGCTGCAGGAAAGAGCAGAGTTACATCTATTTAATTGTTTCAATTATCAACTTAAATTCTTTGGCACCTGAAATTAAAAAATACTAAAACATTCGGATTAAAAAATTAAAATGTACTCATGTGGTCAAAGGAATTGAAGTAAGATCCAAAATGAAAATCCCAGGACAATAAATAATTTAGATATGCCTAGCCATCGCACGTACCGATAACAATGTAAGGTAAATGACGTCATATTTTTGCGTATTCTCTATTGCGTCCGCGTTAGGAAAGGGAACCTGACAGGTAGAACAACCTGCAAGGACAGTTCTCTGCATTAGAAACTGCTAACGTAACTCATTACTATGCAGCCATAAATTAGCTTCAGCTCCTGAATTAGAATTCTCTGCGCCGTTGGCTTGGTAAAAGCATGCAAACTAAACACCTCTGTTGCATTCCAAAGAAAACAAATAGTAGTTAGGAGCCACTTGGCAACGGTTTCGGAAGCAACACGAAGTACTTCTCGTTCGTCGAAAGCTATTTAACATTCCGAGCCATTTTATTTGCGAGGTGCATTTTGTAGTTAGAGAATCAGCCGGGGCCTGACTAGGAGCAGCAACGTGATTTGAGTGTTAAAGAAGTAACTTGTCGCTGTGACAGTCTTTTCCTTCTTCGTGTACTTAATTTATTCTTAAACGTCTTGTCGTTCTTCCACTGCTGTTTCCTACACTGGATACCCAAAAATTAATTTCTTGAAGAGAACGTTTGATTTTGTGTTACGAGTAAGAGTCAATTCGACGCTCTCCATCCCGTTGCCTACGCGAAGTTACATAAATAACACAACGCATTCGGCCTGACGCAAGGTTGTGTCGGACCGAATGCGTTGTGTTATTTATGTAAGGCTAATAGAGCAGCGGTACGTTGCACGCAAAGAAAATTACTGATTTACTTTAAGGATTTAAAGTCCAGTGTTTGTGTACAGCCTACTGCAACATTTAAAAGCTCTATATTTCCCTTCAGAATGTATTAATGCACGTTGGATTCTCAGACCAAAAGCCGATAGTTTATGTGAAAGGCATGAACCAGCTGGTTTTTAGAGACGAGACAGAATTTGTCAGTTTTGAAGCAGGCGGCGCACGTTTATGCAAGATTCAGGGGAATTTCATATAAAATCAGTGGACCACTTTGATCCAGTCAATAACAATTAGAAAAGACCTGACGTCCTATTGGCGAAGTGATATTCTTCAAAGCCAAGAGGTGTAAGGCGGCACAAAAACCTCCTACTTAATAACGTTAATAATAAAAAGTGTTAAAACCCTGTGTATTGAATGCTTCTCAGTTCACTATACTAAATATCAGAAGGAATTACGAAATATCCACTTCAAATGGAGCATTAAGCTGATCCCTGGTTGGAAAGTTTTTCTGTGCCAGGACGTTGGCTGTGAGTTACGCGTTGGCGCAGTTGGTTGAGGCACTGTGCTGCAGCCGGAAAGTCGCGGGTTTGATTGACTTAATCCGTCTGTCCTTATTGTAGCTCTGAGTTCGGCTCAGCCTCTAATAGAAATGAGTACCGGGGATGTCTCCTTGGAGTAAAGGCGGGCAGTTCACACGGCAGACAACCTTGCCACCCTCATGTGCCGATTGTTTAGAAATTCTGGGAGCCTCAACTTCCTGGACCCCTAAGGGTCTGTCCAGGCTTCTATAGAGGTAACTTTAACTTTGCCTTCGTCTGCAGCCACTCGATTGCTGGAACTGTGGTTCGAATCGCGCCGGGGCATCGATATCTGTCTCTTGTGAGTTTTGTGTTGTCAGGTAGAGTTCTAGAAACGTTAACAATGAGGAGGCATAGGCACAGTGGGGCTGTCGAGCCTTAAAAAAATGTTGGTTAGAATTCGGTATGTATCCGGGAGGTTCTGCTATCGACCGTAATGAATCAGGAGTTCTTGTTTCAGTCATGTCTTGAAGCAAGTGCTAAAATGGTTCACAGTTTACAAGTTGATACTCCATGTTTGCCATGCAACCCTGTCAATGTAAATTTATCAAATTTACAACCCTTGCTGTCTAACACCAACAAATTATCCTTCAAAGTTATGCACTTTGGCATTATCCGAAAATCAAAATTCCGCTTTCCTCACTACTAACCACAAATTTACACCATTATAACGTCTTATTTCCATGCTACTTTTATCAGAAGACTAAGCAGTTGAAGCGCGAAAATTTTCTAAGTGCACTGCGTTCTTCTGTCCCACATAGTCACTCGCTTTCCCAACAAATTTCACTTTCATGTACTTTCCAATATGGCTTAATCATCCCTATCCCACTTTCTCCAAAGGTTTACTCTTCAAAGGCCAATGGCATTATGTGTGCCAATAAATCAAACTATTGAATCCATCGAACACACCAAGTACTTTAACGTTACAAAGCACAGCGACATGTACATGTTTTGCCTTTCAATAAGCAATCACCAGGTTGTGTATTAGAATATAAAGGTTAAAACTCAACAATTGTTACAAGACTCTTTTAATGTCTAATATAAAAAAGTATAAGCATGAAACCTTGCTATATAACACACATATAAATTTGATGGCCTGGTGTCATGGCTGTCATGGTGTCATGGTGTCATAATAATTCTATTATGTTGCTAAAATATGAAGTCTTGAAAAAGTGTTGCCGATCCAACTGGCCACGAGGTCTAAGGCGTAGGTCTGGGACCGCTCGCTTGCTCGGGGTGCAGGTCTAAATCCCGCCCGAGGCGTGAAAGTCTGTTGTGAAAGTTGTGTTTTGTCAGGTAGAGTTCTCTACAACAGGCTGATCCCTCGTCCAAAAGAGTACTACCGAGTGGGTGCCATTGAGAGTGATCATGTGCAACAATAACCTTCTAAACTGAAAATGAGTAGGAAAGTCAAAGAAAGAAAGAAAGAAAGAAAGAAAGAAAGAAAGAAAGAAAGAAAGAAAGAAAGAAAGAAAGAAAGAAAGCGGAATTCAGATATAATTGGACTTAAGCTGATCAGATCTGGCACATGTAGCGTGTATGATTAAGGAATCATGATTGTCATTTAGCTCCTTGTCACTGACTTTTTCTTTGAAAATATGGAATGTCTCTAACGTATTCAAATAATTGAAATGGATAATTTGCATAATGTTTTCAATTTTTCAAAAGGAGTGGCCAACTTCTAGAAGGTGTTACGCCAGGTTAGAACTGTGAGAACTGCTTTTAAACGCAAATAAGCTTTGTTTAAATCTTATAGCAAAATTTTCTCGTTCTGGCACACTATTTCTTGCCATAATCATGACAGGTTTAACTGGTATACACCAGTTTAGATATGCACTTTTCAATTTATATAATTTTTTCATTTATGATTCTAGGAGAATTCTAGGGAATTTTTTATTTTAAAACCAAATTATAGATCAGTATGCTTAAGGAGTTCTACATTTCATGTTGTCTCTTTACCCACACATGTGAAGGTAAACCATTTTTTCTTCTGTTAGTTTATTTCCGTCACAATCTAAGTCCTCCTTAGTTTGTTTCAAAGGAAGTTCTGTAGGACTGTTAATAGAAAATGAGTTACTATATAGGATATTTTATATAATTATCCATTTTTTGTGTCTTTCTGAAGCATTCAGATGGTACGTATAACGACGTTTAGCCAATGGCTAAATATTTCTGTTCAATGGGGTGGCAGGAGCTCTATGGGGTCATGGTATCAGTAACAGTAGATCTGCGAAAAGTACCGAAGTGTGAGGTGTCCTGAATTTTTATGTGGAAAGATCTAGTTACGTAATTGTCCCTCTTCAGTTTGTAAGACAAAGTGTAGTTTGGAGTGTACTTGATTAAAGTCTTGAAGTAGGGCATTACTATCAGTCGTCAAGTTTTGTATAAGAAGAACATTGTCAACGCGTTTGAAATAGCAGTGAACATTACCTTTATTGGTCAAGCTGCGGACACAATTTCCGTGGAATCCGACAATCAGTCAGAGGATATGGCAGAATATGGCAGAGGCAGGAGCTCCCGTAGCCAGTTCTTCATTTCGTTGACACAGATTTCTCTTGTGGGAAGGGTAATAATTTTTATGTAATTATTCGTTCTGTAGCCTCTTACAACAGGTCCATAGCCTTTCTCAAAGCGAGTTCTCCATTGAGTGAGATATAGTGCTTCCTCTTCCAACTTTCAATGTCCTCCCGTTTCCTTACAGTCATACAGCAGCTGCTCATGTCTTCTTCCTCATCTTTGCGTCACTTCTATCCTTCCTTCTTTCTTTCCTTTAATAAGGTATTTTAGAAGCAGTTCCCAAGCAAGATTTTGCCAATTCATTTAACCTTCCTACTTTTCATCTTATGTAGGATATTCTTGTCCTCCTTGACGCTATGTAACACTGCTTCAGTTTCTCACACAATCAGTCCAACTGATCTTCTCCATTCTTCTCCAGCGTCACATTTCAAAACTTTCCGATTCTTCTAATCTACTTTCCGAAGTGTCCAAATTTCATCACGATACGAAGCTCTGTTCGAGATGTAGTATTTTACTAGTTTATTCTTTAAAGTTAAGTCAAATTTGATGGTAAAGATTCTTGTTCTTGTTAAATTCTCCTTTGGCCGTAACAGTCCTAGATTTAATTTCACGTGTACATCTTGCACCATTTGTTATCGTGCTACCTAAATAGCTGAAATGTTCCACATTCTCTAGGCGTTTTTGATATATCATTTTTGTGCACTGGAAATCGTTGCCTTGACAGTCTCATTACCATAGTTTTCTCCACATTCATTTCCATTCCATAGTAATGCACAGCATGTGTGAGAATATTGACATAGTATTACTTATGTCTATCGACGCCAGTATTATATTAGCGACTAGCGGCTGCTGCTCCAAGAGCTTTGTTTTGCAGTGTTTTTTCGATATTCAGGTTATAATTCAAACTTTTCTTGAAAACGCGCGTTTCGTCATTGGAAAAAATGAAGGGTTTTTTTACAACTCTAAGTGTAAAAGCAGCTGTTCCTTAATCATATACGCCACATCCGACACACTGACCATCTTACTTCTCTTTACATCTGAGCTCTGCTGTAAATCCTAAATGTCTTTAACAAAATAACATCATCCTTATATATGAGGTACAGCTGCAACACCAGGCCATCATGCTTATATGTATATTTAAAGACACTGTGCTTAGACTTTTATATATTCTACCCTAAGAGTATTTTGTTACAAGAATGTTATCTGAATCTCGAATGACTACTAATCACAGTTCTAAAGTTTAAACCTTTGTCTTCTTATACACAACCTGATGATTGCTCATTGAAAAACGAAATATGTAACTGGCTGTCACGTTCGGTGGATTTAAGAGTTGGGTTTATTAATTTTAACACCTTCAGAATATATGCACCTCCTGCTTTAGCACCAAAAACACTGAATATTTTCCTACCAACTTTGTGTATGTGTTTCATGAGTCTTGCACGGAAAAGTCATTATATCGTTAGATGTCATCAAAGATTTTCGTTTTAGCGGCTACAAACTCCCCTCCCTAAGAAAAGAAATGAAATAGCACTACAATTTAGATAAAAGCCCTCATTATTCATCTTCATCTGAATACTTTCCTTGCCAGAACGACAAGCGGACGAAGTCTGGGAACCTTCAAACAAAATAATGCTCTTTCGTCTGTAACTAGAATTTTCAGTCTTTGAAGGTGTACTCGTAGTTACCCTTAGAGACTTGGTGCAGTTTTGTGTATGTGTTCCTTGTAATAATCTTTGAAACATTTGACTTATCTAATTACTTGTCATCAATATGGAGGTCATGCGAACTTAAAAATGGGGTAAACGTTATAATCATTTTATTTTGGAAGATCTTCAAAAAATATTTCAAGTAAAATTAATTTGTTACAGAACTAGAAACAAAATCGCAGCAGTGAAAAACACGTCCTATTTTCATTTCGCATATAAGACGATTTTCTTCGGAGAGGCAATCCTCTCATCTGCGAAATTAAGGGATCACGATGTTGGCAAGAACGCTGGTTGCACTGACTGAGGTATTCTGCAGCTTCCTTCTGTTTCTGCAAGCAAATACGGGATAGCATTTTAAAAGTCCACCAAGAGACTTTCTTTCAGCCTTATCTCCTGTTAGTTCACTGGGCTTGTAGTATTACTTGTTTTTTTGTTGCTTCTGAAGCTTGGTTTCTAAAAATTCTCTTAATTTCCACTCTTCTTTACTGTCGCGGCTAATGGAGGAGGAGTTTTATGTAAGCTTTAAATAATTTATTATTCTGTGACAGAAGTGCCTTTCGTTTTCATCTATTATTAAGCGTCTAAGTTTCCACCGAAGAGCTTTTGATTAGTGTTTTTAATTCCCCTGCTTCTCCTGAAAAGCCATTTTACTAACTGAAAGAAACTGATTAGAAACAGCTTTACGGTTTTATGAACCGTTACGGCTTGCAAAAGGGTAATTTGCTCGTAGTAATTAGAATGTAATTGATAGTCAATTTGTTGCAACTTCTGTATGAGCACTGATGTATTTATTTATGTGACACGAATTTATCCGTAATTTCCTATTATTTCGTACTAAAAAAGTATTAGATTTCTTCCCTTATAATTTCGAAAGGCGTCTCCATTTTAGCCTACAATATCTTCGATCAGTGGGCTATCGACGCTCACGCTGAACTTCAACTACCGCGATCTCCCCCTTCGTAATAACTCAGTGTAAACCTCTCTGTGAAGTGACTCACAAATTACTGTCTTAATTCCCACCAACTAGTTTGGACTGAAAATATCTATACATATTATGGCTTCCAAAATCTATTCAGGTTTTCACCGCCTGTTGCAATAATTTCTAGTTGTTGCTGTGGTGTAGGCTTAAGGTTTCTCTCTTCTTAGCTTACAAGGTTCCATTACCCACCCCCCTTCATCCTACTGTTACGGCTTAGAGCAGCTTTTGTTGAATGAATTTTATCGGAGGAGAATTATTCGTGATAAATTAAAATTGTTGAGCCTGTAAAGAACATAGAATTCTATTGAACCCAAGGTTTATTAAGCTACCGTATTGACCAGAAATTTCCAGTAGATAAAATCCTACGCCTGATGAATGGAGTCCATAACTTTATACCTGCTCTTTAACATACGTTTTTGTATTTCAGTCAAGGATTTTGAGATCTGACAACGGTTACTTTACATAGGACCCTTCTCTCCTCACCTTCATGGTAAATGACAGGGACAGCATGAACCTCTGGAAGGTAGAAACATGGTTGCATCTACCAGATCATACGGCTTCATACTTCGGGTACATTCAGAGTAACTGCCATGATAAAATCAAATCTAACATTTTAATATTACTCCTCCAGCTATGCCTTTGTCTCTTTTTCTGGTATTCAACTGAATGCTTTCGCAGTTCTCAGTTATATGATGTTTACACCACTACCTTCGGGATCAGGGAAATTGGAATGAGAAAGAGATTTCCGATTAATCAGCGCGTCATTGTAGAAGTTCTCTATTCAATGTCCCTTGTGTTTCAAAGAAATAATTTTGGATGTATTAAATTATGCTCCATGTGGGGACCCGAACCTGGTTTACACGTTTTCTATTATTTACAACGCTGGTAGACCACATGAAATCTGTTTGCGTGGGTTTCAGGTCTGTTTCAGCTCTTAGTAGAGAAGATATTAAATTTTCAAGGTGAAACAAATCGAGAGAGAATTATGACTTCATTTGTTAATCTCCTACTTAATGCTTAAACTTTTTGTAAAAGTTTAATATATTTTGCAGAGAACTGTGGGAGCAATTATAGCAAGAGGGAAAAGGACAAAGGTCCAATCAAACTGAAGGGCAGACGTGGTTAAAGCTTGGGTTGCCAGTACTGAGACTGAGTGTTATGTCAGGTGGGATTTATGTATTCAGTACAAAAGCGGGACGTAAGGTTGGTGTCATGAAGAAGCTACATGTCAGTTGCAAAGATTTTATAGCATCGGTGGTAGAGTATGGAGCACTGGTGGAATGATACTGACAGGAGATGGCCGAAGTACTCGGAGGAAAAGCTTTCTCAGTGCCACCCTGTCCACCACAAATCCGACCTGCAGTGGGCTAGGACTGAATTCGGGTCCCCGCAATGAGAACTCGACGACTAATCACATGTCATGGAATGAATAATTAATGGACATTTTGCAAACTTGTGTTGTGACCCATAGAGATCTGTCTTAAAAAGTGTCTTATTTTTAAACAGCCAAAATATGTGTCATATAAATTTCTGTACCACAAAGCAAAGTTCGAGCTTGTTTATTCAGTGGAATGAAAAGGAGTATAATTTAAAAAAAGCGATAAAATCAATTTTCCAAAAAGTGTTTAGAACGTGTTTGTGATTTTTTCTTCAAAACTAACACTGTAGGAAACAACGCACGCATACACAGGGTACAAATCTGTGATTGTCACTACGAAGGTTAGCTCTTCACAAAAACAATAGTAAATGCAAAACACTGCTTGATGGCAGCGTGCCAGAAGAGTAAAACATAAAAATAATTTTCTTAATCGTACAATGGAAGCAGTGATTTGCTTGGAATTCCGTGTGGAATTTGTAGCTTAAGGCCACAACCTTTCTCAGTTTCATATGTGTCAGGCAAGGAAACCTAGAGTAGGAACCCCAAAAATGTGATTTTCATCGTGCGTACGTTTCTGGTCCTTGTATATACGTATGTGTATGTGCGTATTACGTTCATATACAAGCTTCTTCTATTGCTCTGCACTAAGTGCATCAGTGCACAATTCAAGTTCAAAAATGGACATAAAGCCAGCTTTTTCTGTGAACGGGTAAAGACACTCGGCCAGTTAACTAGATTTAAGTACAAATCTTCTATCACTCTGGCTTTTGACGTTTTGACCAAACATTTGCAGGTGTAATTTGTTACATTTTCGCAGATGTAGGAATTCAAAATTACATGGCACTTTAGATGGTTGGGTTCAACGGAAAGAAGGACGAAGAGGGGGAGGCAGGTTCTTCTGTCTACTCTGGTTCCACATCCAGAAGCGTTTCATATTGCAAGGAAATTGGATTGGGGTGCGGCGGAAGAGTAGCAGTGAACGAAAAGAGGGGTTAAGGGGCGAAATGTGGCAGTTGCACTTAACAGGGACATGCTTCTGACAGAAAGAAACATTGAAAACTTTAGCAAAAGCGGTACAAAGCACAGAATGGTATATCATTCTTTGAGTACCAAATCTCCCACCCGTTGAACATTATTCTGATGTCTGAAGTTAGGATTGTATGAAATCTAATTCTGTTATGTGCAGATATTTAATGTTTTGCTTTGGTAAATACGAATACTGTTGACTTTCGGAATGTGATGTCGTGTAGTTTGACACAGAAATAACAAATTTTCTGAGAGGCTAATATTCCTACAAAAGTTCTGTGTAAAAAGTCTACCAGAATAAAAGACGTCACAAACTAGATGCGAAAAAGCTTTAATAATATTTTTTTAATTATTTGTGGGTAATAAGTAAGTGACGACGAAGTAATGAACATTTTGACAAAGAGGACACCTCGACAGAATTGCTTAGCTCTGCTTCACTCTTTGAACTCGACACGTAGTGATGCTTCTAAAAGGAGCATATTCTTTGTACTTCATAATCCCGAAACATTTATATCTTACCAGACTAGTGTTCAAAAATTGTTGCTGGATATACAACTTTGCCAGTAATCTTAAAATAAAAATAAGTACAAACAGGTTCTCAGTATCGTGGTGACAAAGCCTCTACATAAGAACTCGACAAACTTTAAAAATGTGGTTCATATTTACATGTATAGTGCACAATATTTGTCCAACACAATCCTGGTAAAATAATATTTCTTGTTTACTTGTGATTTTCTACAGGCCAAAGTACGAAACGTACAATTGCTGCGTCCCACCTCAGAGGGTTTGTCGCCGTATTACCCTCTCAGCCAACCGGATTCATTACCAGGGCATTTAATATGAGTGTTTGTAATACAGAGTGTGGCACTGGAACGGATGCACAGTATTTGTTACAATACTTCTGTTTGCACCTGCCAAATATTCTTTCCCTAGTGATCCATATTCATTCATCTGTCATTCGGGAGACAAGCAATGGGCTCAAAAGAGGCGGCAGTGCAAAGAGACACTGGACCATCCCACCTCAAGAATAAAGAGAAAAACCTGATAACACTAAGGGAACAAAAGATGTTATGAACCATAGCATCAGGATCGCTCCACATGACTGAAAATGTGATAGGTAATAATAGAGTACATGAAATTTTCAATTTAGCGTGCTCACACCATACTTATGTACATATATTTCTGCGCATTTTTAATTTCTTATATGCATATTTGGCCAAGTTTGTCCATCTAGAGCCTCAAATTGGCCTTTTCTGTGGGCGTTTTTAATAGTTCGTAATCCATTCCTTTCCGTTTCATCTCTCCAAATGCTTTCCCCAGTTCTGTTTTTAGGCATTTATTCCCTCAGGTAATTAATTTAAGTCTAGTTTCCATTTAATTGCTTGATGTGATATTCGGTATTGTCTTAAGCATCGTTTCACTGACCGAAGAATCTTCATCTCTGCTCTTTTCTTTATGCAGTCTTCCTTTTCATGACGCAGGTTTTTGAGCTCTAGAGCGGCTGTGCCTGGTTGTTCTAATATTTCGGTCGCGTTTCCGTCTTTGTTTCTTTACTTAATGAATTAGAGAATCAAATCCATCAAGCGGTTGTAACTTCCAAAAAGTACAGAGACGTTCCAATTAAAGAAACAATAGATATTAACTTCAGCTTTTACGCCTGTTCTAGGAATTCTTTACGAATGCAAAATATCCGTTGCTATTAAGGCAATCCAAATGGTTCTTGGGTTTTGTGTGTGAAAACAAGGTTGTTATTTACTTGCTTTATTCTTATTTATAATTCCTCAGGTTTTTATCATCCACTTTTCAGGTGTTCTTTCGAAAGCAAAGATAAAATCCAGTACACTGAGGTAATTTCTGCCCGTCTGTCAGTTTTTAATATAAAACATATTCCTGACAGTTTGTAGAATCTTTTAAATTTTACTTTTTATAACCTACTAAAAGCTGTAACAGAATTATGATTTTCAGCCAAACACATCAATGATAAACCTTAGTTTACCTACGACAATGAATGAACCTATACACTTTCTCGGACACTTTTTGATTTTCCACATGAAAGGCTTGCATGAACATTTTATGGCTCATTCTCTGTTTCATACCGATTAATTAAAGTTAAAAATTACTGTAGAAAATAGGTCCTTCATGTTCCATACAGACAATCTCTCAGATGGTGCTGAAATTGGCATTGAAGTATTTCTCTAATAATTACCTAGTTTACAAAAGATCACAAACGGAAATAGCTAAGTAAGTCTATTCCGAAAATTGTTTAACAGATTTCATTCTAAAGTTCTGTAATCGAGACTTCCACCAAGTGTCGTGTTGTGAATCCGATTTTTTAGCCTTATATATGTGCAGTGCTTATAGTTTGCCTATGGCGATATACTACGTGTGTTCTTTTACGCGTACTCCAAAAATCTTGTATCAATACAGTTAAAATTTCATATGGGGGAATTTTATTCATTTCCATTGTATTATTGTCAGTTACGTAAGCTATTAATAAACTTGAGAGACGGTCATTAGCAATTTCATTTAACAGTTTCTGTAGACACCTTTCCTGTCTTCTTTAGGGTAAAAGGTCGCGTGGCATACAGATGTCATGCTGCATACAAGAATAGAATTGCTACAGAGAGGGACTACTGACTGGGTCCATATTAACGTTTCAAAGCACGCTAGTAGCTATTTTATACAACCTGCAGCAACATTAAGAAATTATATAGGAATATAGTGTATGCGTGTATACCAAGTATGGTACAATAAAGAGACATTACTTACTTAAACATCATTAACCATGAGTTCTTGTAATTTACATATATTTTGATCTCTGTGAGACACAAACTGCATTTTCAGGCTTCTTCCCAAAAAAAAGTTTGCAAAATGCTTAGATCAGCTTCGCCATATCTGTCCTTGCGCGCAGAACAATTCGGCCCGCCTGGATAAACGTTTGTTAAATTTTACGTGGGGCACTCTTATTAAGTCTGTCGACTACATTACATTTTATTTGAAAGCAGACAAAAGGGCAGACTCTTTACATGACGACCTGCACATCTCGACGATTACACCTCGCTGTGTATGAGACTAAGTACAAAAAATACAGCTCAAAGTATAAGCTTCATGTTGCGACACAGTGACGCGCTGTGCACACCTGGCAACAGCGCAACACTACCACAATAACACAAAATACCTACAGTAGTCAACAATAACAAAAACTGTGCCCCCAATGCCCTCGGTTTATGGCAATCGGAGAAGAGTCCAGGATGCCAAGATCCAAATGCTTCTCAGTGTCAATTTATACCTACATTTCGTATCTTGATTTTTAAAGTTTTAGATAAACGCCAGTCCTTAAAGAATTGGCAAAGTATGAGGAAATATCTTTCCGATAGATGGATGTTGTGAAGAAATGATAGGGAGTCGCTGAGGGTTACCTTTTCACTGCGCGAAAGACAGCATTTAGGGAATCATATGAGAAGTTAGACGTAAGGTGGGCAGCACGATGTACATACACTATACAGAATCGAATTAAGTGAAATAACGAAGAACAACAAAAATAAGAACAAATAGTGAAGTTAATAAAATTAATTATTGTGCCGTATTGGTGCTGTGCGGTGTAAGATGTGTACTGTTTTCCAGGGCTCGAACTGTGTTCTAGGAAATTAGTCAGGCAAACTGGGTTCGTGTTGCCCCTCAAAGTAGGCTATATACTCGTATGTTGCTGTTTGGCCATAAGGGCGTATGGAGGAACTGAAGTATAGCTCCGCACATCTTAACCTCTCCACTAGAGGGGGACAAATGGTAAGCTTCACCTCTCCTCGGCATCTTTATCCGTACAGACAGAAAGCCTCCGAACATGTTGAGTAGGAGGTGGGTGAATAGTAGAACGCATCTCTATGCTCTGGAAAAGATGAAAAATCTTGCCTCCGCTGGGAACCGAAATCCAACTTCTAGGTCGTCCAACCCATACCCTTCTCACTATACCGGGTGAGCTACCCAGGCTCCTTTGTTCTGCCGTGTGCCTGGTGCCTTGCGACGAGCAGACACTCCGTCCGCGAAATACTGCCGCTTGTCTATTAAATAAGGTGCAGCAGCTCGACCAACGGAAGGCGTGTAGCGTCTTTGAGCAGATCAGATAAGGAAAGGCAAATAAGAACGAGATGAGAGGTAGGAAAAAGAATGGATAAACAATATTACAGTATCGTCACTTGGGTAATAAAGAATATGCGAAGATAAGGGAGCTACAATACGAAAGCTGAGAAGCAGAAAAAGAGAATTCCGTAAAAGTTCGAATTTATCTAATGCAGGGAACTAATAGAAAATAACATAATTTTTATAAAAATGTAAGAAATAACACAAGAAAAAATTAAGAGAAGTAAAAACGAGATATATATATTTTGAAAACGTAGTACAGAAAGATGGATGTGTAAAGTAAGTGACAATCAGACCTTCCTGGAAATAGATACGGGAAATGTAGGAAAAGATATATTGAGAGATAGGAGTGGAAAGTGGTCTAAATATGAATGTAAGGGGTAAAATAAGAGATAAGTCGGGAGGAGGAAGGATGGGGATAGATATTGTTAACAAAAAATATTATTTAAAAAATATAAAATAATTCTTGAAAAGTTTTCTGAGTTTCAGTTAATCCAGTCCTCTGGAGATGATGATACCGGGCAAATATTGTCTCGAAGCTACTTTCTTACAAGTTTCCTTTCACGTCTTCCATCAGTTCTACTTTCCGAATAGACTTCGAATTATATAAGAAAACTTTCCTGCCCTCACTTTTCAGATCAAACTTCGAACTGGAAAGAACAAAAAAATTCATAACGTCAATGAAGTGTGGTTTATTAGGAAGGCAACGTAGAAGTTTTCCCTCGTGTTCTCTCAGGACGCAAATTGGGGTGAGTGAGAAATACAGCATCGTGGCTGCTGCAGGTTCAGAGAAGCCCCCCACACACGTTAATCTCCTCGACAGGGCGGAAGATAGGGACACCTGCCGAGACATACAGAGCTGCGGATCACATTGCATGACTAATGACTAATTGCATAGAGTAGACTCTTCTAGACAACACAATAATTTTGTCAGCTCAAGACATACACACTCTTTCAAGTAAATCTGAATAATTTTTATAATGTTTTCAAAACAGCCTCTCACTCTTCCCTCTCCTGAGCCAGATGAATTCATCACGTTTTCCCAATTTTCTTTCTTCAGGATTCATTTCAAACTTATCCTCTCATTTAAGCTTAAATCTCCGAAGCTGATTTTTTTTTTCAGCTTTTCGAACTATATGTTTCATGGAATTCTTTCTTCACTCTGTGTTTTAAATCCCTACCTGCGGCACAATGAAATTAATCAGGCCGCATATGAGGGTGTATTTTCTAAATAGGTACATGAAAAATATTTTCATGGTAATGAATAATCTTTGAATATTAGACAGGTAATAAGATTTTCAATAAATTTCCTACCATTATGAAAAGGGAAAATTCATGGATTTATTCGGAAGGCTATTGTTGGACCCTAGACTGAGCCACATAAATTTGGCCTCTATTCCTGAAGGTCTGTTTTCTCACATACTGAAATGACATCTGCCAAATGGCTTCTAGCAGAATTATTTTATTGGTGTTTCATTTACTTTAGCGCAAGTGAAACACACCCCCCATCCTATTCTTCTTCACATATCACAACCACATTTAGGAGTAAAGTAGACAAGTTGTGAAGTTTCTTACTGTGGAATATTTTATAACACTGACTTAAAAGCGGAGGATCTGTGGTTCGATTTCCAGCAGGAGTATGTTATTTTATCGTCTCCAAATAGTTTGGACCTGCTCCGGGGGCAAATTGCCTCTATTTCATACTTACGAGGGTTCTCGGAGTTAAAGCGGCCGGGACTCGAAACTGATCATTCAACCAATTAAGTGCCAAGTTAAGAATGAGTGGAACTGTACCGTTACTCCCCCATACACCTGAAAGACATGAAGAGTAAAAAATTTACCTTTGTATAGTTTGTTATGTTACTTCATGTTAACAAACTTTAAAACAGAAAGTGTATTTCAGCGCTCTCTTCCGAAGCACCTTAAATATTTATTGTTCCATCCGAGTAGGAGATAAAGTTCTATACCGGTACAGAAATGTAAGGTTTTAACTCTGTAAGTATTTATTTATTTTCAGCTTTCGTATTCGAAGAATAAAAAGAGAACTGACGCTAAAATTAAATCGTACAGTAAATAAAAGTACACAATAAGAGAAAGTGCTAGAAAAAACTAAATGTTTAAAAAGACACGAGAATGAATGGAACAAAATTCTTTGGGTACCCAAGGCAAAAAATCAGTGTGGATTGCAGTGCGGTACAAAAAGGTCACTGGAAATTAAGTCAGGTGTAATTCGTCTACGTGTAAACATCAGGGCTTATCGTGTGTAGAGGGCCACTGCTGGAAGTTTAGCCAATGCGACAGTGCGTCTCTGATCCGAGCCGCTAAGAGATAATGAATAAAGAATGAATTCCTTAAAATGTGGACTACTCCGTGCATCGAACGAAACGACATGAGTCTCTTATATTAAACGATGTAATTGGTAACAGCTCTTAGTTGTAGGACTGCGAAGTATGCATAATTAGACACACCAACGCGGCTCCGATGATAAGCATTAAGTGCAGTTGTCATAAAGAAATTTTTGCACGAGGAACGAAAGAAGATATTAATTCTTTCGCTCTTAGAGATCAAATTTATATACACTTGGAACTCCGCTTGTCTTTTAAGGGACATATCTTTTATTCTTATGAAAAATTCGTAAGCGTATGGAAGGAAAAGGACACGAAAGGAAGGCCTTAAGGACACGCACTATGCAGAGTCAGGACAGAACAGCAAAATCTTAACAATATTGAAATTTAATACATTCTAGAAAGAAAATTTAGCAAAGTTTGCTGTATTAATCGTATGGTGGAAGCAAGTGGCGATCTGAGATGCAGCGCACATACGGACAGAGGACACGTAGGCTACTTCTAATTGGAAGAGGTTTCCTGTTTACAATCTTTAGGCGTCCAACATTTTAAGAGAGGAATTTCAGTATTCCCACATGTAAAACCTTAAAGTTGAATTACTTATTAATTATTATCCATATAAATAACCGTAATAAACACATACCATAGCATTTGTTTGGTATTTTGAAAACTTACACTTATCTAATCATGTAATAAATTTCAGTCTGTATTGCACACGGAACACAGACCTTGTCCATTATAAATACCAAATGATTAAAGGAGTCGACAAAGCAATAGGTCCTTATTGCGCGAATCACATGAACTTTAGAGATGCATTGCGTGGGTAAACCTCACTTTCATAGGAGGCCGTCGATGTAGTTACCACTGGACTTTAAATGGTGAAATTCTAGCATCAAATGTGAGGAAAATTATTTACTGAACGGTTCTAGAGACCACGGGCCTGCATATACAAGATTTTGATTAAAAAAATCAATTTTACTATAGCAAAGATTTGAATTTCCCCCGCGTTGTTTCAGAGATTTCTGTTCTTCTGGGATATGACGCTACGTCGCTGGAGTGTTGGTTCCTGCTGTTTTGAAGGACAGGAACGCCTCCAACTTCGAGGGTCAAGGAACCCAAGAACTCTTCGTATAGTACTCAATAATTCTCTTATAATCCCAGAAGAATTCCTTTTTGGCCTCTTGATCCTTGAAGTTAAAGGCACTACGACAATTGTAAACGTCGGAAGCAATTAAACCGGCGAAACAGTGCCATATTCCTGAAGATCAGAATTTTCAGCTTCATTACAAGTAGAAGTTACGAAAAGTAGCGTAATAAACACTCTGATTCCGAGAACCTTATTGTCTCTTCAGTGCAAACACGGCAAAAGGAAAGCCCATGGTACAAAGCAGATCTCCATATAGCGCCTAGACTCATAAGCATTTTTAACACCATGGAACTAAGGCACCTGTCCTGGCGTAAAAACAATCAGTGCCAAGTGTCTATAACCAGGAGACGACAGCCTGCTACCTGTCGGCATTTGTTGCAAATCGCATGTCAGCCACGTGGTTTGTAAGGGGCCACAAGAAATTGCAGTCACTGGGCGCGAGATATGACTTGCTATGAGGTTGGTCCGTAACTTCTTAGCCGTCGTGCCGTAGTGTGTCCCAGCTGCTGTTAGCAATAGTGGGCCTGGTGTTATCGGGAAAAATTATGATGCCTTGTTGCTTAAACGCAAAGCTTTTCGGCGAATAAACTGCCGTAAACTTAACAGGAGCCTGTGTCACAGAAAGGTTCAGCAGGTAAAGTTACCACCTTCAAGGACATCCGCAAGAAGACAAATTCATGGGCCGAAAAGAGAAATGACGTAATTTTTCCTATTAGCATTTTTGTGAATTCTTTTGATGGTGGAGATGATGAGTTTTTCCAAGTCATGAGCTCTTTTCTTTTTCTTTGGAGATCCTCTGATTCCGCTCCACTTTATCGCTGTACCATATCAAACACATGACAGAGATTCTTTAGCGACAAGCTTTGCTATCGTCAGCAAGGTCTTTTGCACCCAGCTTACACGAAGTTTTCTGTAATCCAGTTGGTCGTGGACGATCCTTTCCGCAATGCGCAACTAAATGTACAGACCTCGGGCGATGTTGGATTAATTTCTCTCTGGTAAGCGCATGTGCACGACACACACTGTATCAGCTGTAGTCACAGTGCTCTAGGCGTTCGGGCTGCTGATGGTTAACATCTGTCCTACTGTTGTCATAAGCATTGCACCACATATACACCTTTGAACGTGAAAATACGCGTACTTCTCATGTCTCCACCTACCCGTGATTAATTTAAACCTTTGTGACAACTTTTTCATGTAAAAATCGAATCACATTCCATATTGAGCTATTTTATCACGCGTGCAATCTTTAACCTTTTAAAGCCTAGCGATAACTTTACATACTACCAGGTTTAACATTACAAAATTCTACGTGGTGCCCACATTGCGTTTGTGTGTTTTGTACCGATCTCAGAACAAACAACAACTTTTGCCTTATAAAACATTAAGAGATTGGTTTTTATAACCGAAGTGGAGAGTGTTTACAGCGCGGTACGCCCTGAGTCCTTATATAAAAGAGATACGTTCCGTCTTTAAAGGGTTAAACTTACAGAACCGCGATAACACAGACTTTCAGTGGCCTTTCATTGTTGTGTGGCAAAAATAGGATTTACATGTGCGTGCTACATTGTGAAATCTGAGGTCGTGTGTTACTGTTTCACGTGTGACGTGTTTTTATTTTACTTTTAAAGACCCGAAAAAATCTAATAAAATAACATTTATACTAATTTAGTCTTCTGCAGGAACATCGCACTAGACCGAAATAAATTTTCAGTTAAGGCTCAGTGGCGAAATAGGCTTCGTAACCACACAACGGAAGACTGGCTATTTCTACAGCAGTACTGGTCTGTCTACAGGAGGCAACATTTGGAAAAAGACCAAGATTAAAATTTGTTCAGCTAGAAGTATTATCGCTCCTATGAAATGTACATACCTTTGAGGTACTGGGGTATATTAGGGTTATATTTATTAAAAAATTAAAAAATGCGGTAATTGGGTTTCACTGTAAGACGAAAATTATATGTATTTAATTTATCCACTTTTTATAGCTCTGAGTCTCAACTCTTTCCACGGGTACCAAGAATAATGGTGTAGTGGTAGCGATCCAGAACACAGTTCGAAGATAATGAAATTTAATCTTCTCACACACACCGATTAAGTTAACTCAGGTTATTTTATGATATTCATTACCTTTCGCAGGAAAACATCGTGATAATCTGTTGTAGCATCCAAAGACAAATGCCCTCCGAAAACTTACCAAACCTTCGAATGATATTCACATTTCATTTTTAAATATGCAACTTCTGTTACTAAAGTTTCAATAACACTTTGATATACAATGGTATTATTCGTATGCAACTCTCCATTTCTTTGACGTGTTCAACTGGTTCTCAGGATAAAAATGAAATTATCCCGAATGTCCACTGGCCGAACTAAGTTCAAAATTCTTACGCTTTATATGTTTTATGAGACAGGAAGCCAGTGTTCAGACATTATTCATATTATCGTCGCAATTTGAACGGTAAATAAGATATATGTGTTTCTGTTATGCTCTATTTCAATATGATAGTTATTTAAATCAGTCTGCCGAAATGTTTCAGACGTTTAACGTATCTAGGATATTCTTCCAGCTTCAACCATAATTTCTGTTTTATAGTTCCACATGTAATATGAGAGATGTAACGGTGAAATAGTATGAACAAAGAATAATGT
Source organism: Coptotermes formosanus (assembly GCA_013340265.1). Classification (NCBI taxonomy): domain Eukaryota; kingdom Metazoa; phylum Arthropoda; class Insecta; order Blattodea; family Rhinotermitidae; genus Coptotermes; species Coptotermes formosanus. Next base: position 4,021,648 of record BLKM01000700.1, read on the forward strand.
CTACCATGGCGGACAGAACAGAGTACGTGAAACAAACATTACAATTGCTTATTCCGTGTATCTGACTAGAGATACGACAAACCAAACACTTTTGTTAAGCGGGTAAATATATAAGCAACACAGGATTCATAATGTAAGTAAACACGGGCACTATATTTGCTACTTTGTTTGGAGGTCTGAATAATACTCATGTATAGAGTTTAACACTCACAATTTATGTAGCAACATAATACATGTATTAGGACAGAGTTAAAACAGAAATGAGACAATGAGCAAATGGCAATTTATGAAGGCATCCAGTGGAAAAACTGGATGTAAATTTAAATTAATATTCATGAATTTGTCGGAGGGACGGGGCAAGCACGCTTATAAGAAGACTTGCGCAAGATGAGATGTATATATTGGAGATGTTAATAAAAAGCTGTTGGTGAGCATATACAGCATAATTAATATTTATATTTTATAAATAATAAATATACCGTCTATGCCATTAATAACAGAACCTGAAATTCGACATCACTAATAAGCCTACAAAATCGTGACATTTTTTCGATATTTATTCAATCGAATCCACTTCGTTTAATCTAAATATTTTTTCTTTCGATAAAATTTATTTCCCCTTAGTACCGTTCCGCTCTTTGAAGAGTCTCGTTTCAAAAATATTTTCACGTGCAATCTACAAGTATATTTTTTTCCAGCCCAATAAAATGTCCCCCATTTAACTACCGATAAAATGTTTAAATTCCTTAACTCATCACTGTGCAATCTCAATTCCTGCTGTCAGTGCGGTGAGACCAAACATCTCCCTTGTCTGTTTAGCAATATTTATTTCTTAAAGACCTATCTTATTTCTACTTTTAGTACTTGCCTCTTTTTCCTCAGCTCCTCCTTCCAAATATCTTACATGAGGACGCATCGTTTTCTGTCGCGTTTTTATACATTATACATTTATTTTCATCTTCCTATTCGACGCCGTATAACGCAGAACAGTATTATGGAATATTTATGTAAACTAAACAGCAATACAGCAAAGTACGTAATCTCGATATGCTTTTGCATTGAAAGGCGTTCTATATGTTTTTCCAGCCCAGGTGTGCGGCTTTAAAAGCTTCAAATATTAGTCTATGAGAAAAAGTCAGAATGTCCTTGTTTTCCAGTGTCTGTGGCTTTGTAATAACCAGTTTCTACTGCCTTGTGATCTCCTGTGTGACGGATCAGCACCACAACACTTCCGTTTACATTCTTTGTCTTTTGCTTTTCTTTTTAGATTTTTTCCATGAGCTTCAATTTTAAGCTTTCAGCAGTCGTTTGTTTTCAGTTCTTTTCAGTATATTTTCTGGAAACGCCTAAATCTTAGCTTGAGAAACCATTCCTCAGCAAAATTTTGTATTATCATTTCACAGACACGCAGTTCATCTTAACCTTTCATACGTGAAATTTCTTTGAATGATTTTACTGCAGAAATAACTTTACAAATTTTCTAAGTACAGGCCTACACGTTTCACAAGAAAATCTTTCAATGTGCTACCTTATACGTTCGCGTTTGCATGATGAAGGGTCTTCTGATCCGTTATAAAGAATTCTTGTTGTTTCAGTTTCAGTTACATCGATGGAAACATTCCGAAAAGTAACTAATTATATTTTAGATACTGAATGTAAAGCTGAAGTGACAGGTAATATCAAGGGACCTTACGTTTCTCACATGCACTGATTACATATTCTGTATGATCATAGTAATATCCAGCATTTATTTTCCTCGACAGCACCAGCGTTTTAAGTCTCGTAGTGAAGAGAGGCTGTGTTTCCTGACAGACGGTACCTGAATTTCGGAATAGTAATAAATGTATCCCAAGCCTCAAATTGTTAAATAAAGCATTATTATCATACTGGTAATGCATGATGTTAAAGTTTGGGTCTCCAACCGGCCGCTCGTCAGGCTGCATTATGCGGTCCGCAGCCACGTTTATAAATTATTTACTATACACTATAACATTTATACAGTAATTTTGGAGATACGTTGTGCCACTTACTGTAAGGCTTCTACTTGCACCGCGCGAGTCAACCTATAATAAAGGTTGCGACAATCCAGATACTGAGAATTACTTTACGCATCCAACTCACATGGGCATAGATGCACACTTGTCGATAAATAACACCAAAAGGATGAGTGATTCCAGATGTGACATATCATCGTCAGAATTTTATATATAGAAATTTATGATTGTTCTATGACTGTGCTAGATGATGTGTTTTACAAAATTTATGTTCAGTATGTAAACGAAAAGAAAAACTTAACTTGGGAGAAACAGGCCTACCAACACAATGCCTGATTCAAATACAAAAAAACATAAACGTAAGTAAATGCGGAGGAAAACGAAACAATAAATGCGATGGTTCACTTTCGCCACCTGATGTCATTCGTTCTTTCTTTCTTTTTTTCCCGCATTTCTGGCAGCAACTCTACTAGTACACGCAGGTTATTTTTTTCAGTACGTCGCAACCCTACTTCAAAGTCAAGGCTATATATCAATTTCTAGTGATGTTCTTCATGTTGGTTAGAGATGTGTAACATACTGCAAAGCATACGACATTTCAGAGTTCCTAATCAAGTGTTTACATATCTGGCCTCAACGAGCCGAGAAGTTTAGGTGCCCTCCCCTAAAACATAAGATGTAAATGGGAAGACCTTGTGAAGAAAGGAGTATTGAGGTTGGAGGGAGGGGAAGAACTAGAGTGTACGTAGGATGCTTAGGCAATAAATAATTTGGACGAATCTAGAACCTGTGTAAAGAGAATAAATAATATAGTTAATTTGTAATCATTAGTAATATAGTGGATGTACACTGGCAAAATGTGGTGTAAGCAGGCACATCTAAAGGAATGTATGTGCAGCTCAAATAAACAAACATGAACATATCTGGCCTCACGTAGTTTTAAAATATAACATTTTGTAAAATATCACACATGTCCTTGAACATACCCTGCTGTGTAATATCTCATGCAAATTTTGGCAAAAAGTGTGTTTTTCCTGCTACCTCAAAGCATTGTTTAAATTCTTGGAGTATTTACGCATTACTTCTAAAGCTAAATGTAATTAAAGTCTTAAAGAATCTAACAGCAATACCAACTGCTAGCGAAGGTAATTCTAAAAATATAGAACATAGTTATAGCCTGAATTATGATCCCAATTTCGGTTAAATATCCCTGTATGCAATAGATAGCAGATAAGGAGAAAGGTGATTACAGATAGCGAGTAGGGATAGTTTGTGTGCAAAATATCAGTCAGACGCATTGAAGCTAAGCTAAAGTCCTCGGTAAACAACCGCTCAGTGTGTGGGCATTTTACTTTTCCATAGGCTGATCGCTTGAGACGTGATTTCTTTACATCAAAAATCGCATCAAACAGGAGTGCAAAAGTTTTCAAAATTCTAGCAGCCACCTTAAAACTGTGAGCTCCCGAGGTATAACATGAAGTAGGTTCCATACGGAGGACTATTTAAACTTGGGCACCAATAAAAAGAAAAAGTGTAGTCGTGCTGGTGAACTCCAGCGCGGAATTTATGCACTCCTTGTAGAAAATTCATCTGTGGCATGCGGTACAATGCACTACAGACAGGAGTGACGTTGTAATTTTCCTGTTCAACGCATTGTGCATAATGTAAGGAGTAATTCAGAATGGTGTTTCTGAGGTTTACACTGACAATCACACTTTATTAAATAGAAGTCAAGAGACATCTACTCGGCGATTCGAATAAGATTCCTTATGTAATGTTGCCGCTCTTTTTCTAAAATTCTTGGCCCTGAGGAATGAACACAAGTTAAGGGTACTTACGAACAACGTTTCGAGGTAAATATTTTGGTATAAGGGAGAGTAATTAAGAGAAGGCTGCAGAAAACCTTACAAAGCACGTTTTACAATTACGAATCTCGTCATATATAATCCTACAACGCGGGAAAACTAAACACTCTTTTAGACAGGCCTGCAAAGATAAATAAAAGTGCTATGAAATTTTATTTCTAGAAGATCTCTAAAACTGTTTCTTTTTCAATTCAACTTATTACGGTTACTTAATTAGTGCCAATTTAAAAAGGCGCATTTCCAACTTTAAATCCGTCAACATTCCTATAATGTAATTAATTTCAATCTAAGAACACCTAAGTTCAGAAATTTAATTTTAGCCTATTATACATGTCACATACAGTCCAAGAAACTCAGCAGGTATAGTAAAAAGGCTAGAGGATGGTTGCCCGAGGTATGATGGTTTGACTCCGCGCAGCGGCAAACGGTGTTTACACTTCTCCAAAGGGCCCGCCCAGATCGCTTTGTGCCGAGGGAAGGAGTCTGCGGCACAAAGATGACCTCTCCGCTCCGCCTACTGTGGACTATATGAATTAGTGGATCTGCAGCTCCTTTCCTTCATCTGCGTTCATGACAATCACACAGACAAGAAAGTTTTCATGTTTACCGTAAAAAAATATGAATTTTGCTTCCATTTAGACGGCGTATTTTACCTTCAGTGTAACGAGAAGAGAGAAGGGCCTCAGAAAATAAGCCAAAGGTGTTAGGAATAAGAAGAGAAGAAGTGCAGAAGTACTGCAAAATAACTGTATATAAAGGAATAATAAATACTACCTACACGAACGCAATAAAAGAAGTCTCAGATAAATTAAACAGCGAGTTAATTAGTAAGGAAATTCTTCACGTGATGTTCATTTATGGCCTTGAAAATTCAGTTTTCTTTTGTCTTTGCTTAGAGAAATATGTATGAAATTATACATGCTGCGGAGAATTACCAAGTAGAGAATCGAGGTTTTGGTGCCGCAGGATTTCATTATAATTTTACTTCGTCTACAAAAAGGAAGTAGCGACATTAAACCGCACTGGGCACAATAAAGGAAAGAATATCATTCCATTACACAAATATTATTTAACGGATAGTGGCATACAATGTGCCATTATTATTTTGCCACTAGGTGTCTCTGCAGGTAATTAAATTGGAACCACACAACGGCTAATAAAAACAAATGTTAGCTAACATTTCGCATGTTGGTAAAACGTCTGTTCGAGGCTTCAAACTGTGCTAAAATTTAGAAGAAAGTGGAATTCCAATTATTCAGTTTCTAAGAAATTTGCTTTACAGCCAAAACACTAAGTTTGCTTTATTGTCTTAAGTTTAAAAGTCTGTGGCAGCAAATTAGATAACGGAATCAGCACGGTGGGTTTGACACTTTTATAACGTTTGTGTGAATATAGAAACAGGATCAGTTTCTGAAACACTGTGTTTTGAAAAAAGCGAGATAATGGGAAAATTTCAATTAATTTGTGCCTCACTTTTATCATATAATTATGTTTCCCGGCCGTCAATAATCACTGCGCTTGAACAGGTGGGAGTCTTTAAACAACGAACAAATGTAAGTAAATCATCTTTGATATTTTTGAGTTGTTTGTATTTTAAAAGTTCACTTATTAGGAGATAAATTCGGACATTGCTTCCATGTAAGTGTAATTAAAAATTGTTTAAACTACAGTTTATATATTTGCGTACATGACAGCATTTTCACACACACACACACACACACACACACACACACACACACACACACACAAACATACACACACACTCAAACATGCGTACATGTGTATACATATAATACATACGATTACGCCTGCAGCATTCATGCATAGATATATACATAGATACGTGTCCATATATCATACCTAACTACATACATACATACATACATACATACATACATACATACATACATACATACATACATACATACATACGTATATACGTACATATACACACATACATGCATAAATACGTACGTACATACACACACATACATACATACATACATACATACATACATACATACATACATACATGCATACATACATACATACATACATACATACATACATACATAAATACATACATACATACATACATAAATACATACATACATAAAAATGAAGCCCGGATTGCTTATAGCGAAGTGATGATATCTGCAGTGTGATCAGCTGTGCCTCAATACATGTTTGTGTAATATAATTTAGCACCAAGGCAAATGAAGTATCAGTGCAATTAAAAACATACTTGAGACTGGCATCCTACATTTTCTGTACTTCATGTATTTGCACATCGATATGTTTTTCTCCGTAGTTATTTTAAAAGTCATACGGATAACCTATTTCTGCAGGAATTTTTAATAGCCTTTCAAAAATACCATCTGAATGCAGCACATCTGAGGCATATTGTGCCATAAAACTCACAAAGTACATTACAACAAAGATACAGTGACTAATAACAAGAAAATACCGTCCGAATAGTAAATTAGTAGACTTTCTTCTTCTCTAGATACATAGGAGTAAATTCATTACTTCAGTACTAATAAACAAAGTATCAACTAGCAGATCAAACTGTCAGGGGTGATATAGGTCTACGTATATAACATACGTAAAACTTACACATTTAATGATATCTGACTTAACATTCGTATAAGCCAAATGATCTGTAAAATCTTTCACATAGCTTATTAATAAATAGCGGTGGTTACAAAACAATATATTATAAATTATACAGGCTAAAAAGTGGACGTTATAAATTTAATTAACTTACGGCCATATAATTTTAACTGTTGTTTTATATGAGTGGGAAACTTTGTCTCTTAGATTGACGCGGGAATATAAACTGAGGGTTTTAAGTAGGGTGCTCATTAAGTTAATTGGACATAAAAGGGAGGAAGCAAAAGGGGACTGGAGAAAATTTTGTAATGAGGAGCTTCATAATCTGTACTCCTCAATAAATAATATTCAGTGATCAGATATAGGACAAAATATATGGGGCGTGTGGTGCATACGGGGAAGAAGAAAGGTGCATACAGGTTCTTGGTAGTGAAGCTTGAATGAAGGTCACTTGTAAGATATAAGCTATATGGGAGGATAATATTAAAACTGATCTTGAAGAAATATAATAAGGTAAGGACTGGACTGATCTGCCTCAGAATAGGGACAAGTGGGGCTGTTGCGAACACGGCCATGTATTTTGGGTTTAATAAAATGAAAGGAATTTCTTGACTAGCTTAGCAACTGTAGCTTATCAAGTAGCTAGTTAGTAATTAATCATTTAGTTAGTTAGTTAGTTAGTTAGGCAGGCAGTTAGTTAGTGTGAAAACACAGGAAGAACTTCTCTGAGCCCCAGATAATGTGATTAAACGCGAATATTGTTAAGAGCATAAGAAAATGGGGCTGAAGAAGCACAAGAATAAAGCATGCTGAACTGCAGTGGTTTGTTTATTCTCTCTGCTTAAGTTTTACTTGCAAGACACACAAGTTCAAGCCTTGTTTGGAGACATCCTGTTAGTAATGAAGCAAGCCGTGTCCCGCATAAACTAACATATCTCTCTAGTCAAGTACAGACAACAAGGTCTGCGAACAATTATGCAATTTCTTGACTTTAGCAACGTCTCAAACTTGCCACATTCCTTCGATCTTCAAGAGCTACTTCGATATGTGCACCTATAAGTGTTGGCCGGACTACTGATACAACTTTTCGATAGTTGTTTATCATGTGATTTCCCTATTAAAGCCACAATTCTCTTCCAGCTGTGGAGAACAGCGGGTGTCTGCACTGTTGGCGGGGCGGAGGCAGGACAGTGGATCATAAATTGAGTAGCAGTTTACAGCTGTGAAGCAGAGGCAGTCTTATCTGTGTTAAATCTTAACAGTCGTTCTATTTTACAACACTGTGATTTGTAAACATTCTTATTTAAAACTATTATTACATCGAAATAAGAATTAAAAGCTATCTCAGAGGTACAGTATATAATAAATAAATAAATAAATAAATAAATAAGTAGTAAGGAGAAGAACAATACAAAAGGAACAATGAGCACAACAAAGATTTAAATATGCAATATATAAGTATGCTTATTGTTTTGTTGAGATGTGGAGATTATAACATCCATTGAACGTGTCTCAGAACTGACTGCTGAGGAGACTATTCAACCTGCGAGGCGGAAACAAAATGTGAATGATACTGCATAGTAAAGAACTTCATAATCTGTAAATGCTCTTCACAGACTTTTATTGGGATGAAGCTGACAAAACGTTTAGACGGGAGTGGCATGTTGGAGGAATAATAAATATATTCAACTTTTTTTTTTACTAAAACCAACTAAAGGCACAACTGTTATATAAATTATCAGTCTCCTTTATATTATTCCTCCGACATGCTTCGGTTAACCACCATTCTCAGGGAGGTTTACAGCTATTCATTATATAAAACCTTAAGCATTTTGACAAATAAAACGGGGTGTTAGTGCTAATCTTTAAAACTCTTCTTAAAATCTTGAAAACCTTGCAACATATATACTTTCATCGATGTAATATCATTGCGCTTTTAGTTGGTTTTAACCAAAAAATTAATATCAAAGCACGGAGGTGAACAATATAAAACTCATTCAACATTTTGCTCCGAGAAACGTATGAGAGCCAGTCATCTGGGAGACCTAGACCAGACGATACTAGAGGAAAATATTAAAATGAATCTTGCAGGCACAGTGTGATGATGCGACCGAATTTACGTACCTGAGGCTTTTATCCAAGGCTGTGCTTTTGTGAATACGGCCCTGAGCCTTACGGTTCCATAAAAGGCGAAGAAACCCTTAAGAATCGGGATGCTTGTTAGCTTCTGATAAGTACTCTGCCCCACGCAGTAAGTTTGCTAATAGAATAGTTAGATTCCGAAACTTCGTAGGACCGGGCAATAATAATAATAATAATAATAATAATAATAATAATAATAATAATAATCAACAAGTGAAAACCGGCAGAACCACCCCAACAATAAACCGGACACCTTAATCCCGGATAGTGAAGAAGGCATATGTATGGTAATTGATGTAGCAATCACGGGAGACAGAAATGTGATAAAGAAAGAAGCCGAGAGTATTCTAAAATATAAAGACCTTATGATAGAAATACGGCACATGTGGAATGTGAAAACAAAGGTGAACCCAGTAATAATAGGCAACTAGAACAATTTCAAAATCCTTCAGAAAATACTTGACCACGAAGTCAAGGAACTACAGAAAACAGCTATGTTGGGCACAGCACACATACTGCGGGAAGTGCTAATGTAGAAACACAAACGAGTTTAGTATTGAAGACAGCGCACTATGCACTATGAGTAATAAGCCCGGAATAGCTGCGACACTGTACACCCTAGAAACATGGTTTGTTTCATGTATGTAAGTGTGAATTCCCTGAATTAAATTGATAATATAACAACAACAACAACAACAACAACAACAACAACAACAAAGCATTCATGGAAGTTTCTTAGGGTGAAAGAACGTTGCATTTCGGATCTCACTGAATGTGTGGATAGCTGTATGCATCTTTGTGGAACGCTCACTGTCATAAGATTCTTCAGTCCCCATGTTTTGGGCTGTACAATATTACTGAAGGAACAGGCACCTTGAAACCCGTGGAAAGTGACACTAGGGTCGATATTGAATCAGAAAAGTGCAAAAGGAAGTCGCTCTGAAAAGCGCAATCATTCATTAAAGAAATTAACACGTAAGACAGACATGGCTGTGACTTTGAAGATTGCTATCTTGTTGTATGTGACGCCGTGTAGTTTTATAACTGGTCTACCTGGCCATGGTCCGTTGTTCGAACTGCAGACGGCACATTGAAATATGACATCGTGATGTAACAATTAATACACTTTGTGCAAATTAAGAAGGTGTAATCAAACACTTCCATTACAGTGCAATTATCTGCAATGGCTTCTATTAAACGAAGTTCTTTTTCGAGGAATGAAAGGCGAAGTGCTTAAAATTGCGACTACCCTGAACAGAACAGGGCGGCGAGCGCAGCTTGGCTAATGCACAGAAGGCTAGTTTAATCATGTTCCAGGCTCAGACCAGCACAAGTATGTCATTTGCTGTAAACACACATCTCTGGCTCCTTTCCCGAAGACCCCGGGTTAGAGATTGGACAGACCAGGTACCAATCACAAATTTGTATCTGAATTTAGGTGCCCGCGAGAATGAGGTTCATCATACAAGACAACAGCATAACTTCGGAGCGATTATTATGGATTCATTCCAGTATATTTTTCAGTTATTTCTAGTTTATTCGCCTTTCCTTCTTAATTAATTCTAATATTATGTGCGCAAATTATCTTAACCTATATTCTAGGCAGTGAATTCATCTTAAAATTAAATCTGTGTAACCACAGTATCAGGTGACCACAGCCTCTAATTGCCTGCAGTGAATAAATCTGAGGTATTTGAACTGTATATTTGCACCTTATTTTGTGGGTGTGAGATTGTGATCTGTGGTCTGGAGTTCCACCGTAAATAACCTCTTCGAGAAAAACATATGTGAACCACGAGGAAGTTACACGTATGCAAAGGAAGGTCGGGGCGTCAAGAGCAATTGTGTGCGGAGAGGTACACTCGTTACCATCAGTCAGAGAAAACTTCCAGCACGTGTTAGTTATAAGAAAATGGAAGAAGCGCTTTCCTCCGAAAACATAGCGAGCTATCAGGGCACGCGAAGCCATATCCCAGAAAACACCAGCCCTCAAGGAAATACAGGACAAAGCAATACACAGTAAAGTTTCCTATTAATTAAGACCAATTTTTATTTGGTTTCGTAATTTGAAAGTGGAACAGGCAAGTAGACAAGCAGACAAAGTGGTAGTGAAATGTCTTTATTATCACTGATCGGTATTTAATACAAAATATTTCGGCAATTTTTCCAAGGATTGTTTATGTTTTATGGTATTATACATAACCGTTCATTTCTCAGGGGATAATTGACCGGAAATTACCGCCAGTGGCTGGGAGGGTATTTCCTGTCACATGTTTGCGAGGTAGATGGGTCAGGGAATAACTTGCTACTGGCCACCTGACAGGCTCTTTTGTCCCAGTTCAATTAATGTAAGAGCGAAGTACACGTAATTAACTGCCATTTCGTCTAAAATTCAGAAAATTAAATTTTCATTAGCGTGAAAATTAGGAGATGCACTGGAAAGTGTTGAATTACCGTATCTTTTTACTTGGTCGAGTGACGAAAAAAAGTAGTTTGCAGAAGTAATAAGGGGAAATATTTAAAATATTTCTCATTTAAATATATGGCCGTCCTCTTTTACAACATACTCTAGCACCGACTACTTCATATTGATTTCTGCAATTTTTTTTCCAGCCTGTTACTCCTTTGATGTCATTTCCTTCCCTTTTCAGTCTATTTATCTGATGGCTACACCTCCTTTTATCACTGTCCTTATTTACCTCCTTTATACTTGTTTCCCTATTTAGGTATTTAATTTTATTTTTTCTCTTCTATACACACCTGTAACAAACTTTGTTTTGGGTTTGATTATTTGTGAGAGAATACGAGTGACTTCCATGCAGCACAAGATATGCGATTGTAAGTTGCTCTTTCACTGAAAACTGCTTATATTTTTTCTTTGATAATATTCACAGCTCTTAGCACAGTATGGGATAAGATTATTAAACATGCATTTCAGCTAAGTCATCAGTAAATTGGCTACAGGAAGGATGATCGTAGAACCAGGGTTCTATGCCTGGACATTTCACTATCGCGTTCAGGCCGGCCCTGGAGTCCACACAGCCATCTATGTAGTAGGCACCAGAGGGCCCATTTACCTGGATAGAAAGCGGCCGGAGCGTCAAGCTGGCTACGTATCTCCACACAGTGCAGAGCAGAAGTATAAAAGGCTTTACACCACCACTCCCCGTAAGGTCTTCAGGGCGTGGTTCTAAATTATTTACGCACAGGTACCAGTTAACTGTACATCTGCGAAGCAAATCTTGCTGCTCTCCTAATCTGTAAGACAAATGCAGTTTGGCTGCTAAACTGGTACAGTGGAACTGATATCTGGAAGTGACATCTCATCGCCTCTTCGAAGACTGTAAAGTGTTGGTCAGTATTACACTACATTTTGTGAAAGTACATGCACAAAAGAAAGTAACCCAAGAAATTCACCCGAACCATTCATATAAGAAGGTAAGCGCTAATAATACTATGTCTGTTGTTCGCGGACGATATAGTAGTGGGTTCCTTCACAACAAGGGATAGACCAAATAGCAAAATTTTGTAAGAATTTGGACCTAAAATGTAACCTAACAAAAAAGCCGATAGCTTTCAAGAAAGGGGGAAAGCTAAAAAACAATGAAATTTGGCACATGGAAGGGCAGAAAATGGAAGTCGTAAGTGAAATCATATACATCGGAGAAAAACTTGAAATCACAGGGGCTGGACAAGACAAAAAGTGAGCATCAAACAACTGGGAATCAATTCCTATTAGCCATTGATAAGTGCCTAACAAGAATGCCTAATATGTGGTTAAACATGCTAGAGCAGAGCGATGGGACGATATGTGAATCCAGGATAGGAAGGTAAGCACATGAGAGCAACAGGTAACAGCACGGGCATCCTGTCTGAAACCCTGCACATCTACACGAGAAGTATCTGGTTCTAATCTCGACCAGGGCATCTGCTACCCTGAATATTATTGTGTATTACCACATTTCTTCCAGTCAGCCGCGTGTACGATGCTTCGATTAACCTACGACAGCTTCCGTCCAAATATTCTCCAACTCACCATTTATAAATAATTCTAAAATTTGACACAATATAATCACACACGTTGTCAGCAAAGTAAAATAAACCGCACCTAAAGTATACTGATGACAATAACAGAATGAAGGAAGTGTATACCCTCAATCACACAAAATTTGTATGAAATTGTTGCTTGCTACATGTTTCGGCTTTTGTGAAAAGCCATAAGTAGGCATTTAGGAGGTACATAAAGAAAGACTATTTAAATAAAACTCATTAGAATGATATATTTTCAGGTGGCTGAAATCTCAGCTTTACAAATATTGGAGTTGTATTAAACAAAACTAGAAAAAATCGAGATTGTATTTTAAAATATTAAAATATAGTACATGTGCAGTATATTGAAATATTGAAATTGTTGTCCTTTACTCCGGGTGTGAAAGGAAAGTTCTTCAATGTTAAATGGGCTACAATATGTTTAATTTATTAAGATTTTTGTTTACAGATTTTACCCGCAAAGCTTATTCTAATTGTGAAGAACTTCCGTTTCACATCCTGAGGACTGGACAACAATGTTAATATTTTGATATAATATGAATTTATTACATTTTAATATTTTCATATATAATCTCGATTTTTATTTGGTTGGTTTACACGACTCCAATTTTTGTAAATTTCAGATCTCAGCTATATGAGCCGTATCATTCTAATGGGTTGTATTTAAATTATCTTTCTTTGTGTACTTTTCAGTTGGGTAAGGATGGTTTCTCGAAAAAGGCGAAGCAGGTAGAACGCAATAAACTGACATAAATATAGTTGTAATTGAGGTCTGTGTCTCCATTTGCTGTTAGTAATGATAAAAGGATGCCATTCATAAAGATATGAGAGTAACAATTACATTATGAAGGAGTATTACGGGCTTCTAGTACAAAGACTACCAATTTTTCGATTTGCGATCCCATTGTGCGTTATGTCACTACCTACAATCCACAAATTGCTTTAGCTGGTCAAGTTCGCCGCATCAAAAAATACAAGAATATGAAGGAAAAGGTGTTAAAGCGCTACGGTGCCTGTCGGTATAGACTGGAGCTAGTGATAAAAGACTGGCGGTTAGCATAAACATTATACCAAAAGAGGACATCTTACGAATATGAGCTTACCTGCTGAACCAAAAAGGACTGCTGATAGTAACATCTGTTGCCGTACACAGAACAACTGAACAGCATACGCGTGACATTAAACAGGAGAACTTATGTATATACCTGTCACATTACAGAGGAGAACGGTTGATTTACCTGTTACATTAAAAGGGCAACTGATGATTTTACCTGTTGCATTGCTGCGGATTATTCATTATTACTGTTATTTTTATATTATTATTATTTATAACACAGCGGGACGAGTCGCCTTAAGATTCAAGGACAACTCATAATATTACCTGCTAATCTGTAGAAGATTGGATGGGGTTCGAAAACATTAAACATAAAATAATAACAGGTTTAATAGAAGCTTACAGAATTTTAAGACAAATCACGATGCAAGGAGAGCAGAGGGAAACATCCGTCTGCTCTCCTTGTGAAAACTTTCTTTTGCTTGCCACTCAATTTTTAAGAATAAGAAATCGTTTCAGAAGGCGAAGAAAGAATGACACCGTGCAGAAGCGATGAAAGAAGAGCGGAAATGTTGCTGCGGGGATTAGAGGAACATGAGACGGTGTGATATTTTACTGCCCCGGTCGATTGACAGCTTTGGAATATCGTGCATGGCGAAATGATCGGTATTCAAGCGCAGTAGTCAATCTAGATTGCGGCACATCTCTCTCCTTCCCTCGTCACAAAATCCTGACAGATCGCTGCTTCACCCTTTTCCTTACAGTCGATCCCTTAGGCAGGAGCGTGGCAACCACCCTTGTGCAGAAATATCCGTTGCATCTAACCGAAAGCTTCTCTTCCTCCTTTCTCTTCTACCAGAAATAACATGACCGAGTATATCAATTCAAAATTATTTTAAAATTAGTCGAATTTTTACATATTTGGGTTTGGAATTGCTTAAGATTTGTACTTTTCTTTACTGCCTTGTGGTTTAATTTAGGACGCTGTCTGTATCACAGAATGTACAGCCTCGAGGTTAGGATGATTAGTGAAAGGTGACTTGCTAAAACTTGGAAAAAAGGCCTTTGTCATTTCCCACCCTTTGCCTAAAAGGAGGGGGGAAAACCATGTAAACCTCAATCAGGTTAGGCAGCGTAACCGCTGAAACTTCAACCTCACACAGCCTCATACAAGTATATATTGTAATCGCTGAAAACATGTGACCATTCTTGCTGTTCCGTGTACCGAAATATCACAAACTTCTGTGCCTTCACATTTCAAGGAAGTGTGTGTGTTATATTCGGAATGTACCGTATAGACATAAGTGTACAGTCGGCGATGTTGGATTTGCTGGTTTCTTGGCTTCCTTGGGCGTAGCCGAACTCTCGCCTGCGTATTATGTAAGGGACTTCCAGCTCTGTCACAATTTCTGTTAATATGACACTTGAATAGACACGTGACAGGAACGGGCTCTAGAAGAGTAATATTCAATGATGTGTTCCGCGGAACTGTGGGTTTGGTTTCCTGGCGGTGGATTTCACGTATTCCACAAATACATTTTCTTGATAATGAAATCAGGAAGTTAAAATGTGGCAAACTCCCAAATTTATTTTCATTTTGCTTAGCAGATTTGTGCATAATGGGTTCTGGGTTTATTTTCAGAGTAAATTAACAAAAGTCAACTTCTTGTCGTGTGTGTAAGTATTTTATATTTCGAAAAAAAATTCTCTTTTAAAAATTTATCTTTCGCTTTAGCGTCTAAAAATTACATTTGTACTCTACAAGAGATGGGCGAAAATTCGTATGTAGTCACAAGGGTTCCACAGACACTCAACACCTGACGACCATCCTCAGAAAGGAAAGTAGGCATACAGGTATATTCTGAAAGCATTCAAATCTTCATAATGTAATGAAAACCTTAACTGTGCCAGCTTAAATTCTTCGGTTGAAAGGTGGCCCTTAAAGTATGAAACTCTAAATATGCTTACACATTTTGTCAGAAACATTATTTTGTCAACCTAATTGTTAAACACAAGGTGTTCCGCTTAAGGTGTGCCGAACTTCAGGATGTTGTTTTATGAGTAACTTTAGTAAAAAATGACACATCGCCATAGGGCCTATTATTAACTGCTACACGGCTGCATGCATTTTAAGGTACGCACATGGCTGCAAAGGAAACCGTTACAATGTGTATGTTTATTATGCTGTAGAAATGAAATGAACACTGTGAGTTAGATAACGCAACGAGAAGAACACAACCATTAAGACCAATCAACTTTCTCGGGCTGTGCCTAAAATATTAAAGGAAAATTATGTCCCAAATAATAGCCCGCAAGAAACAAGTTTTTATTTATGCTACCGACTTTGTTTTACTAGTTTGCTTAGTTATGTTACAACGCTGAAGAAAAAATCAACTTTATTAGATGACACCATAGAACGTCAATTTTCGGTTATACTACACTCCTTGTTGCTTAAAACGGCCTCCACCTTACGTTGTGTACAATTCTGCGCTTCTGCCTTTGTGAGAGTTTCAGCATTTACTTTCATGCGGCCAGCAGGCTGTATCTTTCTTATTTACGTTGACCAAAAATTATATATATTACGTCGCTGCGTCAGTAAGTTTCGTAGAGAATCTGAAAATAATGAAGGACTTGTAGCGACGTACTGTTTCAAAATCAGGCATATGTTGATACACCATTCTTTACTCATATTGTCTGGCCCACATTATGCTTAACACTCTGTACAAGAAACTAATAAAATACCCTTATAAGAAGATAAAATTTACTTAAATTGCGGACTTCGCCGGTTTGATGTTTCACAAAAAACGCCTCTTAATTTTATAGATTATATAAAAGGTCAGTAAAAGTGATAAGCACTTTTGAAGTACATCAACTTCTTGAGATCAAATATGTCTCCACTTTAGCAGTAGTACTCTACTCGCATCAATCATTTCGGTTGGTAGCAGATATTATACAAGAGATTATTTATTCGAGTAATATCACTCCTGCATAAATATATTGGAGATTATTTGTGATAAATTTGTAATATTATCTTGGAATAAATACATATTTATTGCCAATAATACATGGATGCTAGGTTCCCTGGCGTATATTATCCAGCAAAATTGGAATTCAGTTGTTCTTCCTGACGTAATGGAGGGTATAAACAAAGACTCTGTCATCTGATGCCATATCAGGTTATGAATAACACAGGGCTGAAGTAGGCCATTAAGCACCTACTGTGTAAAGCTCGCCTAGCGTAGTTGGAGCGAATCGCATAAACTAGAACATAATATACAAGAAAATGGAAAATTAAAGGAGGAGTAGTCGGAACTGAGAAAAAATAATGTGAAGCGTTAAATAAAAAAGTCGTAGAAATTTAAAGGGTCACAATACAAAATATAACAGGAATACTGCGATCTTCTGGGGTACCAGACCACACCACATCATTAGTACAGCTCAGAGCACATGACGAAATAACAAGTGTTGAAAAATACCAGACCACCCGGTGTCAAAACTAGAGTTGATCGATACATCGAATGCGTATGCGTGAACATGTTGCTTTAAAACTGCCTTCACTACTGTTTTATCAATATCTGAACTAAGTGATTAGATTCACTGCTAATAACTCACTGTTCAGTCAGTGTGTGTCATGCACATCTATCGATACGCAATAGCAGGTTTCCACAAAACGTCTGCAAAATTCTAGAGGCCTACGTCCCAGATGTCAATATGTAGGTCCGAGAAAAGTTCAAATATATAATATTCCTTGACTAATTTAATTTATTATGACCTTCACACATAACCATTCATAATGTGAATTCTTTAACGAATCTATGTCTATATCGGAAGTCTCAAATTTTTCATCCTGCCTTTTCAAATAAAAAATTCAAACAAAATAAATTTTAACTTTTATTTCCGCATACTCTGAACTGCAAAATGCAAAATATTTCCGCCTTGCGAAAAAAGTACTTCAATCTCACAGCCTTTCTAACAGCAGTTCTTGTGACTTTACTGAATGATACCCATGATGACTCTCGCTAATTTAAATACCCTCAACGCCCAGTAACGTCACTGGCACTGCTGTGGTTAAAAAATTTAGTAGCGTTATCTCTAGCCATAAAGGTAAGGACTATAATATGAATTTAATGGCCCTGAAAATTTGTCCAGTACACTTAATTTGAAAGGAAAAATCACGTTAAGCTTTTTACAAGTAACTATGAAAAACATGGAATTCCTTGTCTTAAAAATGTATATATTTTAAACCCAAACACGTTAAATATTTACACGATTTACACAACTGTTCGAAGTATTGCAGTCGATACTGTGCATTGAGAACTCAGAATCAACTCTCAGGTAGTGTTATTAGGAGAACCCCTATTTAATGAGTGCAAGAGAAATCGCAGATAATTCAACATCCGCTGGAGAAAAAATATGGTTGAAGTGGCTACTAATTAGATTTATTTTGGTTTATGTAATTATTTACGATTACAGTATGAATAATTTGTCCAGTAAATACATTAACTTTAACAATATTTCTAAGTCGGTCAACGTGTAACATATTACGAAGAGTAATTACATATCATGCCACACAGATTTGCTAAATGTCATGTCACACACCGTCACTGCGTAGCACATTACAGACCGTCACTGCGTAGCATATTACAGAACTTCACTGCGTAGTACATTACAGACCGTCACTGTGTAGCATATTACAGACCGTCACTGCGTAGCATATTACAGAACTTCACTGCGTAGCACATTACAGACCGTCACTGTGTAGCACATTACAGACCGTCACTGCGCAGCACATTACAGACCGTCACTGCGTAGCACATTACAGACCGTCACTGAGTAGCATATTACAGAACGTCACTGCATTGCATATTACAGAACAACACTGCGTAGCATATTACAGACCATCACTGCGTAGCACATTACAGAACATCAGTACATGTCTCAGGCCATCTTTTCATAATATTAAGGAGACCTTCAGCACGTCGCAGAGCGTCGCTAGTTATAATGTCTCAGTGTGTGTTGATTGATTAGTTTGGCTATTGCATTTCTATTCTGCCCCAACTCACCGTCCCCCCCCCCCCCCCCCATTGGTGCTATGGCTGCAGTAGACCAGGGCCTCCTGACTCTCGAGGCTTCATGATCACACTCAGACACACCACCACACACGGTAGGACTCCTCTGGACGAGTGATCAGCCCGAAGCAGGGACCTCTACCTGACAACACACAACACTCGCAACAGACAAATTCGAACGCGCAATTCCAGCAAGCGAGCGGCTGCAGACCCACGCCTTAGAAAGCGCGGCCACTGGGATCGGAATTTCATATCTGTTACTGTTGGATATTTGTGGTTTTATCGAGAAGGGCGTCTGAACCCTTCTTTGATGCAAGGAAACAATCATGAGCCGATTCTGCTCTTCAGCAACGCATGGGCACTTCACTGTTTCTTAAAAAACAGGCTTCTCTGTAATTTCCTCTATAGGCCCACACTAAAAGAGTCACGAATTTCTGACACCTGAACTCTCTGACATATCCAAAGGCAGGCAATATCACTTACAATGAAACTTCAAGTATAACTCTGAATGACGTAATTACGTTGTTGTCGACGTATCAGCATTTGTTATGTCAGAGAATTAAGTACCGGGCTTTGTTGTCGTATATTTGCATGTTTTTCACAAACAGAACATCACAAACTCACAATTATGCGTAATTCTGTTTTTATATCTCAATTGTAAACATGCGATGGATGGCAAAACATATCCATTTGTGAACAGGTTCCCAATAAAAGGAAGTTTTTCCATCTAAAATCTAAGGAACTTTTTCTGGAAGAACTTATATATTATAATCCACAATACTCCATAACATGGGGTTCTATAACATAACACGTTATTTGCACATTCAGAAAATCAGGTGTTTTTCTTTAAAACCATAATCTCTGTAACTCAGCATTCTTCGACTTTTATGAATTACACACCTCCTTTTACGCTACCAGGAGGTACAGTTTGTATCTCTGAACTAGTCTGCCTTACTGAATCTAGGTTACGTGGCAAAGATATCCTACAGGATGTTTACGCACATAATCTAGCACACAAAGCAAAGCAACATCCTTGGCTAACTAACAGTCTGTCGAGCACAGTACAGACTTCGAGACGTGGTTATTAATATATGACTCATTACAGTGGCCACACAAGGGCCAGCCTCTGGTCTCTCTTCTCAACCACATGAATTCAGTCTTAATATAATGCCTTTAAAATGCAGTTAACTACTATGGTTGACTTAAACCTGATCTCTTCCAGCAGTATGTTCCCTTCTGGTTTTCTGACCAAACTTGGAATATATTTCAAATCTTGTAAAAAACATGTTAATATTTCATTGATTTAAAGTTATTTTGTAATTACTTCAGTTACTTCAAATTATTTCCAAACCTCTTTCACGTCGAGTGTCCTGGGACTGAATCAACACGTACGATAAATATTAAATATATCACCCTTATTTATGTTACAAAATTTATGGAGGATTTATTGAAGGCTGACATTTAGTTGTCACTCATCTTGAATATTACTGTGGAAAATCGACAGCATGGAAATTCTTAAATATCTTTTTCCCTTTACACGAACTCCGCTGCCATTTCGCAATAACAGGTGTACCCTTCACAGAAACCTAAGATACACAAATGTTGATCTTCTGGGTACTTACACCGTCTTATAGGATACGGTATAAGAACCAAGAAGACCACTTTGAGGAATAATTTAAGTTAATTTAAGTTACTCAAAAAATTGGGAATTTCTGCAGTTCAAGATTCTTCACTGGAAGCAAACAGAACCACCAGGGTCCCCTCTGGGATATAGACCGCGACAGCTCCCGTCATCTAATTCAAATTGAGGACCACCTACGTATCGGTGTCCTCATGTGACTCCCTGCTTCATGCACTAGTGCCCCTTATGCCACCATGCCTTGTCGTCTTCCACTTTTAATATACCACTTTCACTTGAATTTTCTTTCTCTGCTTCTTCCCCCAGTCATTTCTTCCACATACAAGCTACCATACTTATTTAAATATACATCCAAGAATAGACGCTCTCAGGTAATATTCTTATTCAGTCTGACAGCTAAACTGAAAGTTAAAACCACGCTAACAAAGCAACTGATTCAAAATTACGATGCTCACCCCATTTTTAGCAAGGACCTTTCTCATTCGTCGCTTTGGGTCACAAGGCATGTTACTCAAATTCTAAATTTTTCACTAAATTCCGAACTTTCCCCTACTTGAAAAGAGACGAAACTTTGCTCGAGAATATGCAGTTCTAATGTGTAGCCTACATGATATTTAACTAACCAATTAAGTAATCACTAACTATTAAGATCGCTGGTTATAACACTCAAAGTTTCAACGTCGCTAACAACAGATTACGACGCTGAACGCGAAACTAAGCTAATTTTATCCACCTCCCACTCTCGTAATAACGTCCCTATAATTCGCATTTATAAAACCTAACATGGCTTCAATGGTCCTGCTTGAAATTACCATCCTGATGCTACAAATGGTTGTTGTCCTCTCTCGTAGATTTACAGATCAATCCTAGTATTCTTGATAAGAGCCCTTGAATGTACTTAACAACAAGTATGTGTTGCACTCAAGAATCACCCTCCGTGGCATCCTGCCACGTAATTAACATATAATTTTTTTATATTCTTCCCTTTAAAGTTACATAATATTTGCTTCCACTTTGACTTAAGTCAGAATCGTCTTCCCACAACGACGCCGTTGCTCTTGTTCTACAAGTTTTAAGCATTTATTTCTAAAAACTAGAGCCGTATCTGTGGCGTTATTAATTCCTAATGGCTCTCATATACATTCCTTGTCTCTTTTCTCTACGTCATATTACTTAAATTTCTTAACGACTTTATTTCACTTACATCATAACCCCGATAGATCGCCACTGTTTTTTCACCGCAGTTCTTGGCGGTATGTCAAAAGTAGAGGCAAATCAAAATACTGTAGAATAGGAACTGTATTTTCACAGTCTTCAGTGGGAGCCAATGAGCATGGCGCTCTACGGGGGCTTAAATTACGTGCCTGAGAACAACCGTTAAAAAAGGATAAATTCTAAGCAACCATCAATCATACTAGTTACGGTTGCTAATATTGCCCTTATTCTAACAGGAATACTTCAAATTACATAGCAGTCCGACGGCACACGCACGTGCAAAGAAACATGCAAAACATAGTTACATATTTAAAGGGTGAGATTTGCGTTGTTTTCCGTAAAGAAATAGGAGTATCATATATCAGCAAATTTTCCTTTCTATAACTTGTTGTGGACGCATTTCTTTCCTACAGAAATATTAAAAACTCGTAGTATATACACATACGCTAAATTAATTTGTTACCTTTCTTTAGCTTTATGATTTCAGAGTTTTAATACTCTGCACGCTTCCAATGTATGTGATGCTGCCCTAATTAATGAACAACTACCCTTTCATTCAATACCAGTATTACTTGCTATCGTAAACGTGATGAGAGCGTATAAAATTTAAAGCCATCCCTGCGAATAAACTCAATAAAATATTCTCAGGCCAGCAGCCGCATCAGGTGGTTCAATGGCGATGATGAGGAGTGAATTTTCCGCTGTCTTTGTACTGCAGTATGTTGCATACAGCCTGTGTCAAATAATAACTCTTTAAAGCAAAGTACTGACTATGGGTACAACACACTTATATATTTAAGTCTCTGCATTCTCCTCACGGTATGCATGATGCGCCTCTGGTCCTCAGAAAAATTAGTTATTACTTCCCTAAACGCTATAAACCACTATTTCTTTTAAAGGAAATGAGGGTTCTTTGGTGAAGCAGAGAAACTTTGAAACGTCAGCTATTCAGACGAATTTCGTTCTTCAAATTTACTCTGAAGTCTAAGATGTTTAGGCACGCTAAGCTGTTTACACATATCATCCACTTTACTTTAAGCTACCTTAAAGCTGTAATAGAGTCCAGGCAACAGAAAGAGATAGTTCTGTTCTCTATAATGTCCAGACACATTCTCAGATCTGACGAAATTTTTGTTCACTGGATAACCGGGATGTTACTGCCGAGGTTAAAGCGAGCAGGGCGTCAAGCTGACCAGTCACTTATATATAGTGCCGAAATAGAAACGAGTAACGCTGTACCTTCATTACCCCAAACGCCTTCACGGGGTGCACCGTAACAACTTTACTTTTATTCTGATCAATACTTCAGCTGAGCTGCAGGCGTCAGCAACGGAGTAAAGTAAAATAACATTTGAGAAAAATCTGATAAAACAATTACTTCAATTCACTTCAAGTAATTGATATATATATATATATATATACACATACATCGCATGATATGTTCAGTGTGAATGTAAGTTTGTATTTCTAATTAGCTTCTTACTCCTACATTCACGGAACACTCTAAATCTGTTACAGCGTGGCCGAGTTTTCTTGCTCTCATTTGAAAGGTGGTGTCATGGAATTTAATCCCATCACAGAATCAGGATAAACTCAGGGTAAACCTGAAAGGCATTTCTCAGAAGTGACCTGTTTGAGAAGTAAACCTATTATATCTTTTGTGTATAAGACAATGAGGGCGGAAAAAGTGACCAAAAGTTCAATTATTTTTATCTGGAGACGTACCTTCGTAGCAGTAGAAGGAAGTCGCGTATAACGACTAAGTCGCGTGTAATGACTAAGCGTCAACTGCGCATGTAATTGTACAAATATTCGGACCCACTACCCTATAGATAAATTCAATAAGGCTGAGTCATTCCAAATGCTGCTTTAAATTTCGTTCTAAGACTGAAGAAGGTAGAGAAGCCGCGAGGAGATAACAAGGCCCGTTACTACAAAACAGGGAAAAGTTCAGGCACAAGAAACTCGAAAATTCCAGGTACCTGAATTCCATCTCTCGACACGAAGATGTCCATATCTAATACAAAAGTTTAATGCTTATACCCATTACCGCAGTCTCTGTGTATATTTAAAATTCAGGTCCTTCCGCTACCCAATTTGTGTACAAACCTGAAGAGTGGAAGCCGGGAGAAAACAGGTGAAACTATAACAGATCCACATTATGCAATACGTGAATCAGCGCTCCATTAACAATATAGATCTTCGACTGCTTGTACATTAGCGCAATGTGATCCAAACTTCAAACACAACATTATGAAAACAATCTAGGCTGCGTAAAGTTTACAATAACTCTGTAAATACACACATAACAATAAATCCTGCGTGGTGTTGAGAATACATAAGAACAAAATGCACAACTCACCCTCAAAACCAAGCACATGGACAGCGACACTGCAGGTCCCCACCGGAAGGAAATTCAGAACCACCGGACCAAACACAAATTTGGCAACCTTTCAGGTCCCCACAAAAAGGTGAAAATCATGGAGGAAGAGACAGGGAAAGAGGGGAGGGCGAGAGCAACACAAGCGCCATCTGAAGGAGGCGATAGCAACACAAGCGCCATCTGGAGGAGGAAGCCATAGATACTGCACATTACTCTGTTTGTTCCGTCCTAACCAGTCAACAGGATCCAAAGCGTGTGTTTGACCAGTTACGAAACCTTGTTTTCAAAAGCACTCCATCTGGCTGTGTGAGTGGGGGCTTTATACTAGCCGTACGCAGGCAGAGCACTCGTGTGTGCTGTCGATAGTTGCATCAGACATACATTGGCGCCCTGTATGTTTCTTTGGTACACAAATTCCGGTCTCATAAGACTGCTGGTACCAAGGACGTGTTTACAGACTCAGTGGTAGTGCCTGGTGACGCGCCGTTCCGAGAAGGTCTCTGGACCCTTGCGTCCGATTTATTTCGATAAGCCACTACATAACACTGTGACTTCTTCGTTGGGTTCGTGGCATATGAGCTGATGAGTCACACACACACACACATACGCACACCCACACACATGTGGAAGAAGCGCAATGTAAAATGACGACAGTACGAAGTACCAGACTCTCAGTGACATTTTTACGCTTTCTTTCGCAGGCGACACAAAGCCGTATGTCATTTTAAAGAGTGTTTATTCACGAGCGAATTTTTAAAGACAGACCTTGCCGTACCTTGACAAGTAACAACGCTGAACAAAATTCTGCTAGTGAAGAACGCACGGATTATAGAGACTGAATACAAGAATTACAGTGAAAAATCACTTGCGAATATTGTATATGCAATCTGCTGCGGCTCTTGTCAACGTGGTCTCCAAGTATTTGCTCGTAGGGATTGCGAAAAGGCAAGGGCAGCATTACCCGGGATAAATTGCCTCAAGGATGAAAACCGAAATCTCTGCCTCTCGAATTCGAAAGAGGAAGGCTAACTTCAGTTCACTGTAAGTATGACAATCTAATTGCCATTCACGCTTGTTAGGTTTTTAGTTAAAATAACAGGTATTAAGTTTTTACCTCACTCATAGGTTGAGGGAGGGAACGCTTCTTCCAATGTTTGTGTTTTCCTGTAGTTGATGGTGATGTACAATTTCAGTTGGACTTTCAGGTGTAATTTTGAAGACATATGAAGAACTCACGCTTAGCAGATTAAAAATGCAAAGGCTGATTTTCATGAGGACAGAATGAAGCGGAAACCACTGAAAACCCAACTGAGACGAAGTTACCTAAACATCAAATGTGAACCTTCCGAAACACGGTAAAGTGCTCTACTTACCAAATAACTAATTAACTAACCCAGTAACTGGCTGACTGACCGACTAAGTAACCAACAAACCAACCAACCAACCAACCAACCAACCAACCAAACAACAAACAAACTAACTAATCAATTAACTAACCAACTTACTAACTAACCAACCACCTACGGAACCAACCAACAAACAAACTAACTAATTAACCAACGGATCCTCGGCTGATCGAAACCCTTTCCTCATTGTGAGAAACGGAAAGTCCATTCTTTACTCAAAACGGCCTGCCACTCTGCCGTGGCCGATACCAAAGAACATAGCCCACAACGCGCCACGGCCTTTATTATGCTAGATTGTAATATTATTCTCCTATCTATGCCTATGCCTTCAAATCTGTCTTTCGCCTTCAGGCTTAACAACCAAAACCATGCGTTCATTTCTTACCTCTTTTAAGCATGCCAATTGACCCGTCCCTCTCATCCTAATTGATTAATCATCCTAAAAGTATTTGGCGAGCTCCAGGTTATACAGTCTCTTGTCTCTTTGCTCTTCTTAGCAAGCGCGTGCTATGAAATTAAACCGCCTAATTATCTTGAAAGCTCCTGGTTCTGATTTTCGGATATCATAGGTTATTACTGAAGAATATCGAAATATTTTACGAGAATTATTGCTTAAAGCATAAGCTGTTGAATACCTTAATTGAAACAAATGAATGAAAGTAGGAGCCAATTGAGAAATACATACATGTCAAGGCGAAAAATGTGCAGACAAAATGTCGTAGTTTATGGGTAATACTTCAGTAATCTTTACTTGTTATTGCATTTTACGAGAACCTACGAAAGGTTTTGTCGAGTGTCACAAATCTAGACTGAAGCTCACTGTTAGTCTGCAAAGCACATTTAATGTATTCTTACTTTTCTACGTACATAAATTAAATATATTTTATTTTGAGCTTGCACGTGTGTGTGAGTTAGACAGAGATAGGGACAGAGAGGGAATGAGCGAGTGAGTAACAGAGTGACACTGACAGTCTGTGAAACACATTCTACAGAGTTCTAATTATATGGGGTTAAATGGATACGTAAATGAATACTTTCTCCATGGAAGAAGGTTATAAAAATTAATTTATTCACAATACGTAATTAGAGCTCTTTGAAAACTAATCTTTGGAATTGTGGCGAGGTCTAACTGCTTCGAATGGACACAAAAGTACCAAAAATATATTTACGACTCAATATCCAGCACTATTAAGTCCGAAAGTGCATGCCAAATGTTAGCACCTTAGAAATAAGAGAAATCTAGGCTACACCTACTCCTTCGTCATACAGATTCAGTCACGTAAGTATAAATGAAGTTGGAAGAGAAGTTCAGAACAGAATGAATAAGGGATCAAATAATGGCACAGCTCCATTGTGTGAACTAAACTCCGACTTGCCGCAAGGGAAACGTCCGCTCATAAGAAAATAAAAATAAATAGATGTACTACAGCCTTCCGACTCGCTTCTGACAATACCTTCCCTCCCTGCCACGTTTACCAATTACGGCCTCACAGTAACGGTCATCCAGTTCGGTAGCAGACAGTAACGGGTTTAGAGAGAATAAAATCGAGATTTCGCAGGTACTGACAGAGCCCGTCACACTCCGATCTAATTCACTTCTTCTTTCATTGTTATTTGTTACAAAAAGTAACACAGAAGGAAATAAATATGATAAAAATTTTCGAAGGCAGAGCCATGAATTTCGAAATTGTCTTTCTAGAACTGTGCGATTAAGTAGGCAATATATGTACATGCTGTTAAAACTAGCTGTTAGTTCTAAGGCAAGAGAGTAAATCAGATATGTAGGCCTACCTGGTAAGTTACACATTCGCCGATTCCAGTAGCCGCGCCGTCTAAGGCGTGGGCCTTCGGCCGAGCGCTTGCTGGGATCGTGGGTTCGAATCCCACCGGAGGCACGGGTGTTTGTCTCTTGTGAGTGTCGTCTGTTGTCAGGTAGAGGTTTGTGCGACAGACTGATCACTCGTCCAGAGGAGTCCTACCGAGTGTGGTGTGTCTACCTGAGTGTGATCTAGAAACCTCCAAAAGGAGGAGGCCTAGGCCCGAGTTGGGCTGTTTCGCCACAGGAAAGGAACTTACGTAGTCACTTGCAAATAAAAAGGCAGTTACGAAATTTGAGGTATTCGCGGCAGTGAATATACACGTACCTTCCGGAATGTGATGCGCGTAGATTGACAAAGAAATACTGTCATCTCAATAGAACCTGCTACTGCCATGTTCTTAATTTGCACAAGCAGTACATTCCGACGAGCTGGGAAGTCTGTCTAACAAAGTACACGGCTTCAGAAACCAAGACATAGTCAGCGAATCCCATATCCGCCTAGAGGTCATAAACAAGATGTCCGAAGAATTTAATGTTCGCATCATCAATAGCACAGAAATAGTTACTTTGAAGGTGGCGTGTCCTTTAATATCACGATTTGCGTAGGTAGTTTCATAAATACCCTCCAGAGCAGGCAAATTTATACACGGCAGAAATAAATAGGAACATGATATCAGCAGTTCATGTCTTGCTTATAAAATAAGAGAGAAAGCTAAAAGCATAAAAATTAATACTGCAAAGTTTTAATTTTTATGCACATTACTTCGTCTCAACATATAATATTAATGAAAGAACCTCTTTGAATCTCAACATTAAAGCCTTGAAATTTTGTTTAATACAAAGTCCTTATTCTTTAAATATGGAGAATGAATGCCTACGTACAAGGCTTACATATATTAAGAAAGTTTACATCCTACTGTTAACATCCAGTGTTAAACTTTTTATTAGGACATAACGCGATTTGCATTCCTTTTTGTTTAAATGTCCCTTCCTTTTGTAAGATAAGATGACTGTTAGAGAGAAATGCAAAAGCTTACAAGCCTTTCGAGGGCGCGAATGAGTATTGTACACAGTTGGTAAGTTCTGAATGTCTGTAATTTAACCGGTGTTTAAAAAAGGAAGCCTTAAAATCAGAATGAGTGTTTCCTTGCTTTTCTGCAATATTTTCGTAATGGAACAAACAAGCGAGCTCAGAACGAGTTACGCATTTATCGATAAGGGAAACTGTTATAGAAGATGTGTATCTTCAAACGTAATCTCACTGTGTAATAGAATATAAGTGCCTGTAATACAATACTCACATAATATTTTTTTAACTTCGATGAGGCTAGAACTTGTGTAACCATAATAAATAGAATAGTTAATCTGTAATCATTAGTAATATGGTGGATGTTTACTAGCAAAGCCTGGTGTTACCAGGCATATCTAGAGGAATGTATGTGCAACTCAACTGAGTGCATAAACAAATAAATAAATAAACAAATGAAACATAAAATTTTTACGATACAGTGCTGCACGAAAAACAATAAACGCAAAATATAGCCTTATAATTGAAAACTTTAAAGTAAGGTGTCGTATCCCGCATGTTCTTAGTAGGCAGAAGCATGACCGCTGTGGACGATGACCAAGTCCAGTACGCATATGGAGCTCAGCGACAGTGCAAAGTTAGGGTTCAATGGTGGAAAGAATGCACGTCGTACACAACTCGCCCTCTCATTATGATAAAAAACAAGATTGACAAGAATATATTTTTTATAGATTCAGGGCCTTTCCTTTGGATGAAAGAAACTATACCTACATAGATGCAGAGAAATGGTGTAATTATGGTAGGCGTAATATTGCATTTGACCCGAGATAATTCAGTCGGTATAGTGAGTGCCTAAGGCTAAGCATCAGCGTATCTGTTTGTCATTACGGCCAGACAGGCTACCGGCCTACAGCTCCCTGTACGTTAAATATGCGTGGAGTTAATCCTCCAGTACTCAGTACTAATTCACGATATCTTTCTTACTCCAAAAGATGGAGACTGCAGCATATCATTTATTTTACTTTATATAATTCTATTTACTATATTTGAACTCTTAAGCTAACAAAAAGATCGAGTAATAAAAGGCGGAAGCAAAAATCCAGTGATTTAGTAGATAAATAATTTCAGCTATTTTACTGCGCTAAACACCATTTTTAAGAAATAGAACAAGTTTTTATTAGAGCCTTGTGACCGCGGAATATGCTTTTACTTATTTGTATCTGAAAAATATTTTGAGTTGCAGGTTTAAATAATTTATCGGAAATTTAAGAGACGAGTTCATAGAATGCACAGTCTCTGTTGCTAAGAGAGACAAGCACGCAAAACAAAAACAAGCAAAAGAAAGACAGCGAAAGACGGGCGATATTATCTTAAACTTAAGAGATTTCTTTTCAAGAGGGAAAAAAGATATATACGTATACACGTGCTGAACACTTCCCTACTTGTAACTTACAAGTTCACATGTTGCAGATACAAATGTACTATTTAATCTGTAATCGCGCTACAAATAAAGTAGGTTTGCTTTCCTTTGCGTCAACGTCAGTTTATCACCCACTCTTACCTTCCCACTACACGCCATTTAAAAAGAAACTGAAAAGAATTTCGTTAAATATTTCAAGAAAAAAATTATTACATACACCTATTTCTGAATGCAATAATATGTTAGGGAAATAGACTAAACAAGAGTGGAAGCAGGATGTAAATTTCTTTCAGCGCAATCGATAATTTCAAAGCTCCTAGGCTAGGAGACAATTCCTGTCTCGCACCCAAAGACTTTCGCTGGTTTGCTATGCAAAGCACCAACTGAGAGCGACATGGAAAATGCCGGAGGGTGTGACGACGCTCAGACTAGAGAATGACATTTTTATGACATCAATAACTTTTTATAAGAAAGACTAATATCCAAAAAAAGAACAAAAAGGGGGGGGGGGGAGAGGCACAAGTTGAGAGTTAAAGTATTAGATAGATGGAATCTAGAGTCATGAAACTGCAACCCGTGCCTGAGCGGCAACTTCTCTGCCATCGAAGTCCGGCGAATAATCTAATGATGTTGCTGCAGGCGTTGAGTTATGTGTGATTTTATTGCCTGAGCGGCGTAGTTACTAGGATTCGATGTGTGAAGTACTGAATAAGGAAACCTGTATAAGTAAAGCGTATGTATGGAGTGAATTACATAACCAAGTTTTTACATTCGGGCACGAAGTAACTATTTACCCCCAGTTGCATCAAACCTTCGATCTCTACATTTTCAGTGTTTTAAAGCCTAGCGGTTAGTTTCTGTACCACCAGGTTTAATATAAAAAATTCTATATTCTGACTACAGATTGTATTCATAAGATTTGTATTTATCTCAGAACAAACAGCGATCATTACACTATACACACTAGCTGATTGTTTTCATAACCGAGACACAAATTTTTTAGTGCGCGGTAAGAACTTAACATTTAACAGCAGTTTAGGTTATTCCTAGCATTTAAAGGGTTAGGTAATTGCCTACATCACGGAAGACCTATTCTGTGTCCCATATAAAAGTCAGTCAGTTGGTTTGGTTTGTATTCATGTTATATGTGGCAAAATACTGAGCTTGTTAATGTTAAGCACTTGAAACATATAGTTACAACTAGATTTCAAAAGGCGGAGAAAATTTTGCTGCATGTTTAGTTGGAGGCACAAGGTTTATCGGATGTTACGCCATACCTAGCAGCGCTTCTTAGTGTTGTTTAGCTTTTCATATGACGCAAATTTTTAACACGACTCGGTGTATTGTGCACACTGAATCACGTGTACGCACACAAACTGAACGTAGCGTTCCTCAGTCCAGATATTCACATCACAAATATTTCATCATATATTCTCAGTTTATGGAAGATACGAGCTTCTCACGGCCGTGAATAGTAAGATGAGAGTGGTCGGAAATGTGACACAGTACAGTCGGCCAAAAGTTTGCCAACGTTTCGGAGGAAACTGCCTCCTCCTTTTGAGATTATTCTACCGTAAAACTGATGCAGAAAAGTCTTCTGAAAAATGACAGATTACTACCAGATTACATGGTACCACACCCCACAAATTATTTATCTTCATCTAAAATGTAAGTCATTCATTCCTTCACTGCGACAGGGGAAGTGTCACACTTGTGTGGAGACAGCATACCTTTACCTTTGTTTTGTAGGTTTCTTGCTCTTATATATGAGTAAAAAATTGGGACAGCTCAGAAATGCAGATGTGAATAGCAAAAACAATCCGGTTTTGGGAGATGCTTTGTTTAATCATATCTAATTTTTTAAGCTACACCCCTTTAAACGTGCGTCAAATACTTGATATTTTCAAACAAATTATTGGCTATTTTTATATTACCAATTTGTTCTGGGAAGCAGTAATGAAACTTAAGAATAATTTATGAATTTTACAAAGAGAAAAGCTCTACAGTTACACATGAAGGTCGATATGTTGCGGAACTTGGGCCATCAGACTTAAGCAAACAAATCAATAAGAGCCGACGTTATACAATGATGGAAACTGGAGTGATCTCTTTGTAAATTCTGCATACATAAATATTCTGTATGTGTAATTATTACAGACTGAAATCCAGTCGCCAGAGATGCTACATTCCGCAAATTCATGCACTACTTCCTGTTCTCATTCCTAAAGTGTCCACCATTTAAAAAATATGTAAAAAATGTATATTTTAACGAAATGTGGGCTTGCATTTTCTCTTACTGACCAATATTATCGACTGATTAGAAAGTCGATTAGCTTCAGTTCTCCTATGTAAATGAGAGCAATATAATTAAAATTACTTTTCATAGCAAATTTATTAGACTAAAAATACTTTTTCGGAATCCATTGAACGCTTTCTTTTTTCAAAGAGACAAACGAACAGCACCATCCGTTTCACCATATTTCCATTTTATGTGTTTTATATATGTAATATGAATTGAATATATTTTGTATGTCTTAGAGCTTGAAACAAATTATCTCACAACACGGAAACATAATCGGTGACTCAGCGTGACCCTTGTTTATTGAGCTTTGATGTGATGCATGAAACGAGAATCCTTACAGTGGTGTAAAATACTGAATCTTCACTATTCTTAAGGAAAGGACACGGACTTTAATTTCAATATTAGTAATATGATGGCATTGTCGCGGATTCAGACAAAGGTACAAGAAATCTGAATAGTACTACCACAAATAAATATTCAGCTCTACCAAATAACTTAAATGCAATTTAGCGTACTTCATATTTAGCGATTAATTTATTACAGACGAAACCCATCGCTACATAGCAAGGTCTGATTACATGTGTCACACTGTTCGAAGATAAAATTATTTACATTTATTCCACGGCGAGAGCACTTCATTCGACATATCTTGTGTGACTGCATAGACTAAAATGTTGTGTAAACAATGCAATTAAAATAAACATTTTATATAATATTTATAGTGAAATATGAAACTGTAGGCCGTTAATAAATGTGCCGCATCTACGTAAGAATTCACATCTTACTACCAGTCATACCTAAGGGGGGCTAATTAATTTATACTGTATTTCATACGAAACCTTTCAAAGTGTGTAATCACACACAATGATTACAAATGTTTTTCTCTCAGGATGACCAAATGTTTTTTAGCATCTGTCTCGATATGTTAAGAGTTTACATAATTGAAACACATTGCACACTATTGACGATTTGGTGGATTATTTATTAGTCAACGCGTAAGAAATTCTACACCCTCCACCGGTCGGTTTGTAACTACAAATGGTACATTCCAATTACTGCATAAAAATAATAAATATTATATATTCCTTCTATATTTGTTAAGTAAATTATATCTTATATTTTCCGGAAAAATAACATAAATAATAATAAGAATACGTAATTTATTTATAAGGAGATTCGCGTGCTTAGGAGACATGGTTTATCGCTACACACTGTAGATAGATGATGTCAGGAAAAGACAGGAGCCGTACATGTTAGTTTTAAGCTGTGTTACCTATCTTCTTTTTGTGTAAGTATCTAAATAACAGCAGTCATTCTTTCGTTCAAATGTACGTTGCGCGTCTTCTAATTCAGACTGACCGTAATGACCTTTTACCCGTTGGAGTCAAGCATGTGAAAGAACGTTACTGTCGTTCTATTGCACTCGCACACTCATGTCTCTCTCTCTCTTTCTTTCTCTCTCTTGCTGTCTCTGCTCCCACTCGCACTTCACGCAGTCCAGTAATTATGTGAGTACTCTCCACAACACCGAAAACTCCGAGCTGCTGTGTGCAATTTAAAAGGGTGCTTCAGGAAAAATGAATATTGAAGGGGATTTAAAGTTCCTACAGCTACGGCAATTAGGAAATCCAAGGTAAAAACTAACTTGTTTGGAAATTCAGGCACCATTTAATAGTTCTGGAGCATTTAGTACGTTTATTTTATCGTCTAGGGAATTCTCACACTTGCCAAATATACACATCTTGCATAAACATGTATTCCCTTTCTTATATGTAGTTTTGTCAAAATATATTTCGTGCTGAAAAAGATGTGGTGAATTAGAATAGACAACAGAGCAAAATGAATCGGTTTCATATAATACGTCCGGCATTCTTTCGGATTTTAGCCAGCATTAGATTGTTTCTTCAATATACCAGGCTCCTCCGAATATTTGCTAATTTTCTATATGACTTCACACTCTTCACAGTCACCTTCGTGAAACCCTCAATTCTTACAGAGCTCTGAGGGGAAGTTTTACAAGGATTGTCTGTCATGTTATAATCCCACTTCGGAGAAAATCATATATATTCACAAAAATTTACAGCCGCCTCTGTAAATTAGCGAATGTGGTAAAGTGCGAATTTCCTTTCGATTAAAAACCTTTGTTGTTATTCGGTTTAGTCAGATCAACACACAGAGAAGTTTCTAGTGCGGTAACTAAAATGTACAGTGTTCACAAAGCACATGTTTACGTGGCTGTAAGCTAATGGCGCTACGGTTGTAACTAACTTAGTATGTGTTCCCTTCGATGACCTCTGAGGGATAAATTCAGCGTAAAATTTGGGTCACGTGCAGACCCTACATGGCCAACTTTGTTGACCCCGATCTAGGAGCTTTCCCTTCACCCCTAGCAGGAGAAGGCTTCAACAGCAGTTCAGCATACAGCTGCGAACCGGATGCCTGTTCTTTCGGTTCTGTCAGATAATTGTGGACCTTTATTTAGAGTAGGGCTTAAACAATAACTCTCTTTTCCCAAGAGGAAAGTGGTTATGTTTGTGTGTTTAGTTGCAAACAAAGAAGTAACAATATTCTTTTGTTTCAAATTTAAAAATGTGGACAAAATGCGCGCGTATTCCACCAAGAATGTGGGTGTATTTTCATTGGTATATTCATTATAATCATTAGTAGGAGAGGCACCGAGACCCTTAGAATAACGTTGAGGTTTTTATACAAACCTGACAACATTTGTCAGATAAAATAACTAGACTTTATTTTCTGCTGTTTCTTTTTAATTGCTTCGATTAAGACTATTGCGTACTTGTTTTAAGGAATTTTAATAAAATTTGGCCTCATTGAAGGTAAGAATTTTATACGTCCTAAAGGAGTCCGTAATATATAAATATATATAGCTGATTATATAAGGACATAATGAAATATATTAAAGAATAAATCTACACTTTTGAATTGATATGAAACTCAGCATAATTCCAATAAAAGGCAAGTATAGACGAAGGGTTTCTTGTAAAAAATTCGGAGGAGAGAGTAGGGCCTAAAAATGAGGACATAAATAACAGAATGCGAAAATTACATGCGGACACTCACAGTTTATACTATTCACTTTATATTATTTAAATAAGCAGATGAGGACTAGGTAGATGGAACATGTAACGGGTATGGTGAAAATAAATAATATATATGACGTTATAATAGGAGATTATAAAAGGATGACATTAGTAGAAAGATCAAGCCATAGACTGGAGGATAGTATTGAAACGAATATTTGAGAAGCAGGGCACGAAATGTTACCTGGATTCAGCTGTAGAAGAATACAGCCTAGTGGATGGATTTTGCGAAGAAAATAATGAATGTTACGGTTACATATGAACAAGGAATTCACGAGGTATACTGAAGAAATTCACAGACTAATTGAATAAATAAATAAATAAATAAATAAATACGTGTTAGATACATTTTATCAAATAAAATACAATCTGTAGTGGATATATTTCATTAAACATATCATTTTCAAAAGAGTTTCTCCTGCATGCTCCACAAATGTTTCCATTTTCCCCCGTATTTCTCATAGCGTTTTAAAGAAAATTGAGTTAGATATTCTAGATTATTTCCTTGTTATTTCCTTCGTTGATTTCAATTAACATTCTTTTAAATAACCTTTCAAATTCTGAAACAGGAAAGATATTCCTGAAAAGTGTACAACCGAGGGCAACGTGTGCGGCCACACAGAGTATTTGGTGTTTCATGTGATTCAAAGAACACAATACGAAAATTTCCCTGAACACCATTAACTCAGTGGCCTCTAAAATAGAGATAACTCTGTTTTCTAAGATTAAGAAGTGAAATTTAGCTCCATATAATGGTAAAAAAGAGTAAGTTTCGTACTTCTACCTAATGATGGAAGCACAGCCATTTGCATCTTTCACAAAAAAGAGCTGTTTAGTGTAACACATATAGATGGCACTTCGTTCGCAGATTCTCATAACCTATGCTGGAAGATCCATCATAATATTAACTTTTGACACATCCGATCTTCCAGTGATCGTAAATGCATTAAACAGAACTATCTGAAGTTGCAATTAGCACTGGCCGCTGCATGATAAGATTAAGCCTTCGAGAAGTGAGACTACGCTGTAGAATTCTGAGTTTCATAGGCACCCGCACTAATGTTGTTCTGTCATTCAGTAACCTTGATGCAAATTTCGAAGTCTCGTGAAGTTCGATATCCTACCCAAAGTTCTTGTTCACTTCCACTGCTAAGCTAATAATCCCACTACGTAACCCCCGTTACTGAAAACTAACTTCAATGGTTAAACGAGAAAACCAGCGAAACGCATCAGTCCTGGGCTGTGAGCGGGGTAAAGACCATTATGTCGCTAATCCTTTTACATTTACCTCGGTGAAGGTACAAGCGCGTGGATCCAGCAGCAGACGATACCGCACTCTGTTCGCTCCACCAAAACTCGATTCACGTTACCCTGACGCACATAAATATTACGTGTCTGTTAATATTGAGCGAGTGGCACTTAATGGCTTGGACCACTTCGAGTACAATGAAGACACCACCAGCCACGATATTTTTCTGGATTTCTGTCTACAGCAGAAGAAACCGCCCACGAGTGCCGCCGGTCTCTGCGACGTGCCGTTTTGGCATCTCGCGTAGAAGGGGACTTGCACACACCACAGCCGAGGTGGCACGATGGCAATGGGATTTCTTTGAAGGTACTGACTGCAGTCGGCGACGCCTGCTTTACTCCTGAAGACATTGCGCGGCATTGGAGATTCTCTGGCTTATGGTCTATAGCAACTACTGGCACTGTCATTTAAGATGCCACTGCGTGCCATCGATCACTTCCGATTTAGGCTAAGACAGCTGGCACAATACCCGATACCGGTCAAGTCGAATTGTGTCTGCTCAATAACGTTGCGTGTAGAATGCTGGTATTTGGAGATGTGACGTCGTAGTCAGTATACTGGTCAGCTACGGGCTTTACGGTCCAGTACGCGAATCCCGGAAGTGGTAAGAGGTTTTCTCTTCTGCAAAACCACCCTGAAATGTTCTGGGTCTCACACAGCCTATTACTCAATGGGTACGGGTCTATTTCCCGGGGGTAAAACCGCCGGGGTGTGAGGTCGACCACTCACCTCCAAATTGTTCCTAGGTTAAAGATGAGTGGAGCTATACCTCCAATCCTCCTACAAGCCTCCACGTTGTGGACAGGGACAACTTTTTCTTACTACAAGTGCTTGGGTTCGGGATCGTGCGTCACCTCATGTGTCTCCATAGATCTGTACACTTTAAAATCTCCAGCCCAAATAACGTTATCTAAAAGAGCTCTGGTTTTGAGTCGCCCGGTTCGGAATTGGTAATTTAAGAAGAGATCCGCCATGGGGTACTGCTGTTGGAATACTGTCAGCCACTGAAAGGGCATTCTGTGTACAGTCAGCAACAGTCAGTGAAAGTGTTATGAGCACAAGCACGAACACGTGTAGTGTGGACTCACCTTAAGTTTTTGTAAAAACAAAACCTAATCCTCAGTCAGAAGCACTGAACTCAACTCAGCAATATGACGGAAGGAAAGGTTACGTTAGCGCCATAGAGACTTATGATTCATCCATGTTACACTGCATGTGTGTACTAAATTTTAATAATTATTTTTACCCCACAGAGAATAAATAGCTTTCGAGTCGGAAAGAGCATTCTTATAATGCTGTTTAAAGAAATAGTCGCTTTTTCTTGTAAAAAAGATTTATAGCATTTAAATTCACGTTTCTTTAATGCTCAACCTTGTGGAATGCATACTGAGCAGTGAGCTAGAAACGGTTAAAAGAAGCGTAGACTACAGTGGTTAAAATAAATTATCAAACCCGTTAAAAGGGAAAAGTTGATAGCAGGTGGAAATGAGAAGTCCTCCAAAATATTTAGCTCCACTGTACCGATCGGGCCGAGATGATGATGCAAGGCTCTACTGCTATTCCGTTACTTAAAATATGTAGGAATTTAAGCTGGAAATTTACTTTATGTACATAGATGTGCTTTATTTTACTAGAGATAGGCAGTAGTTCTAATAATATTGTCTAACATCTAAACACGTGTTCAGGTAAATCCTTTCCAATGCATACACATGCGCGTAAGGATAAGTAGGCGAATCTCAAATTTCCTTCCAGAATTTTAAATAGCACTGTCATTTCCAAACCAGTAAATATAGAAGTCTGGAAATTTGCACAAAGCAGAACAACTCTTCCTTTACGTTTTCAATACGTGAATGCTAATTTTTCAAACCCCCTTTTAAATATCATAAAACTGATTACTTCAAGCAAAACACTGATAAATGCCAGTACTTTAAATGTGCTTTTACACCTCGAGATTTCAGGCTTCTGCCGCGGTGTATTTGCGCCTTCGCTCTTATAAAATGTTAGCGCTTGATCCTTCAAAATGAAATCGATAGGCTGTCCCGAAATGTCGTAAACAACATGTAGGCTTTGTAACTCCCAGAGGAGCGAAGGAATCCGTGCTTTTCCACTGTTTAAGAAACATATCACGGATGAATTCACGTAAACCATAAATAAATATTTAAGAATAGGATTAATGGTTCTGTCACAGCCATTATAAATTAAATTCACGAACATAAATTCACAGCGTACTTAAATTGGCCGAAGCCAAAGAGTAATATATATAAATATATCGAAAAAGGAATTAGTCATTACTGAAGCTCAGTCTTTACTGTCATCACATAAAACCTCAGAGATACTCTCAGTCCCATGTGGGTTCAGAATATGAGTCAAATATTAAGGGACGGAAACAAGTTCAGTTTTGGAAACAATTTTTCATGTCTATCGCATTTGATGTTTTTAATTTCTGTAACAGTGGAGGATGAACAAATTTCAAGCTCAGTGGTCATAAATTAAAATAATTGCGCATGGTTGATGCGTTCCATATTACCATTAATTCTTAACTGTATTTGAAACAATATGTCAGAATTTTAATATTCGATTTTTAAAACCAAACCTGCGTCCATTTTTAAATAAACTGTAGAGGACATATTTAGTTCGTCATATATGTGTTCCCAGAAATACTTCTCTTCTAAAAGTTCACAATTTCTACACGCGTTATTAATACAGTTCTTGAATAAAATTCGTCATTAATATCGTGCTGTTGTGAAAAAGCCTCGCGTTCACTGTTGCCTGCAGACTGAATCCCCGAGTATCCGGCAGAAGGGTGTAGACTTGCCTCTCATTGTCGAAGCCACATCGCCCCGCGGTCTTGTTGATTGAATTTGCCCCTCATTACGGTGCAAGTCACCGCCGTTAGTTACTGCAGCTTCGGCTAATTCCTTTCTGTACCGGGCCTAGG
Organism: Coptotermes formosanus; assembly: GCA_013340265.1. Taxonomy (NCBI): domain Eukaryota; kingdom Metazoa; phylum Arthropoda; class Insecta; order Blattodea; family Rhinotermitidae; genus Coptotermes; species Coptotermes formosanus. Next base: position 4,060,994 of record BLKM01000700.1, read on the forward strand.
CACCGATCCCTTGTCTGAAATGCCACTGCAGTAGGCCGACCCTGTGACTGATTATTACATGCAATGAAGGTCTGCCTAATATCTAACAATGATCACTTCTGAAATTACATTGGCATAATCTCTATGATTATTAACTCTACTTCCCCAAATTGTTTATAATAAATATCCTGCCCAGACCGCTCAGCGGTACCTTTCTCTATCTTCGTGTTTCTGAGAAAAGTAGAAAAATGTTTCTGTTAATCATTCCGTGCATATTTCTATAATTAATACATCTACCAACTTATACATTTAAAAATTACATTCAAAAGTAAATATAAAACTCGTAGGTGATTCGGCACCGATGTGCCATCATCAGGGATTTGTCTGAACAGAAGAATACAAGGCCAGCACGCTTTTTAGGTGTTGCGTCGCCTTAATTAAAATTGTTGGAATAATTAAAATATCAAAATTCCAATATGCGTATGGTGGACAATCATAAAATCACAATATTGTCAATTTAATTTTTTTTAAATGAGACGTTCTGCGCACAAGGGTTTAGGTGTTTACACAACAACTCTTTCATTATTTTATTATTTCATTTAGTTTTTTATTAAGTGCATAAGTAGGTTAATTTATTAATTATAAGTGGAGAACATTTTACAAAAATTCTGCAGAGCAACAGTTGTTCATGAAAATCGGCGTTGTTCATCAGTCGCCCCTTAGTTTTTCAAGTGTACCTTATGCTTTCACTTTCGGTTCAACCAAAGACACTCGTAAGCTTCTTCTCGATATTATGATCCCACCAAAGTCTTAATATTCAGATTCTTCAGTCAGACGAACCAACTGTATATTCATCTCTAGACTCACAATCTTCGTTGCATCTCATAACTTTTCATTCAAATATTTCAATAAATTAAGACCGCGAATCTCCCTGTTTATTAAATTCCTTCGCTGTCCCAATACATATATTTATTATTTGTCTGTGTCCGAACGGCTGTAACCGGTTTAGCACTATATTCTAAAAGAGGCTTCTTGTTTATTCTTCCCTGCAACTATAAATTGCAGCGAGCCCATAGATGTTCAATTGGCTGTTGGGCAGAAATAATGACGAGGCGCATATAGCGTATTATTGAATATATACCAGCCAGCCATTAGTTTAGGGATGTTGTTGGCAAAGACTCACACGTTTAAACCCACCAGGCACTGCACTGTAACATTTTCAATGCATGTAAAATAAAGCTGGGAACACTTTTTTGAAATACTGTTCCTCACTTACCTCCATCACACGTAATAACATAACTTACTCCATAGCACTCTATACTCCTCAATATCAGACGTAAGATTTCACTTTCAGGTGTCCATTGAAAAAAAAATTCTGAATTAATAATAATATTAATACAAGAAAACTTTTATAATAAAACACCAGAGAATATGAAGATTTTTCCTCAGAATGCAAGTTGACATACGATGTTTCTTCCACACAAAAATATTTCACATTACGCTGTCATGCATTCAACCTGTATTTCCAGTCTCACGTGGTACTAATGCTACTTCGAAACAGCGCGATAAATGAGACGGAGCTTACATACTGGTAATCTGGGGGTTTCTTAGTTCTTTGTTTTATTTCTTTTTTCAGTAAAGCAGAATAATGTATCGGGGAGCCATTGTTGTTTTCAGTCGAACTTACTTACTTAAAATAATGAGAAATTCAATTCCGGCAAGAGAGAGCGAAAACAAATAGGAATTTAGAAAATAAATATTTAAACGGACAGTTTGCTGTTTCTTCTTTAAAGTCTCCGTGTGTTTGAGGCAATGATAAATTACATTTACTTCGTATTTATGAGAACAGAAATGGTTAGCGATAAAGGTAAGTGTATGTTGTGGAAAAATGTTTTCTTACCGTCACAGGTTTTCGCATTCCCATTATTCATAAATAATTAAAAGCTGGAGATATGGAAGTGTTAGAGTAATGAGTTTTCACAGCCGTTCACTAAGAGAAAAGGCACACTCAAGTTCCTCTTTAATATCAATGGTTGTTACTAAATTGCTTTAATATATTCATGGTAGAAGGAAATAATTCTATCGTTACAAAAGAGTTTTACCGAGAACAGAAGCTCTTATTCACAGCTGGAAAATTTAGTTCTCAAGATTCAAGCAAAAGGAGAAATCTTACAATCAACGGCACCCAGATGCTGCATCCTGTGGTTCCGAAACGTTCGTTAGAACTAAATCGGAGGAAAAGTCTGTGGGTGGTGTTGAGGGAAAGAGGGTGAAAGGTAGGATTTGGTACAGAAGAAAAGGGCCAAGAAAAGTGCAAGCAGAACGTCATTAAGCCCAATTAGCAACCAGTTCCACCGCGTCAGAAACCCTTTTCCTTTATCTCTTAGATTCCATTCTTTCCCTTGCTGCTTAATTTCTTCTGACCACGAGAGATTATTCCTTTTACTTTGCCTTTTTATCTCTTAAATCCTTTTTCGATGTAAAACTAGTCTTCTTGCTCACCGTGATGTGTTGATGGGCTAAGGAAGACACCACCTTCTTAAAAATGTTCTTCAGCTTATGAAGTCAAACTAGAAGAAGACCTCTTCTGTAACTATCGTGAAAATAAGGTACATTCAGTTACATTTTCTTCAATACAATTTTCATCTGTAGCAGATACGAGTCATACCTTGTTTTGTATAAATTAAGGAAAAATATTCAACACATTATGCAAAACATTTTAGCTGAAGTTGCGGATCGGCTGCAATGTCAAGGCACGTAATCTGGTGGATATGAACCGCAGTTTCAGAGAAAGCTGCTACCTACACGTTCAGGGGAGCGGCACTTTCTTTATAAACAACGAAGTGCATCTGTCAAGACGCATGGCGAGACATGCTGCACGAAGTTATTCTTCATATGCACCGCCAGAAAAACCTCAAAACTGAAAACATTTGAGCTTCAATATTTTTGGATAACGCAGTTTCCTACCGAACAGGCGGCCGTATTCGCTGTAATTATCACAACACGCTTCACACCAATTCGTGCCACAGTATCTCATTTTCTTGTATCTCTCTTCCATGTCGGCGTAATCCTTACTGTCTAAGAGACGTCACCTCCTACTGGAAATATAGATCTTGTGGTCTGGTTCTTAGTTTCCTCCACGATGGAAATCCTCAAATATCTTTTCTGGTAATTCGGCAAAGATGCGAACCGTCGCGTTGCTGCTGCGAAAACCGGTTCCGTTCCGCCTGTACGTTATATATTCTGTTCGTGCCGTATTACGAAAATGAATGTATGGGGAGGGAACTATGTTAAAATATTAAAGAAAATCTGAGGTTATATTAAAAGGATACAGTAAATTTAAAAGGATTGGTCACTTTTGAATATCATCGCAATAAACAAATCAAATTAACAATAGAAAACTAAAAGTAACATAACCTCTGCAGTAAAAATTCATTTACATCTAGTACCATTATAACTTTACGAATAAGTTCTCCTACATCCAGCTAATAACATTTCCCCCCATATCTAACTAAAGATTACATCTCCAGGGATCCGTTGCCAGTGAGTTGTCCGCGAGAACGTGCTGCAATGCTGGAGTAAACACGCGGAGGATTTATACGGTATTATTTGTTCAATTGGAGCGTTACATATCTCAAGAGCCATGCAAGAAAGGTGGCTAAAATTTTGTCATCACGAATATATTTTGAGTAATGATATTTAAATTTTGCATTTTTCTGTTTTTCTAGAAGTCCCAAACCAACAATTATTTTCCACAGAACTCATAGTGTCCAACAGCGAATATTATAAGAACCACAGTGTTTTACAACTGCCATTGAGGTCACTGTCAAGAATGCTTGTTTCTTGGAGACATCATTTGCAGTTCCATTTAGGTGCAATATTTTCTTGTATGCTGATTAGAAGGTACAGACAAATCTGCAAGAATTACATGCACATTCTAAGGCGAAAAACTGTCTGGTTATTAAATTGTTTGAGCTCTTTTTTCTATATAAAAGTATGTCTTTTCCTGCCCCACAATGCAGATAAAATTGTAACTTTACCTATTCTAAGCGTCAGCCTACAGGAACTGTATAAAGACCGTGCATGGGAAGCTGCATTTCAATAGACAAACGACGAAAATTTAGGAAAGCTTGCCAACGACTAACACGCCAACGCGGAAGTTTCAATGTTGTTGGTTGACAAAGTATTTACTGCACATCACGAGGTTCATTTTCGTTATAAACACTGTAACAACGTCATCGATGCGTGCGTTCATTGTTATATGAGTAACCTATATTCCGCGACCTATTTCGACACAAATCTCTGCCACAATCAACAAACACGCGTTGTTTTCCAACATGAACTCCAGATCCTCCCTCAAATAAATTTAATTAGCGACAGTTATATTATAAACGACGAGGAAACTGACATCACCACAGTTATGACTAGACTTCCATTTGGATGTTTGTGACCCACACTAATAGTGTTCCACAATACACAGCTTAATACCGACTGCTGTTCTAACACTACCCGATCTGTTTCAAAGCACTGCACATTTTACTGGTTTATCAGCCCCTTGATCTGACATTAAAAAGGCTAATAATCATTAGGATGAAAATTATGATGAATATAACTCGAATAGACTTCTGCTGCATAAGCTTCCGGTCTATGTGGGTGACTATATTTTCCCAGGCAAGTATGTGGCGAGTGTAAAGCAAATTCTGTAACCAACGAAAGTTAACAGCGTGGAGTTCTTCCGGCCGTTGTATCTCTCCCCGATCTACCCTGTATTTAGTGTGTTTCACAAATAGGCCATTTTTAAGAAGAACATAATTTGTACCCGAACCAAATAGCTTTGAATGTACCTGCAGTTATAGAAACTTAAGTATCTCATATAATTGTTCCTACGATTTGTTATCACCACGTGCATAGAGATTTCTCTAGCAGTAAAGGCCTAGGCTTGTATTCGGCAAAAGTCGTGTTAGAATCTGAGTCGTGACTTGACGCCGATCACGTAGTGACATCTTCATCCCAAATACTTCCCAATTCACCAAACGTCCTATGGTTATGCACCACATAAAGTATTCCGACAGACTGAGAGTTTCGTTGAATAAACATCTAATAAATTACGAAAACAAATCAATTATCTACGCGTACCTGTTTATAACTTGACTATAGCTCTGCACCATCTTATTGAAATTCTTACCTTTGTCCGCTTACTGAACGGTCAGCTCTTCACAGAATATTTCCGGCGTTAAAAGAATTAGGTATGAAATAATATACAGGAATTTTCTTATATAAAAAGTACATTACTTTTGTATTCTATCATACATTTCAAGAAAATGTTTTGCACTGCTTATTTCTTTAATTTTGCACTTAGACATAACAATTTATCCTACCTCGCCTGCCGGTAAACAGTGAGTATAACAAAGACCCGTTCATAGGCACATAATTACGTGGATGACTTTACATGAAGGAAATTTTTCTGACAAAACAAAGATCGTGATGGAAATGAGGGGCGAAATCAGAGCAGCCTGCTGGGTGAAATGGCTATAAACAAGAATAGCCTGCTATAGTGACAGTGGAAAAACACGTTCCCCGTACTTATGTCTAGAAACTGTAGTGCTACAGATATTATCTCATTATGTCGCATACAGTAGTTCTTCTTCAGTTCGTTAGAGAGACTGGCCTCTTTCTGTTGTATCCCCTTTGTTTCAACCAAGCTTTAAACCAAACATTTCCAGCTACTGTCTGACAATTTTATGTAACTCCATACTAAGTACACAACAGTACGTTGCTCTGCGTAACCAAAACTTTAACATTATTACTAACGCCCTTATTGTGTTAGACTTTTATGGTTACTTTACGTTCACCTCACGATCGTATAGCGTGCCAAAATAGGATGGCACAGCTCCTAATTATAGTAACTGTAACTAATAAGGGGGGGGCGACTTATGTGTATGTAACATCTTCGAGTACCTTGCAGTGCACCCATCATATAAAAAGGAGCTACGAAGTATGTCGGTCTTGCGTAAGATGCAAAATTTGGAAGAAAGTCTAGAAATTACTGAAACACACATTTCGTTTATGCGGTGTTCATGGTTATGGATAACTCAGTGGCAAAAATCAAGCATAGAGGAGCGGAAAGAGTAGCCTAGGGTCCCGGTAATAATCGAACTTTTGTGCGTTTTAGCATTAGAAATTGCATACACAGTTACTGGTGTTTGGGCCTGGTATGCACTGAGGTGTTTTACTGCAATATGTGGCCGTTAGGTTTTGGGACCCTACAGCGTTGGTAAGGAAATGGAAGAAGAGTTATATTTTGGTAAGGATTTCGGTACTGTGGTTATTGGCCTATTTTAAGTGTCATCATTACAACATTAAAGTACTGCGTGGAGAAAACAAAGAAAAATCGGACACGAAAACCACTTGTTATTCTAAAGTGAGCCGTCTCGAATAAAGTACAGGAATACATGGGCACTTGATGTCGTATAATTGCCTTTCTTACTGGAGATAAATAAATTACATTTTGCAAGCAGCTTCGTCTGCTTTGGGTGCCAGGGATCCTTTGTGAGAAAGTCCGAGCGTAAAATTGAACTGTTGCCATTACTGTCTTGTGTTTAGAAACAGGAACAAATTTAACTTCAGTTTTATGTTTGAAAAATGGAATTTATGATAACCACTGGGTTGCAGGCGTACCAAATATAAACCCCAGGCTGCCTGGTGTCGATGAAACACATTCCATTCCCATATATTTTCCTTTCATTCTAGGGAAAGCAACAGTTCTGAAGTAAAATATGACAGCTGGCACGCAACGTCCTATAAATCTAAACTATGTTCGGTGAATATCAACCGTACAAATGTTGGAACATTGGAAGTGATCCAGAAAATAAATTCCATCTCTCCCTCGATCTCAATCGGTAATAATATATTAGTATGTTTTGTAATGCAGGAAAGGAAAGCACATGGCAGGAAGCCACAGCTCTGAGTGATTACGATGAACAGGACACCGGTGTTGCCCGTAATCTCCAGATGGGGCTGCGGTACGCTCAGTGACAAATTACATTTTACAAATACTTCGAGACTCATCTATATCGAGGCAGCTGTTTTCTCAGAAAATTTTCAAAGATTGGTAACTGAGATTCTACAGACAAAAGCACGTGCGTAGAGCCCCAAACTGGAACGCCTGTACTTCTCAATATATCTTATTTTTGTGCGTCTTAACTAAGTAAGGAAACTTTTTTAATATTATCCTTCAAGTAATAGTTACGAACTAGATAAAAACTACTGTTTGTTGTTCCAGCAGATCCAGTTTCGAGTCTGGATCAACATCCCTACTAGTTTCGCACTTCTAACTTATTTTTCTTATGTACGCCAAATTATTTGGTGCTGAAGACGGAAGAGAAGATCAGTTGGACCGATCGTGTAAGAAATGAAATATTACGTAGAATTAAGGCGGAAAGGAATGTTCTACACACACTAAAAATAAGGAAAGGCAATTGGGTTCGTCACATGCCGCAAAGGAGCTGCCTTCTGAAACAAGTTATTGAAGGAAAGATAGAGGTCAGGAGAGAAGGGACGGGAAGACGATGAAGAAGACGTAAGCCGCTACTGAATGACCTTAAGGAAATGAGAGGATGCTGCAAACTGAAAGAGCAAACACTAGACCGCTCTCTGTGGAGAACTCGCTTTGGAAGAGGCTATGGACCAATCTTTAAGACAGAATGCAAAATGAATGAATGAATGAATTAATTAATTAATTAAGTCAAATCACAGCACATTTCCGTCAACTTAATAAAAGCATTTAATTCCGCAACCTTCCTAATTCACCTTTCCCGTTCACTTAGCAAACTATGAGGCGTTGTAAAGAGAAGCCCCAACCGTCAGTAAATCCACTGCGAAAACTGTAAATTACGCACTGTGTCATTTGATGCAATAAAATCGGAAGAGTTCAGCGTTTAATTAATATAGAGACAAATAAACAGAAGTAAAATAATATTTGATACGTTACGTAAGAGCATTACAATAATTATCATGCTTATTTATGTCTATGTGTTATAACAAGCAACAAAACATGCTAACACAGTGAATTGTAATTGCACTAAAACAGACAAAGGAAGCATGTGTCTAATTAAGAAGACAATCTAACTTATAGCATTACATTACATTTAGCGCATGAAGTAATGACTCTTGTGACTTACATTACATCCGTATTTATTGCTTCTGCTCTGAACTTCCAAAACTCCATAACGACTCGATGTACAGCGCTCCACGTCTCGGCACTGTAACCGGTTACCTGCCAATGCAGTCCAGAGCGTTACCGCTACAGCAAGCTGATCGGCAGAAAGACATGCGGAAATATGACATCTATACTGTTTTATGAGAGTTGTCCGTTCTGTGTTGTGACACCGATAAAACCCATTCGAAGAGTGATTAACTTCTTAAAACAAGATAAATGAAACGGTATTTCATAGGTACATGCATTTACGACTCCATATCCACCATTATCCACTCACACGTTTGTTTACTAATCTTAGAACTAACAAGCCAGAAATTACGGATATTTCCCATTTTCTGTTACGGAACTTTAAAAGGGGTCACTATCTTTTATGACTTCACTTCACCCCATCATAGTACTGCCGCAAGAAATAAACACATGCACGTCCCCATTCGAGGCCTGATGCAGTAGTGACAGGGGAGAGAAGCGCGCATGACAGATAAGGTTCTCTTGCACCACTTCAGCAACAGTCGATGGAAACGCGCTACAGTGGACATTACACCATAGGCAGTTGTGTCACTGGAATGTAGTCTGTTTATGCATATTGTGTATATCCATTTCAAATACATCTGTCACTGCGGAACAGGACTAAGTCTTTTTAGCAGTTTGTACCGAAGTTGACATTAAATCACCCTTCTGCTGAATAGCGACTGCTTCCATTCCCAATTTTAAAAAGTATTTTTTAATTAAAATATGAAGGTGTTCGTTCCTATGCACATCATGAAGGCACAATCTGGAGAGAAGGCATACCTCGGACCATTTTTCATTAAATTTTGCATTAACCCTTTAAAGACGAAGCTTATCTGTTTATATAAGGACTCAGTGCGTACCGCGCTGTAAACACTGTCCATTTCTGTTATAAAAACCAGTCTCTTAATATTTTGTAAGGCAAAAGTTGCTCTTTGTTCTGAGATCCGTACAAAACACATAAACGCAATGTGGGCACCACGTAGAATTTTTTGATGTTAAACCTGGTCGTATGTAAATTTACCGCTAGGCTTTAAAAGGTTAAATGGAGATGAGTCGTTAGATTCAAACTGCGGCCGCTTTGCCTCCGGCAGAGGCGATTTAGGCACCATTTTATAGGAGGCTGTGTCAGTTTCACAGCCAGTCTGGACTCTTCGTAAAGAGATTATCTATAAAGGAGCATTTCTTTACCTTCAACACAACTTTATTGCTATAAATGTTAATTAGTCATGTTAATACGGCAACATGTTTCCGCTAATCATGGTCATTTTCAGGCCATCCGGTATCATAAAGGTGGAAATACTAAACTTGCATTAAAATATTTGTTACCAGACTGACATCTCAGTCTTACAATTCATATAGTACATGTTGCTAGTCTTCTTCATTTTTCACACTATCATTTCAACTAATTTCTCTGAAGTATTGCACAGAGTCAAGGAGGAAAATATATCCTACACACAGTAAAAAGAAGGAAGGTTATCTAGATTGACCACATCTCGCATAGGAACTACCTTCTAAGACACGTTATTGACGTAAAGATAGAAGCGATGGAAAGAAGAGGAAGATGACGTAAGCAGTTACTGTATATAACCTTAAGAAAGTAAAAAGTTACTCGAAATTGAAAGTGGAAGCTCTAGATCGCACTCTGTGGAGAAAACGCTTTGGAAGAGGCTATGAATCTGTCGTAGGACAAACTGCGGAATGAAAGAACGAGTGAATGAATATTGCTTGTACTTTCATACTACTAACATAGGCTTTTAATAAAATGACAAGCAACATGTACTATATAAATTCTAAGACTGAGATTCCATGTACTTAACGCTTATATTAATGCAACTGCAATGTTTCCATTTTTCATGATACTCGATATCCTGAAGCTGGCCATGATTTTTGAAATATATTGCCTTATTAGAATGAATATTTAATATTAATAGACGTATCAGTAAAGTTGCGTTGACGGTAAACAAGTGCTTGTGTGTAGTCTTATATACCACAAGTGGATGCATTAGCTAAAGTTGGAAATAAATTTCTTGAGCCAGCTGGAAATCGGGATGAGTTTCCTCGACTGTCGATCCCGTACACTAGTTCCGTACTTTCAAAATACGTTCCGCTGTTAGTGTCACACGGCTTGCAGCAACGCAGTCTGTTTTCTTCACTGCGAGAAATGAAGACACACAAACTCAGACAACCGTGGAGCTTGGTAAAATACTGCACGCAAACAAAAATACTGAGCTACAAACATATTGTTCTATAACAGAGTATTTGCTAAGATGTTTGTTTTATCCTCCACATAAAATCTTCACGTCTTCATGTTTTCTTTTTTTTCGGCACCTCTTTCCAATTTAATTTATCTTTCGATACGACGTTGTAAAAATGCTACTTAAAACTTCAGCTGGTTAAAAGCTTCTGTTTAAAACAATTTGGTTTCAATATTCATAAAATTTAAGTCACACTTTCCATACTTAAAAGTCTTCGTCGTAGAGAAAATTTGATGATTTCTAAGTTAATGAGTTTACCGAGGAGATATTTGAGGCTTCCGCAGCGCTGTAGACAGGTCTTCGCTCTTCTCCGCTGTTACGCAGCCTTTTGTTGGCACCAACATAAGCTGCGCAAAAATTAAAATGAGCAAAAACATTGAGTAAATGTTGAACTTTGGCGCCAAATTGGACAGTTAAGTTCACGCAAAACGTAAAACTTTTATGAACCAAAACAGATAACATTATGAAACATGGGGAAAAAATTAAGGAATTCCATTAAAAGCAAATCAAGAAACCCCTGTACAGGCCTGGGGAGGCCCTGAGGGTTCTAAGAGGTAGAGGCTCCCACATTTCCAGACAGTCGGCACATGAAGGTGGTAAGGTTGTCAGCCATACACCGGCCGCCTTTAACCCCAGTAAATATTCCTGGTACTCATTTCTTTTAAAGGCTAAGATTAGTGCGGCTGGAAGCATTAAGTCAACGAGAAATTCCAATGACACCATCGAACCCGCGACCTTCCAACTTGGGGCGCAGTGCTTGAACTAGCTGCACCACCGCGTGCCGTCAGTAAGGATGTTGGCTGACTACATATAAAGTGCCGTCGCTGATTCTGGTATGTAGGGTGTAACCGGCATTATGACGCCATATTTTTCTGAGACCATAAATCCTGACCTTAATGTTGCCTAAAATTCTGACTCCGTTTTGTGAATAAAATTGGATTACGAAAGAACATACTACATTTTTCAGCAACACAGTGAAAGAGTTGACACCGCAAACCATTCTATGCCTTGTCTAAGGATGTCGTGTTCGCAAAAATGAGGGATTATAGCTTCCTCGTCTGCCACATCCGAATCCGTGCGATTTCTGTTTGTGGGCCATATTAAGATACAAAGTGCGTTGCAAGCATCCTCGCATTAAGACGCTCTGCAACAAGCATTCGCAATTCACTACTCTTAATTTTAGCAGCATAGCGTTTGCTTGCAACGAACTACACGTCTGTTAGGTGTTACGAGGTTCTGCCAGCAGGAGGAAAACATTTTCAGCGCCATTGTTTAATTATGGAAGATACAAAATCTAATAATGCCTGTAATGCCTTTGTATGAAATGCTTGGACCCCAACCCATGGTAAAGGAAACAATGGTCTGTGCGGAACTGCATGACATAACGCGAAACGATTCAAGTACAAATTATGCGTGATGTCATTTTTAAATATTCCTGTATATTCATATACGAAAGAGGTGATTTGTTTTAAACAGTCAGTTCTCTGATGACGAGGGCGGAGATGGCTCTCGAAATGTTGGCTTATTAACATTATATTAACCATTAACACGGCTGATAGGCCAAGAACATCTTAACCGGTTATGTTTCTCATTTTAAAGTACTCTATCATGTATCTATATAGATGTGACATTTTAACGTTTAACCAGACTTCTGTCCTAACTCCCTCGACATTTTTAGTTGTATTTTCGATTTTCCAACATGTTCGAGGTTTTCATTAAGAACAAAGCGTGTGCTAAGTCTTCAATACTTTATTTGCATAACCTGTTCATTACGTCACTTCCTCTAAATTTCTTCCCGTTTGCCATATAAGTCAAATTCTGATACAGAGAGATTGTTACTGCAATTTGCAGTTGTATTTAGGGAGTGGCGTTAAATCGGAACATTCTTTATTGGGGAACTTCTGTTCCTAGTTTCAACAGTTACACTGCATTCATTTACTAGAATCAAATCAGAAATATAAGAATATAATATATAATTTTCTATAACTGTACATAGCCCTTGAGAATGAGACCAGAGACAAGTCGAAGATTGTCGTGCATAATTTGAATGGCAAATAATAATTCGCAATTGAAAATGACGGTTCTTGTAAACAACTTCGTGGCCGAGAAGTGAAAAGTAAAAATTAATTTCAAACTTGCTTAAATTATTTTAGGTTGTTGGAGGATTTTGGCCTTTCTCTGTTTTTCTTCCGAGATAAGACTTTTTCAGAAGAGAGATTTTGAAGAACTCAATGGTGGTCTTTTATACCTTTGTTTGGTTGTTCCTTTTGGCATCCGTAAATCAAATTAAAGTGTTAGATGGAGTTTTAGTACAAGCACTGAGCCGCATAAGGCTATAGATCAGCTATCCTATTTTAGTTGTGAGGCAAATACAGTGGCTGGGAACTAACAGAGAAGTTTAGAACTTCTAGTAAAACTAAAACAATTTTATGTGCTGGAAGTTGAAGTACGTCAGAATTTCTTGGTTGACTCGGTCTGTGTAGACAGATGCATCTCGGTGAATACAGCAAGTTTCGAGAGATCTTTCTCTAATATATTTTCCTGGAAAAGTGAAATCACAAGAAGACAGAATGGGAACCAGCTCAAATTATTTAACATAAGTCAGTTAAGAATGGTTAAGAAATAGCAGCTCTTTAAGTAAAACCCACCCAAGACACAATTGTGCTTCCGTTTTAGTTGAACTTCCCAGAGAAGGTAGTCGTGTCCATTGCGCTCAATCTGTTTTTTGAACTTCCAGCATTTTCCCTTTCCATGAAAGTGGATGTAATTAATACAGACATTCTAATGTCGTAGTTTCGCTGTGTGCTTTCAATGGAAATTTGGCCCTAAAATCTGCATCATTTATTTACGAAGAATACATTAATGTCCTTTGTTATTTCTACATAATAAGTTTCACGTTCTGCAGAAATTTTATGGGAGCAGCTTGTATGTTATCAAGTTGATATGCCTTCCTTTTGTGACTTAGGTTTTCTTTACCAGTAGCCTATAATGTGTGAGCGATAGTAAATTCTTAGAATTGTGGTATTGCAGGTTTATTAGTTGTAAATATGAACGTCGGTACAAAACTAATGCCTCCTACTTTTTCCCTTTAAAATTTCAGCGGCGACTATAAAGGTAACCTCATTCTAACACGTGACCCCATACAGTCCGCTTTTTCGTCACCAGCTTCTAGGAGACACGTAAATATTCGTTTTTACTGTCATGACGTCAAGAACACCTAGCCTTGTTTTTCTCTAATAAACAGATCGAATATTTTTGCATGATATCATGAAGTACGTACATTTTAACAAGGCATTCTTTGCTTTCAAAATACCATAGATGTACACGGCATATGCATACGGTACTGTTACGTACGGCCGTTTGTTTCATGGTGTGTAGCCTATAGAAACGCCTGCAAAGCTGAGAGTAGATTACTTGTTAAACAGCAAACTAGGAGAAGTTGCTGCGATCAGACGTGCCCGTGAGTAAGGGCCAGACAGTGTCTGAACACGGGTGCGCCAGCATATATCCGCACATAAGAAACAGTTTTCCTTTTAGGAGCTACATAAATGGGTGACCGTAAGAGAACACCACGTACCGTTACTATAATTCCTAGCTGTTTTCATTTTAAACTCTCAATGTTGGAAGTTATCAGGTCCCTGGCCAATCCTGCTAAGCATATGAAGGCTTGATACAAGGGTAGGCAAAGTGGAAATACTTGGGTCTTCACTGTCATTATTATGCTCCCTACTCACATATAGTCCAATTCATCTCTTGCCGACGCTATGTAATATTAGCATATGAGAGTCTCATTAAATAAAACACGTCCAAGTTTCCGGAAAAGTCCCGTCTTGTGAAAAATGTCACAAAGAGTTGAGGTATAGGTACACATAAGATTTTAATCTCTCCACAAAGGATGCACTTGTAAGATAATATCAGGTTTTGTTCAGTAAATTGCAAAAGACAGGCTAAAATCTGGCTCTGATTTGACTAACTTTATGCAGACTTTTGAAAGCGTTTTAAACATTATTTTATAAGCACTCCTGAAAGTCGTTGTTTATAAATAATCATAAGACGTAGTTGCACGATTCACTTTCGGTAGGTACATGACATGCTTCCACTTGCTGCTTGTGGAATAAGTAGGATCAACTATAGTTAAATCTAGGGAAATGAAAAGTCGTGGGTCGTACTTCGAGGGTCTCGAGGGCCTTAAAAGTCTACGTTTAAATGCAAGCTACTTCAACCTGTTTCATTGTTGCACTGTACATAGTTGTCTAAAAATTAATATTGTTTTTTATTTTGAAAGTATTAGAAAGTATAGTGACTTGTATGTAAACCTGTACGTAAAACTTCCCTTCAACAGCTTTTATGATGTCACACGAAGAACTGAGCGTGACTTCGTATACGGAAAGGAAAAGTAAGAAGAATGCTTAGACCTTCGCGAGTGTCTTTGGCAGACGCATTAAAAAAATGATTTTAAAGTGGCGCAGAGTCGAGTTTCTGCCCACGAGATATTACAAATATTAGGTACTTCGCACATCATAATTGTCAAAAAGTGGACGAGTTTGACCGTTTTGGTCTTCGAATGTTTTTCTTGGTTGCTTGTCCTATTGGGTTTTTCAGGGAATATGCAGAGGAATTTCTAAGGAATTTAATCCCCGCAGCCCCTTTGCCCATACATACATACATATATACATACATACATACATACATACATACATACATACATACATACATACATACATACGTACATACATACATAAAAAGACACACACATACACACATGCATGCATGCATTCATGCATGCACGCACGCATACATATATACATACATACATACATACATACATACATACATACAAAGACACACACACATACACACATGCATGCATGCATGCATGCATACATACATACATACATACATACATACATACATACATACATACATACATACATACATACATACATACATACATACAAACATACATACATGCGTACATACATGCGTACATACATACATACATACATACATACACACACACACATACATACATAATACACACACATACATACATACATACATACATACATACATACGTACACACATACATACATAATACATAATACATAATACATAATACATACATACATACATACATACATATAAATATATACTACATACATATATGCAAAAGAAGGACGGATGCAGAAAAATTAATACGCAAACCCCTATTTTTAAAAAGTTCCAAAATTATTCTTGAGTTTCATATCCGTGCACGTTTAAGTTGCAGAAGTAAAGAGTCTTGTGTTCTTTCTTGTAACAATCACCATTTTTGCACCGCATATGAAATGCGTAATTGTACAACCACTTGTTCAAATTACAGATGTCCATTTTGTCGGACGGTACAACTTATAGCAGCAGCCTCCATAAGAAACATGGAACTGGGAACTGGTGTTGGAAGGAAGAGCAAGAGGTAGTTAGCTGTTCTCTTATGGAACGAACGCAGAACGTATTATTGCTGTCCGCCTCCAGGGACAGTGCGGCTCGACGGATAACCATAAAACACAACTTGGAATGAAACTGGAGACCAAATTACGCAATTTTTCAGGTCCGTTAAAACTAAATTAAGTTCTTTTGGCTTCCTGCAAGACATGTCCTATGGGGCGGACTCTGAGGATAATGTGTAACGTCGTCAAACTGCAGGACCTCTAAGTGTCTAATTAGGTTTCGACTTAAGAAATTTTTAATGTTTTTCTCCTACTTTCTTAAATGTCGCGAAATAAGTGGAAAAATAAATGAAATCGCAGGCCTATCATTACAAAGCGTCTATTTTTTCACCTGCGCTTGGATTCACATTCTAGTTCCAGATTGACGTCTTCTGGGATGTGACGCCGTGTAGACTGATAAAAATTTACAGACGATTCGCAGGAACCTACTAAACTCATTTTTGTTGTTTCATCTTAAATATAAAGGTAGTATGTTTCTCGGAAGCGTCGGTGAATTCCTACCAGCTTGCAACAAGTCACATCCCTCTGAAGAACAACTTTCACTTACATTCTATATAAAAATTTGATATGTCGCTGTAATAAAGTAATTTTTTAAAAAACAATTGGTATTTTTTGTGAAAACTATAAGAAACGCGTATGCACGTGGTGTGTTAAATGAAGGCCTTTTAAACCTTCAAGCAGGTGGTAAATACACTAACCAGTGTAAAGTTCTTTAAAGTGTTGGTTACTTAATGATAGGGCACATGCAGTTTCCACCCATATTTACTGACTGTTACTAATAACTCACTGCATTAAACTGAAAAACTGGTTGTGGCCTGTGGCCCGGGGTCTGTGTTGTTTCCTTCACCATTTACGTACCTACGAGGAACCGAGAACATAATTATATCTGGCAATGTGCTGAGCAAGAGTTCGGTGTAATTTGTTTTGTTTCTTCAATCATATGTATGCAGTTTATTGTAAGAGTATTTTATTAAAATGACAAAGCATCATGCTTCTATCCTGGATTCTTCAAGCGCAGAATTTTCCATTAGTTTTTCAAAAGTTTTGTGTAATTAAATTCACGCTATGAATGGGGAAGTAAGAACAGAATATCCCTCGACCACGTCGAACTTTCTGACAAACACAAATACGCACATGCAAAATGTCTATTTAGTAACATTTACAGGAACTGAGACATAACTGCCCGCAACTTTTTTCCCACTGTGGATAATGTGGAGGAAGTGTGCATTTGAAAAGCAGCTGCAGTGGCGTGTTCTGAAGAAGGTGCAAACAACAGATTTGACGTGGCCCACTTTAAACTTCTCAGTGCATCATACCCACTGATCGGTGTCTCAAATAATTATGTAGCAGTAAACAATAAGGGCATTTCGAAGCGTGAATTCCACTAACAAAGTATAATTTGATTTACACGCTCTTATCGCTGAGAAACAAGGACAGGTTACAAGCAGCAGAAATGGGTTACCTCTTGCTTTAAAAACTTCTTTCTTCATGCACAATACGAAGAGGAAGCTTTTACTTCGCAAAGGGGCAAATATGCCCCACTTTTAACAGGTACAGTAGGCTCTCTGTTACAAAACGATCAGTACCTTTAAAGCAAATTTTAATTCGTTTACTGACAGCAATAAAAAATACAAAGGTATGTAAACGGGGCGTCTTTGACATATGCGTGGTGAAAGATGCCCCACGTATAATGCGATACACAATAATGAATTTGAAGTAAACAAAATTGGAACCAGATACAGTAAAATATGTTCTGCATCACTATGAGACTCCTGCTTACTTCTTTATAGATTTCTTACTTCTTTAAGGTTCTTAGAACGGTTACTACGTCCACAATCGACGCAGGTTTTGGAGAAAATTGAGAAGTTTTCAAATAGCCACTTTTCACAGAATGAGCCTTTTATTCAATCGCATTCCTCTTTTGTTACACAGTTGTTCTCCTCACATTATTTACAGCAGTCACTGTCGTCATTCTTATCAGAATTGCTCGAGTTTGGATTGTGAACCATTTTCTTGAAATTATTCTTCCTACGTCTGGCTTTTAGCCTCTTCTTCTGGATGACTGGCCAGCCAGTAAGAACTCTGCATGGAGACTTCTCCTTGCGCTTGATGGCCTTACGTTTGATAATTTTGGTTGACGTTTTTACCTGAGAACCCCGGCTGGGTGTTGGAGAATGGACGGATGCAGGCGTGAAGGTGTGCCATTTTAATATGTTAACAATAAATAGGGTAAATAAAATATATTGTAGTAGGTAGACGACAATTTTGTAGTCTTTCATTAACATATCAATGAAAATACAGTATACAATTCGATGTATAAACATAGGTTAACCAAGCGAGTTAAAATACCAGTGGGGCATCTTTAGCCACCTTTCAGTGGGGCGACTCTACCCAAACGTGGAGTAAAGATGCCCCGGCTGATCATGAGACTATGGCTTGGCTTGCGAAAGTTTGTAACTGTATAAAACAGTAGATAAAAGTCCACTCATCCTTCACGTAACCTGTTGGTAAAATTACTGTACACATAAACATAAAATTATTAAACAATAGCTGCATGAAATATAGAAGCTTAAAAATCATGTTACTTACTTTAAGAAACATGTCAGGGCGTTAAGAACAACACAGCAACTGTGACTTGCACATACCCAGACTCACCACTGAAAGACCTAGCTGCATAATACGTGCAGATTCCTAGGGCGAAGGTTTCGAAGTAAATGATGGTGGGGCATCTTTGGCCAGTGGGGCATCTTTGCCAATTTTACTATATTGCTATTTAGGTACACGAAGAAGGTAGCAGTTACTACACTGCCACTTTTTCTGTGCCTTTATTACACTACTAACGTAATCTGTAAAATTTTAGGACGACTTTGCCAGAATAAACAGGAACTTTCGCTTTCCGACTGCAGATTACCAGTCACAAAATCTTTATTTGAAAGAGATCTAATACCGTTTACCATTTCAAGCATATATTTCGTCTAAACAGTATAAAAGCTCATTTACTATCTGGCATCTCAAGGACGTCTTCTGATACCTTCTTCCTCGCCCTTTTCCATATTCATTGTCTCAAGAGTGAGGCCTACTCAAATAAAAAATTTCTATGGAGTTCCTGGATATTCCATGCGCGCTGTATGTCATACCAACCTATAATTTACTTAATCACACGTAGAAACTTACGAAACAAGTAGCTGAAACCGGTGTGATAATCATGCGTTCTTTGTGCCAAGTGCAACAATCGTAATGCGACGAAACTTCATACGCATCAAATCGCGTGTTTCATCACTGAAACTTACGTAACGACTGTCATTAAATTTGAAGCTATTTACAATTTAAGTTTCCATTCGAATTTAATTTTAATTTGTGCTGATCACTCATAAGCCATATATTACATTAAACCAAACTGAAATTTCGTAATTTACCAACAACAATTATTTTACATATTTAAAGCACTAAAATAAATTGCCTTGAAAATTCAACTCAAAAATTTTGTGGTTGTCAATATCATTATTGAATTTGGAGCATGGTGTAACCCTATACATCGTGCAAATAATTTTTGTGTACCTGCAACGTTTCTCATACAGAAAGACACTTCTTTACAAACACGCGAAAAGTTCGAGAAAGACGCATCTATCCGCAGACGCTAAAGTCGACAGACCAACAACACACACTAAACAATGCTGCAGTGCAGGGGTATTCTGTGAAAATGCTTTGCAAAGGTGAGAAATGCAGTACACTGTACATCGAAGCACAAAATGCAGTACACCTTACTCTTCTCGTCTTCTACTCCTATTCGTAATTACTAACAAACATGACTGCTAAGGCACATAAAGCCAATATAATATTCTTTAGCCATTTGTAAGGATTGAGGTTATCCAGTTCTAAAAATATGTTTTGAAATATTGAAAAGTGGTAAATATTTAAATACATTAAAAGTAAATACTCCGCTGTGTATGATACCTGCGAAACATTTAGCTTCATGTAGCAAAATAACCAAACACCTCGACAAGCATTATATATATATATATATATATATATGCGTGGTACTTCCTTTAAATTTATTACTTGCTACCCACTACTCATCTAGTTAACTTGTTGTATTACTGATGAAGAGGGAGAATTTCTATTTACGCTCATGTAAATCGAATCCTGGGCCGTCTATCTTGCACTGTTTCCAGGAACCCTTGTCTCAAAATTAAAGTTGAATAAGTGTAATGTGCCCCGTCAGGCACAAGGTGTGCGCATGTCAGGAATCCATGCACCTTTACTTCCACTCCCCCCTGTACCCCGTACGGTGTGTTTCTTAGACTGACTGAGTTTTGTCATTACCTTAGTAGTCTATCATTAACAGAACGTCATGTATATGGTTGAGTAATTGTCTGTGACGAGCCGGAAATATGAGACATTCCCTCAAATGTTATAGGTCTGGCTTCCTCAAATCAGGAGGTGTCGCAGCCGCGGAACTAGAACATTTCCCGTGCCGGACCTCATTTCTCGCCTTTCCGTTTAGCGTTAGTTGCTGTGACAAAGCAGCTTCCTAGCCTTGCTTGGGAATGACAATGCTGTTTTATTGCAGGTTTACCAAAGTGAGAAATATATGCGCTAACGTTTTTAACGTATCCTTGTAACATCATAGAAGTAGAAAGCAGTCATGGTACATGCGGAAAGATTTAAATCAGGAATGCATAAATGGTCTAAAAATCTAGGAGCCACCTCAAAATTCTAGGCTCCATAAATATTACGTATTAAGAATACAGAATTTCACGCGCCATCTTACAAAATATTTTGCCACGGCGACCTGGATTCCGGAATTTGTGCACCGCCCATTTATAAACCTAATTACTCCTCATGTGTACGACGAATTTATTGTGTTTGTTGGTCTTCACAAACTAATTCCGTATATTGCTTGTAAAATGTTATTTTGCTCGTACCGTGCATTTTCTATATTTTTTATGTACTAGATTGGTGTGTTGGGTCTACATTCCTTTGTATTAAATGGCCCCCTGATGATGGCACCTCAGTGCTGAAATATGTAGGGGTTTTTTTAATAGCTCACGAATATATTTTATCCAGTGCATTAGTTGGTTGATACACATATTGCTTTTAAAATCAACAATCCGGCTTCTACCTTATACTTTTATTAGTAAGTTAAAATTTCGTCAAGTAATACATGTTCAGGACGACACTTGATTTTCGTAGAGGGACGATAAGTATGAAAAAAATTTAGTAAGAAAACCCGAAGGGAGAATCTAAATTGGGACTGCCAGCAAGCAAACGGCCGCAGACCGACGCGTCCGTCTGCGACTTAAGGCGTCGCGACGCCTTAAACCTTGCGGCCGCTAGAATCAGCTATATACGTATTTTTAGACATACTGTACTAGCTATCAAAATGTGCTTGTCACCTATAAGTATATTGCTCAACAAAAACAGTTCTAAGTGTAACCGTATAAGGCAGCGTCACGAGAGAATTTTTATCTGTACTGTGAAGTACTCAAATAGGATCCTTGTGATATTGTTAATTTTCCAAAGCAATTATTTTGACATTGGCTTAAGGATGCCACTACCACTTCCTACTAAATCCTTCTGAACCCTTTAATCCACCTTCGATAGTCATCTTACAACTTGCATACAGTTGATTAAATGTCGTTAAATAAACTAACACAAATCTAGTCTACTTAATATAATATGCCATGCCGAGACGTCGAAACACAATGATGTCAACATTCAGGTTTATATGGCTCAATTAACAATCTAACAGCCAAATTCCGTAATGACCAGATTAATGATATTCATTAGCTTTATCTCAACAAGCAGGACATTACATAAAGGCCTGCATTACATTCTGTAATCCGAATGCCTCGATATCCTGTCTATTGTGAAGGTATTTGCATAATAATTAGGAGAGTCTCCACAATTGCACGTTTGCTGAAGAACGTTTTGTGGTGTAATTGTCCTCTGAATGTGCCCATTACACGTCACTAATTGACCGCCTTCAGTTAATGGACTATATGTCTTTAGACATTTTTATTACAGAACATTTTAAGCCAACGGAAATTTTGTGAAATTGTACAATTCATTATTGAAGGTTTTGCCTCTATCATTCATGTTACAAAGGAAGATGGAACATACGCATTATAAGGTGGCAGAAGTTACTGCGAAGGTGCCATCATTAAACGCAATAAACCTACCTTATTGAAAAATTAAGAGAAGACATTTTCAGAGAGAATACCACTAAAAATGAAAGAAGTCCGAAAAATAATATTATTATTGAACTGAAGATTTATATAGCCATGACTAAAGATATTTTAAGAAAAAATCAAAATTAATAACCAGATATAAAATTTTGTGTGATGAATAGTTTCGTAATATTTTAAAACAACCAGAAAACAGTAGCAATAGAATTCATGGCAACACTTGGTCAATACCGTTAATGAAAATTTTTTTACTCACACTAAAACATTGACATCCTCGTCTACTTTCACAATCATTACAAATGAAACAATAATTTCTTCACATGATTTTATATTTCTGAAATATATTTGTTTATACTGACAAATGTAAATTATACGTTCTTAAAAAAGTACTTGTAAAAGTAATGTAAAACCTTCAGCACTTACGTCTGTATAGTACTGTCAAATTACTTAATTAGGAAGAAAGAACACTTAGTTCTAAATAATAAAATTACTGCGCTTCATGCCTTTACATGCCTGCAACTTCTTTAAGGTGATGTTACCAAAAAGAACACATAAATAATTGTAATATTTAGAGATCTGCTTTTATGAAAAATAATTGTACTCATACAGATCACTGAGTGCATTTTTTTCATTGTAACTTAAAATTTAAAAGGTAAAGTTTTCCTTCTCCACTGCACTAAGGCATACACTGGGAGAAGATGTATAGTTCCAATTATTCTTAACCTTAGAAACAGATGGAAGTGAGTTGTTAACTTCATGTCCCCGCCGCTTTACCCCAGGAATGAACACCGGTACCCGTTGAACAGAAGATTCTGTGGACCCCAGAGCTATTCTGGACATTTTGGAGAGCAGAGAAATCTCTTACCCTACCAGGATTCGATCACTGGATCCTCCAGCCCGTAGCCTAGACGCTATACCGACTACGACACTGTGCCTCATCTGCAGACTCAAAAAGTTACTGTGACCTTTTTCTGGAATGCTACGCCATTTAGCTTCTTACACAGCTACCAAGATACCGTAATATGTATTCATATTCGTGGGCGTAAAGACCTCAAATTCTTATGAAAATGTTTTGTAAAGCACTTGAATATACTTTGTTGTGATTTTTTTTTTAGATTTTCCCATCCCATTGTGTGTTCATATAATACTGTTTCTCATTTTATACAGACAATGGCTTACAAGCGGCCATCATCATGTATATAAATATAAAAGAAAGGTGTTAAGGAAGAGGCCTCTCCCTTTTACATAGAAGTGGGGTTTTTACAGTGTATGGACCATAGAATTTTGCAAATATGTGTAAATTATAGACTGCAAGACGTATAACTGCAAGACGTATAACTGCAAGACGTATTACTCCCTATATGGGAATAATATAATATAATAAGATGTCTTTATGTCTGAATATTTTAACGAGTCTTTACGATCTTTAGTAAAACGCAAATGTGGGCTTCATACACAATAATCCGGTTTAGAAAATAGAAGTAGCCATAAAGACTGTATATTATATTATATTATATTATATTATATTATATTATATTATTCCCATAAAGGGAATAATAGACATTATGAGCCTTGCACTCTATAATTTACACACATCTGCAAAAGCCTATGACCCACACACTGTAGAAAACCCACTTCTATGTAAAAGGAAGAGGCCTCTACCTTTCGTTTATATTTATATGCCTGATGATGGCGGCTTGTAGGCCGAAATATGTAGCAATATAGTAATAAGTACTAAGAAAAAGTTGTGATTGTCTGCATAAAATTAGAAAGAGTATTATTTGTTTGTGACCTAGGCCAACTCCACAAAACCCGGCCTTATGTTGAAATCTCATTAGCGAATCTGACTGTATCATCCGACCGTACCTCTTTATCACAGAAAGGAAGTGGCATAATGCTTTACTACTAGGAGGCGCTGGGCGGAATGAGAAGCCAAGCGAGTGTAGTCAGGAAGTATCTAACTTCTCGCTTTAACTACGTCATTTCAGGAGCATTTACAGAGCAAATTTTATATGAAAACAGCCGTAAAATGGAGGCGCCATGCGGTTTCAATTAGCTACAAAGCATGTACGCAGTGACCGCAGGGCACAACATATCTCCTCATTGACTAGAGATTGTAATTCACTTTCTCAGTTTCCGCCACTCTTTGATTAAAAAGAAGCAATGACCTTCTGACACATTTCCTAAAAACACACGTCAACAGTTTTTTTATTTCATCACGTTTCTTTCCTCTGTTGTGGAAAAATGTAAGAGGACATACTTTATAATTCAATTTAAAATTTACAATTTACTTTCTGTACGTCATAATAATACGCTAAAACAACACATTCTGAAGGCCAGATGAGCGAATGAATAAATGAATAGGTGGGTGACAGCATGATTTAATATGTAGATGGATGGTTCAGTGAGTGGGAATTTCTACAGTACCAATTGCTGTCATTTTGCTGATAAAGGGTCGCTTTTCATTTATCATAGCTTAGCCACCCAGCTCCGTCGCTCAGGATATTCGAATGGATTTGTATGTACTGGTTTAGCGAGAAAGACATACACCTAATACAATTTTCGTTAAAAACTTAAATTTATTTTCGGATTAACAGAATTAGCCCAGTGGCCGTGCGGTCTAAGGCGTAGGTCTGCGGCCGAGCGCTTGCTGGGATCGTGGGTTCGAATCCCGCCGGAGGTATGGATGTTTGTCTCTTGTACAGTGTTTGTGTTGTCAGGTAGAGGTCTCTGCGATGGGCCGATCCCTCGTCCAGGTACGTCCTACCGACTGTGGTGTGTGTCTGAGTGTGATCAAGTGCAAATAAAAACCCTCGACACCTGCTGTGGACGAGCAGGCAGAAGAGGGAAGGACTACGAATTAACAGAATTAGAAGTGACGAATGTCAAAAGTACGTAAACTATTTTGTGTTATCAAGGCGGTGAATGTTAGGATCACTGTTTTCTAGGATGTGGAACCTTAACGTACCAAAGAACACGGTGGCACACTTTAGAACATCTGTTCTAATAAGTAGTGAAAAAGGTAAACATAAATTTTCCCTGGTCAAGATATGAGTTCACAAGGGGAGCAGATGTATAGTCCACTCATTCTTAAACTCGAGACTATAAATAGCAGTCAGGTGAAGGCATCGGCCGCTTCACCTCCGGCTAAAGTGGACACCAGTACCCATCTCAACGCTTCGACGACAGGACATATCTCTTTCCCGCACAGGAAATCGAAAGACGATTCCTAGGAACTCCAGCCTGTATTCTTGTCAATAGGTACACAGACTGCGCTACTTCGTATCTCGTAGAAATTAATACCAGTACTGACGAATGCAGGATGGCTACAGATTTGTCACTAGTTATTCCTATCATCATCATCACCATCGTTAAAGTGTCTAAAATTTAGAACCTGTTCGTTTAAAGCTCACCATGCTCTTGGTATTTCTGCCTTCGTTTACGTCATCGCATGTGCCGTCGGCCTTTGAGCTGGTGTTACGAAGGTATCAACAATGTAATAAATTGCGTGGTCTTTTATCTGATGCTGCTGGGTCTGTAACGTCATCCTCTCGCCTACAGATTATTCCTTCTGCGCCCTCGTTTAATATCTTTTTGGATCCTGCATGACAACCCTTGTACTTTGTGTGATATTATTAATAATATTGCCTCCTTCCTGATATTGTCTTTCTTTTGTCCATTTGTATGTTACTGAAAGTAGTGTAATAGGGCAAGAAGTTTTTACAAATCATCGTGTTAATATTCTCTGGTCCTATTCTGGGAACTCCCACTAAACACGTCAAAAGCTTCTGATTCTTTCCGACACTCATTACTCTGTTACACAGCACATGACTACAAACTGTTTGTAAAGGCCACTACACTTCTTGCTATTTTGTATAGTTCCTTCCACGAGATTTAATTATCTTGACGATGGATATCAACAATAGTCTTCGGGGATATGGCAGTGCGCAGTTTGAAAGATCAGCATTTCGGTGGAGTTTCTGGCTCCTTTTTCAACAACGAGGGAGTAAAGCAGAATTTTTCTCTGCAATGACGATGTCCACCGAGAAAATTAGACGTCATCAGTCCCTTCGGACCGTAAATTGCATAGTATAATAGATTATTTTGATATTACTGTTAATTCTACCACAGCCACCCCCCTAATCAAAATCAAAATAATTATCAAATCTTGTTGCGTTATTTCCTTTACCTTCAGTATCCCTAGGAGGTAATTAACCTGTACAATTTATCCTTTTGGAAAGAATGTCAGAAGAAAGAACTGTGAAGAAGATGTTTAAGAATATCCCAGAAGGGAAAATTTCCTTTGGAAAGCCAAGAAGTAGGTGTTTCGACGATGTTGAAAATGATCCGAAAAAGTGGGGGTTAAGGCTGGGAAAAAATAGCTAGGGATGTAGATGCCTGGAAACTGACCCTGGAGGAGGCCAGGGTCCTACACGGACCGTGCGGCCAGTGGAGAAGAATAGTAATAGTAGCAACAGCAGCAGCAGCAGCAGCAGCAGCAGTAGTATTAGTAGCAGTAGTAGTAGTAGTAGCAGCAGTAGTAGTAGCAGTAGTAGTAGCAGCAGTAACAGCAGTACTAATATCGTAAGCACCATCAGTACCATATTTGCAATTATCAGTATCGTCCATATCACTTAATCTTCTTCCAATTAATTCTGTGACTACGAAACAAAGTATAGGCTGCTCAGATTCGTGGTGCAGTTGATCTTTACTATACGTACTTTCGCAAGAACGTTGGAGCAGATGAGTTTTCTGGCAAATTTTTGCCTTTGCTTTCATTCGACTCTAGAACCTAACGCACGAAAAGAAATGTTAAAGAGCAGTGGTTGTAGGACACAGAAATATACTGTCGGACAAACGTCGGTATACTTGTTCAAATTCAGAATGTTTTGATAGTTCAGTACACCGTACAATCTAACCTCGATATGATTCCTGCTTTCCAAATTTCGTATCTGGAGAGGAAAGGTAGAATTTTTCACATGTATCCACTGGCAGTGCAAAATCACAATATGATAACGGGTAAGACTGACGCATCGCAATAAAAATGCTGACTTTAACAAATAAGTCGTGTGGCACGTGACATCAAAATGGGGCTTACATTTGTCTTTTGTCCTAAACGAAGCAACAGTCAGAAATACCTCCCTTCTCACGCACAGAGGACTAAGGCCCTACGGGAGAAGCGTCATAAGTGACATCTGATACTCAAAAATCAGGTCAATTTATGTCATAGCCTGGAACACTCGGACAAAGAAAACACCAGTTGGAGATTTTCTCTTTTTTTTAATTAAATCAACAAATGCACACACAACATGCACAATCGTATAGTCTTTATAAATCCTCCGAAATATGTCGGTGCTATAACACCATCCTCGCGGTGTTAATACACAAAAGTGGATGTTTCTAATTCAAGCAATATGTCCACATTTGTCTTCTACTTCATAACAAATTTTATACTTCGTCCTAAATTTTAAAGAGCAATAACAGAGAAAGAAGAAATGAAGTTCTTGACGATACTTGACAGACACACAAAAACGCACAAAGAAGCAGAATGTGAATTTATATTTACGTGTTTTAAGACAGGTCCAAGACTTGCATCCTACACACACACACACCTTAACAAAAGCCATCCTATCTGAGAAGCCAGCTACATGAGCGGGAGTATATATAATTAGTTATTTGAAAACTGATATCCATTCTAATTTTATACAAAAATTAAGTTCTTATATCAAAAAGAAAACCGTCTCTATCCTTTAAAAAGACCAGTCAGTTAATTTTAAGGCAGGAAGGGTTGTTTGTTCTGAGAACAAAATGAAACACATAAACACACTGTGCGAGTAAATGGCAAAATTTTAACCCTTACAATATGTAGTACATATCGTGACCACTGGGTAAATTATAAAAATTATTATTAAATTCGCTGTTACCCACTTACCTTGCATGCGACCGAACTCAATAAGCTGTCGTGGCACTGAGCTCCTGCTATATCACAAGACGTCTTAGTGCTTTAAGTGCTAATGAACGCTATAGCCTACTGCCATTGATTCTGAAATATACAGATATAGGATACAGCTGAAAGGCACGTAATAATGTTTAAGAGTAGAAATTTTGATTTGTTGATTGATTTTTTATGTTATTCGCTCTCAGACGACTCAATTACTGCCATCTCACTTTTACAGGCGACAATTTATGGTCTGAAGATCTCGAAATTTATATTCTGGAAATCCTGATGATTTCTCAAAAGGCCTCTTCCGCTTGGTTATATTGAGATGATAACAGAAACGTTAACTGAAAAAAAAAGTTTTGTAGAATACTGAAATATATGCGCCAGATTTATTTTATTTACACAGTAAGTCACTTAAGTCACGACTTTTTTTACACAGTCTCTTATTGTCGTGTTTCACGACGCACTGAGCTTTGTTTAGAAGCAAGCCCAACCTCGTACTGAGCTTTCCATTTGGAAAGAATAGCACAGGTGTCAGTCCTGTTCACTGCGACGCATATGCACGCTCCTCGTTTCATCACAGCCGCATTTTCCTCTCAATATTTAGTGTTATGTGGGAACACTGCCTATAAAAAAGCTTACACTGAAAACAGAATGAGAAAACTGATGAAACTGTTACGAGCGACAGCACAAACACAGTCCATAAAGTATAATTTAGAGAAAGACCGTTGAAAATACAAAAGCACACATCATGCAGTATTTTAAAATGCACCACGTATAAATAGGGAACTTTAGTTTGTAACATTCAGTTCAAGGGCGCACACAAAGGGGGGGGGGGGGGCCGGCCGGGCTGCAGGCCTCCCAGAAACACCAAAAACTGACATTTAAAAAACACAGATTTTGTAGATATTATGATATCACAAGTTTTACCTGATTTACCCTTCAGCCGAAATCAGCCACTGAAATTTGCTGGTGACTAGTATATTATAATTTTGAAAAATAAATTAATAAAATAAAAAAGAAGATAGGGCACTGTGACTGAGTCATGGAACATGCAGTTATATTCGTATGCATGTAACTGCAGTTGCAGACAGTGTTATGTTGTACTTACAACACGATTTTTATAACATAATTTTAAAAACTAAACATAAATTATATATAGCCTCAGGGTCAGCCCCCCTTCCCCCTCAAGGAAGAATTTTGGGTGCGCCCCTGATTAAGTTAAAAGAGTAGTCATCACACATCTTGTTTAGAAACAGAAGGATTACAATAAAATCAAGATTTTCTTTGTTATTTTGTACGATTAAGAAGCGCGCTTCCGTACCCATAGGAAATAACGTAAACTTTGCAAGTAAACTTTCCTTTTTCCATACGGTATGGCATTCAGCTCCAGTAGTCGTATTGTAAACAACAGCCTTTGATCACTTGATTCAATTTAATTAATCAATAAAAAAACATTTCGGCCTTTCAGATATGGGATGTGTTTGACTAGTTGTATTGTCTCGAATGTTTTTGTTTAAACCTTAATTTAGACACCCCATTGTGACACTTATAAAGCAGGTAATACAGGAAACGTCAATCACAACTCCTTTTGTAGTTTTTTAATAACAAATATGCAACATGTTTAGGCCTTACTTATCCAGCATGCAAAACGCATGCTCCGTGTTGTATTGTCATCTGTCGCTTGTCTGGCTCTACAATATTTTTCCACTTTATCTCACAAAGGCACGATTTTCGGAAAAATAGTTTTGCACATAAAATGTGTGTTTGGACTTCCTCTACAACTGTTTCTGAACTGTTTTCATTCTAAGAATTCATCGACATACTATCATACATGTGCCTAGCTCTTCATTTATAGTACCCTTTAATCTTGTCAGATTTTAACGAAACTTGAATATTCTAGACGGACATTCGAAAAAGATTCACATATCAAATTCGTGAAAATCCCTCCAGTGGGAGCCGCGCTCTTCCATGCGGAAGGACGGACAGATGGAAGTGACAATGCTAATAGTCGCTTTTCGCAATTTTGCGAATTCGCCTGGAACGTGAACATAATATTCATGTAAGAACGGCTCTGTTTCTTCTGCATAGGACATTTTTAGAGAAAGTCTAAAATTCCTGATGTAACTTTACCGAAAAATATACAGCTTGCGTTAAAAATTGTAACTTTATTATATCAAAATTAGAAATTGTTATTTTCTACGCAAGCTATAAGTTATTAATTTCTAATCTACTACTTTTAGAGGAAACCTTTTTGAGATGTTCTGAGAATTGAAGCTCAGAAAATTAGAAGTAATAAATTATAAAAGCCTACTAGTATGACATAAATATGTGAATATTTACAAACGTCTAGAATCCTTACGTTTAGAAGTTCTTTGATTTATTAGGACGTTTTCTAATTTTTCAAATCAAAATATGGAGTTTTCCAGATTGTCGAATAACAGAGATTGAAATAAAGGTAAAATAACAGTATAAATTAAAAACATCGAGTACTTAACGTTATTTTGATGCTATTGCATATAACGCATAATACATCACGACTTACATCTTTCCGGAGTATAGTGTATACAAATCATAGAGTGTGTCTGCACCATACACAAGCTAGCGTCTTACTGAAACCATTCAGTTTGGCGTGGTGGTCATATAGGCCGTGTTGCAGTATGACCTTGAAATAGCCTACGGGTGCATTGTACAGAAAAACATTAAGAACCTGATTTTAACAAAATAGATACCATCGCAATAAATCCAAGAACCTCTAAATGTAATGATTCTTTACATTTTTACATTTTTTACAATATTTACATTGTATCACTACTCTTCTATAATTGATGCTTTTAATTTTCTGATCTTTAATTTCTAGGACATCTTGAAATAACTATACAAAGCAGATTCGAAGCCACATACAATGGTAAATTAAGTAAATTCTATTAATCTAGATTTTATTGCATTTTATGTCACAGAAATGAGTAGGATATTCAACCATGATGCGGTTATGCCTGTGTTTCATATTTTATCAATATCTTGCGCAGATGACATACCGGAAAGGTCGACACCCATGTGGTTTAAAACACACACACACACACACACAGACACACACACACACATGCACTTCTGAAGGGTTTGAAGGTTGCCGGCTGTAATACTTGTACTATAGTTGTTCTAAGGACGTTGAGAATTTGTCACTTAAGATAGTAATACAATCTAAGAGAGAATTTGTGACAGGCGGCTGAAGAAAATTTGATAACAAATAAATTTTTAATTTTTATATTTACATATTATTATTGAGTTCATTAGGTGAAGTAGAGTGAGATGTATGTGCCCTGTAACATGCACGGGTGAGTGAGAAATATTAGCGTAGTTCTACTTTTTAATATTAGAAGGGAACACAACACTTGTAACATCCAAACTTTGAAGGAATATAATTAAAATTTGCTTTAAAGGAAATAAAGTTTTGAGTTTGGACTGGTTTTATATGGCTAAGGATATCGACTTCCGACCGCTTCTTGAATGGGTTAATAAAGCAATGCATTCCATAAAGGCCATCTGAATGCATTCCTTCCACATTTCTACAAGTTTCTTTAGTGAATCATAAATTTGTTTTTGGTTTTACCTGGAGCCATTCTTGGAAGGCTTCACTGACAGGTCAATAGTTTTTGTTGTTCCAGTAGACATAGATGCTGCAATGTGTCACTCCGCCTCCAAGGAGTCTACCACATGTAGAAAATATTCACACTTTCAGGCGTTAATTTTGAACTGGATAAGGCTGGAAGTCTCAATATGTAAAGGTAAATAGGTACCCATATTTCCGCAGTGTGTATATTTGTAGGCTAAAGATAGGCTTATCCTTGCGCTGCATGCCACATAAACATATCTGGAACTGGAATAACAGCTAGGTGCATTCTTAGTCTCTGCACCAGATGCCGGTCAATAATCAGCCTCACGCCCCCCCAGCTTGACACCCGAGGAAAAATATAAGGTTGGACATTGGATATGACTGAGTCGTAACCAAATCCTCTGGATGTTGTGGAGAAGACAGGAAAGATTTGTCCCAACGGGGAATGAAAAACTGTCCAGCCCGAGGCGTGATAGTGTGTTGAATAAGTCGTCTTCCATTCATATGAAACTTGAGTCAGTAAAAATTTTCTGCTTGCTTTTTTAAAAGAAGTTGATCAGAATTACTTCCCATCCTAACGTAGAATATTTCATTTCACTGTCGTCAGGAAACAGTAACTGACAATAGCCTGTGCAGAAACCAGCAGTGGAAAACCTAAGAACAAATTAAAATCCTTCGCGTGTGTTTAACATTGAATTAATGGATTCCAATTATCATGCAGCTTTAAGTCGCATCTCAGTTATCAGAAAAATTACGTTTGCGAGACAAGTAGTTTCATATGTAGTTTGCCTGCTGCGGACGATAAATCAATATTAATCATAAATACCACAAAAGGTATGTGAATGTTCCTAAAGCATCATTTAAAAATGAAACTGTGTTTGAAAAATTATGGAAAAGTACGAAATAATATTTTTAATTACAAAAAGAAAATGCAATTCTTCTGTGTGGATTTTAAATACAAAAAACGAATCAGGAAAACAATATGAGAAAAAATTTTATTATATATCGAAATTACATTCTTTTGTTTTATTCGGAAACACGCGTGCTAAAGGCAGAAAGTCATTACAAGCAATTTAAATCTCAATAAAACTCCAGATGGCAAGCTAGGATAATTATTTCGTGTCCTTCTAAACGTCGCTGGCGCTGATGCCTCGTACTCTGCGGACTTCAGGCAAGACTGCGGCATTACACTTCATTCTTCCTTTTTGTATTTATTTGGCAAGACTTACGTATTATAAATGCAATGTAACTGAAGTGCATTTTTATGATATTATCACGAATTGTGTGGAAAGGCATAAAGTTTTTCTGTTGGTATCACTAACCTTCCTTTGGTATTTTCAATTGTTAATACCTCCATACCTAGCTTATGAAGATAATCCCGAAAAACACTCCGCAGTGGATTCACTTTCATAAAAACTTCTTCTTCTTCTCCTTCTCTCTTAGTTTACTTCACGCAGCCTTCTGTACAGTGAAATAAATGCATATAGTGTCGATTGCAGAGTGATTACTGAAGGATGAAATGAAAAATATTTTGAAGTAAGCAACGGTGGTCTAATCAAATATCGAATATTTGTGTGGGGAGACAGCAGAAAACCGAGAGAATCCTCAGCCAGGAGGCAGACGATGTCCCAACTGAGATTCGAACCTGAAACTCCGGAATTAAAGTACACAGATTTACGGCTACGTCAATTTGATGGGTAAGGTGCTATTAACTTTTAGTACTATACTGCGTCTAAAGAATTTCTGCTAGTAGAACATGACATATCACATCCTACAAAAAATTGTTTATAGCACCGCCAAAGAAAAACACGTTACTGTATGTAGCGGTGGCGTCTGCTGATTATAAAACACGGGTGTGCTGCCTTTTAGCATTAGGTCAATTTTCTTTGGGCGTTTTTAAAAATGCACTCCACACACTTCATTTTACCATTGTCAGGAAACTTGGTGTCAGTTATTTATCAACAGAAAGACAATAATATACATAAACAGCAAATATCTGTATTTCATGCAAAATTTTAGAATTATTTGAATTTTAGAATAGCAATTATGAAATAAGGTTTTAATTTTTATTTTAAATTAAATAACAGAGTTCTTAAAGAAAGCAAAAATTATGACAGTATCTATTCGTGTTTTTAGAAAACGTAAATACTGAAAATAGAATTACAAAATTCTGTTTGTCAAGGTCAGTGGCGCAACTGATCATTTGAGGGCTAAAACGTCACTCTTCTTGGGGGCTCTCAAACGTATTATTCACAACCTTACATATCTGAAATCAGCTTCCTTAAAATGTTCGACATTTCATCTGTTGTAACCGCTCGCGTGTCAGTCGGTGGTACATGAGATACTTCTCATTGGGAATACGGGTGTGACATCTCAGAGGACCTAAACTGTACCAGGTCACTGCCACTTGATTAGAATAAACAAATTATAATCACTAAATTCACTGTATTAATTTTATAGGTGTGGATTCTTCTGAAAACAAGCAAAAGCGGCATTAAACAAATCTCATCAGACCCGACGTACAGCCTGTGGTCAATATTTTCCGCACAAAATACTTATAAATTCATAATTACAATTTTGTAGCGAAAGTCCGAAAAGAATGGGGTGGTACGTTTTCACATCTAAAGTGTCCGAAGTGCAAATTGCAAGTCCCTCACCGTCCCCACATTACGCATAAAGTTAAAACCTTTCAAAAATTAAATACTGCCCTGGTTGGCTACTTACTTAATTGTTCCAAATTCCCATAGGTCTAATTTTAAGTGTTCTAAACTCTGAACTCTGAATGGGCTTTCCAATTCCAGTTACCGTATTTAAATTTCCTAAAAAACTATACGTCTGTCGTTAGCAAGAGACGCGAAACCTCCGAGGGACCATGTGCTTTGTGTCACTAATAGTCCATGTTTTACTTAATGTCAAAGTATCAATTATCACTCTGTGTCCAGCTATGAATATCTGTCCTAAGTTAAAGAAATAATGGCTTCTTGTCTATCTCACCTTCACAAACCTAAAACTCTGCTGGCTCCTCATTGACTGGCTGTCACATAGATCTCCTTACTATTGACCTGTTCCCCGTTAAAGCCAAAAGTGGAGAACTTAATTACCGCAAAAATGTAATATCCCTTAATCTACATGAAATCTATTGAAACCCAAGTGTAAGGTTGACCTACCATATGCTTTCTTCTTTTACGCTGTGTGTGACTAATTACATACAGCTTCAAAAACTAAAGAATTTAATCATACTTATAGTAATTTCAGCCAAAAATTAACGCATGCCTTCTTCTACGTTGCAAAAGTGTTTTGAATAAATACTAAACAGGGGATCGTTTACTACCTGCTTCAACGCTACCTAACTCAATCTCTTTGGCCCTCCTGCAGTTTACATGTATAATGTTTGTACCATTTTTATTTCACCCATATGTAGTAAACAGAAAATTACTGTATAATTAATGAATAAAATCAAAAAGCGACACGCAGAAATTCTATCGACTCACTAAACTAAAAATTAAACAAAGCAAAACATTATAATGTACAATTGAATAATATCTCAGCGAATGAAGAAATACTCCATAGTGCACGAAGACTGTTTGTTATTCCACACATTAAGTCTCAGCCACTATTTCACATAAAAATCTTCCAAACTTAATATACGTAAGATGCCCTCTTGAAACGAAACACTTACTGGCTATAATCTTATATTCTTCATTTTTGTTTTTACAAGTACACATGTCACTAAGACATTTCCGTGGGGCCGTTATTTATGCTCCTGAGTAAGCCTTCAGTCAATCATTTACTTAAACAACAATTCTAGTCTCCTCCCTTGCGAAGAAAATTTTTCAAAAACGTCGTCGTAAAACGTCTGCCTGCTTCTTAATTTTTGCAAGAGTTCCCTTTCAAATGATATAAAATACACAAATAACAGAGCGTTTCTTGCGTCTGAGTGCTGCGAAAGTAAGCTTTTATTCTCTTTAAGGCGGAAAACAAACGTTCAGCCGAACTCTTACTGCAAGGACTTGTCGGCACTAAATTTGCTAATTTGTATACTTCACTGAAACCAGACGAAACATCATTTTCACTGATAAATGTAACCAGTCTGTAAACATGCTTTCCTCTGAATTCTGGTCAGGCAAACAGTACTGTCAACTCATTTCTCGAAACAATACTCTCAAATAATAATCCATATGAAGCTAAAACTTTTCCAGAATTGTATCTGGAAACTGCCTTTTAAATTCTTCGTATTTTCAAATGAGAATATTCGAGCTTTTCAAACTGCGAGAACCTGAATTCAGTTCGGTAAACAATTCAGTCGATGATCTCGAAGTACAAGCTCTTATATGTCACTTCATAGTCGTCTTCGCTGTGGCGACGTCGTGTACGCTGTTCAGGCGCATTTTTCTGTGATACAGCATGAGCCCATACTGAAGGGGAAAAGTGGTCCCTATCACGATTAAGATGAGCTTGGGTTTCCTTTATTTTCTTTTCGTAGTACAAGGTGTCAAAATTTTTTATTTGTAAAAGACTGCACAGCACTTCTGTGTAATTAAACACATTTGAAAATACTTCTAATAGAAATATTTTATCAAAATTTTCATTAAATGCTAAGAACCCGCGAGCTTTGATCACAGACTTGCTATCCCAGATTTCTGCAACATCAGTGATATTCTCTAAGAACTCGCAGGGTTGATATCTATATTCCTTCATTATGTGCGATAAACGTGAAGTGAAATTGCACCTGGTCGGAGAAGCTGCTGGCAGTTTCCTCTGCATAAATTCATTAAGGGCGCATACCCTTTTGGAAGATTTAGAAAAAAAAAATATTGACAAGCCATTTGAAGTTTTGAAAAAAGTTTTGCACTCCTTGACTATTGCTAAGCTCTGCTGCAGAACTGGATTTATGGAATGAACATTACAGTGTGTGAACAGTGCATTTGGATATGATGAAAGGACTTTTGTTCGTAAGCCAGTTACATGGCCCTTCATCGCAAATTCCCCGCCGTAGGTTTGGCCGACTAAATTTTTTGTCACACTCAAACTCACTTATCACTTTTTGTACGTGCTGCAATACACCATCAGTTATGATTTCAGAGCTAATATCCGTGAATCCCAAAAACCTTTCGCAAATTTTACTGTCACTTAAGCAGCACATAACTGTAGAAAGCTGAGATTTGCACTGATAGCGTGATTGAAACGGACTTAGCAGCCTGAACTTCTTTTCTTATTTCTTCTTTGACGACTGCTGACGCAGCGTCTATGAGATTATTCTGAATAGTTGCGGAAGTGGCTCGGAAAATTGTGGCTGGATTCAGATGATTCTCAATCCTTCAACACATTGAGAAATTTCACGAAATTCCCTTTGTTTAAAGACTCATCATGGCCCAGGAACGGACGTTCTTGATTAGCTAAATAACACACAGCGTCAATAAACCGACGTAATATTAATCTGTTCCTCTTCACTTTCTCATTATGCCTGGTGACGTTGTTGCTGCTTTGAGCGTCGAGAAGCAGGTCAACCCTTTGCTGTTTTCCAAATAATTTTAGTTGTAGATGTGGACGTGTTTTTGCTGCGCGCTTGGCAACTGAACTAAATCGGAGAAGCCCTGTTTTTTCAAGGCTTCGTGTTTGTTAGGAAAAAGTAAAGAGGGCCAACAGTAAAGTTTGTTTGTTGTTTCACATCCTGCTAGCCAGTCAACCTTTTCATACTGAGACATGCAAAAATGCCTTGTATATTGTTCTGTTTTTGTTTTATTATGAGTTATTAACTTAGGTAATAGTGGAGTAGGTCGACCTTTATTCACTATTCTTAATTTATCGTTTAGCGAGCGCACAGGAAATGGATTATCTAACCGTTCTTTAATAGTTACATTTTCAGTAATTTTAATCAGTCATAAAACACTGTAGAAAAATGAAAGGAGACAGCATACTACAGGTTGAGCATCCCTTATCCGAAACGCTTGGGACAGGAAGTGTCTCGGATTTCGAATTTTTTCGGATTTTGGAATACTTGCATATTATAATGAGATAGCTTGGGGATGGGAACCAAATCAAATTCGAAGGCCGTTTGTGTTTCATACACAGCTTATGAATATACAGGTTTTATTTAGGGTATAAAAACAAACTGATCATTGAATGTAATTACAAAAGCAGACTGAGCACTGAATTTATTTACAAGAATCTAGTACATCTGTACAGCACTGTGTTCATGTTGGCTTGCAAGAAGTTTCGGATATTGGAGGTTTCCGGATTTCGGAATTTTGGATAAGGGATATTCAACCTGTATCTACATACGAGTATGATCTTAAATACCTTAAGAGATAATACAAGAATAACAAGATAAAATTTTCATGGCGCGACACACTCACTAACGTCCCACAACAAACTTGACAACTGGTCAAACTGTGCTTGCGAGAGGCAACACGTCTTTCTGTATCTAGGACTGCAGTCTCCCCTTAACCTGCAAAGCTGCGACATCGGCTAAAGTAACACGTTTGTGGTGTGCTGAGGAAGTCCACCACAGCTAACTGCTCGAGTGCAGGTGTACCGAAGTTGAGCGGAAGCATTGCAGAACGACCTGGAGATCGGCCGCACAATTAAATCTTGCGTTTATAAACACATAATGAGGATGAATTTATACAGGGTGTGCGCCGCACAACTAGCACACCTGTCGAAGATGCCTCTGGTATGTAGTAAGTTTAAATTTGAGCTTTAAAATTTTGTGTCGTTAAACACTCTCAATTAAAAGGGAAAGGAGCCCCAAGACAGCTAACCTGTACATCACGTGGCATTTCTTCAACAAATCATTGCACGACATGCTAATTTCTTACCACGGATACGTAATTGTAACTTGGCTAATAACACTGGGGGGGAGGGGGGTGCAAAACCGAACATGGATATTAGGAACGTTATTCTACAACGGAGTCAAATTTGAAAGAGGGGAAAATTGGTCCCACAAAACGCAAGTTTTTCATTTTCTTTCTTTTTGTTGTTGTTTTTTATTTGCCACTATTCAATTCAGCAACCAAATAAACTGTTCCTAGGCTGATAAAATATTGGGGGGGGGGCACTTGCCCCCTTGCCTCTCCACCCTGAAGTTTCGCCTATGTGGATGAGTATCACTTGTCCCTAAGTTGCAAACCTCTACACGCGTGACACTCTCGAAGCCGTTTCCGTACTTTTTACAAATATGAATTTAATTTTTGAAAGAAAGTAGTGGATGACTGCATATCTTTAGCCGCACAGCAGTACAGGAGTAAGTATATGAAAGGTCAGCCGTGGCATTCAAATATTGAATTTTGCCCACAAAGTGCATTTAAATATTCTGTATGATTCTTACAATAAGCAAGCACCTTTTCCTTTTAAGCCACTGTTTTTTTAATAAACGCCACATTATCTTCTCTGTAAGACAGGAACTGACTCTTTATATAAAATATAGATTAATTTTAGTGTTTAAAGGATCAGTCTACTCTTAAAAATACGGAAAGCAGAAATCAGACTGTTACAGTCTTACTTAATGGTATCACGGAATTGTTGTAATGTTCTCTAAATAAGGAAAATCCTTCACTATATACAAGCGAAATATGACATAAAATGAGATTTAGGAAGTATGTCTTCATAAGGAGAAGGCAGTCAAAATGTGTAAAGGTATATTCGCATCGTATGTATGTCGTGTTAAATAACGGTAAGGAATTAAATATGGTATAAAATCTTATATTGCCTGAAAACTTTCCACACGCGAGCCGTAATTAAAAGAATTCTTCCTAATTCATCATCATGTTTCATGCTTTTCACAGATAATACTTCTCATACGCGTGCTTCACCATATTTCTTATTTTCAGTCAGATGGTGAAATTACGTGCCTTAATCTGGTACGTTGAAAGCTTGTGTGTTGTGAAATATCACGTTATTATGATACTCGTGTGTCTTATTACCACAACGAAAAAACGAATGTTTAAAGCCACACGTGATGGGCTACCATTGTGACAAGCCGGTATTAACCGGCGGGTAGCCCAAAAATTTTAAAAACTGAAAATAAATTATTGTTTTCATCATCACTGTCATCATATTATCAACATTATCATTATTATAGCAAGAAAACACAGAAGTAAACCGGAGACTAAAGCTGTGTTATTTTAGTAGAGAAATTATCGGTTTCGGAAATGTCTATTGCTCTGAGGCATCAAAAAGGTTAAATCACACAAACAAGGAATGCAGAAATCTGATGTAAAATTAATAACAAATGAGTTCGTTTGCAACATGTTTTGTCCTTCTACAAAGTTATCTTGAGGGAGGCATTTAGGAAACTCAGATAGGGACGAGGCGACAGGGGAGTGGAGAAGACTACATAACGAAGAACTTAATGATATTTACTCATCACCAAATATTATTCGCGTAATCAAATCGAGAAGAATGAGATGGGCGGGACATGTAGCACATATGAGGGAAAAGAGAGGTGCATACAGGATTTTGGTGGGGAGATCTGAGGGAAGGCGAGCACTTGGGAGACCCAGGCGGAGATGGGACGATAATATTAAAATGGATCCTCAAGTAGTGGGATGGGGGCATGGACTGGATTGAGCTGGCTCAAGATAGGGACAGGTGGCGGGCTCTTGTGAATACGGTAATGAACCTCCGGGTTCCATAAAATGCGTGGAATTTCTTGACTAGCTGAGAAACTGTTAGCTTCTCAAGAAGGCCTCTGCTCCATGGAGTCAGTCAGTCAGATAGGAGAACCAAGGCTTACGTCGGCAAAATTATGTATGTGTCTCTACTTACTTAATTTGTTTGACGCTTACAGTTTAATGGTGGAACACAACAAAAGACAACAAAATGTTTTTGATAAATTTTGCTGTCAACCCACTTCGCAGTAGACGACTTCTGTCTACCAACTCGGCAACGACTGAATGGTTCAAACGGGAAAGAAGTGAAATATGTCATTACTTTAAGCTGCAGACTTAGAGCAGTCTTGTCTCCTATCTTTGGGTCATTAGATTCGTTAAGCTGGACTGTGTTCTGTTTAACATGCAAATTGATTCGCAGAACTTCTGCCCTCCCCTGACAGAAGAAAACTTATCCTTTATGTAAAAAAACTTCCGAGCCTCACGTTTATTGAATTCCATTTAAATTGAATGAGCAATAAAACTGGTGTTATAGTAGAGTACAGACGAATGCTTAGGCGCCTTGGCATGAGGCGGTATGAAGAAGCAGAGGTAAACTCCATGCATTCTTAATCTCGGCTTGAGACCGGGGTGAGCTGTCGTATTTATGTAATGGGGAAGTGTAGCACTTTCTCCTAAACTAAGGTATTTACGAACGTCATTAGGATGAAGACAAAGCAAACCACAGAATTATCACCAATCCGATAGGCGAATGGAGTGACATCCACGTTCAAAATGAAAGAACATGTTCAGAAAATGTACGATTAAAAATGGGTACTGCAGGAATTCATTTACTGCTTAGTTCATGGGGTTGCGCGTAATTACGTAAGTGCATATATCTTCTAATAATCTGATAGAAGTTATTTACGATTCTTTTATCCATATAATAAATAATTTTATTCACTCATTCCACTCACCTGAAATTCTCTGTAAACCGTGAATTCTCTAACAGCAGTGACGGCACCTTCACTAAGGTGGGTGTCTAGAGGCTGGGCTGCCTGGATGTGGTTCCAGGAAGGAACAAAAATTGTCTTGCTTTTCAAGTACGTACAGGCCGGCTGTTGGTCCCATCCTGTAATTTGTCTGTCTTTAGGAATAAAGAGAACTGGCTCTAGTGCGGAAGTTTAAGAGTACGTACTTCATAACCGTCAGTTCCGCACACACTTTCGCGGCGCAGTGTTGAGGCGTAGGAACGACTCTTTCCTCCTTTATAATATCATTCGAATTTATTATCTAACCCATTCTGTTTCTAGTGCGTAGATGAAAAAGTTTCAACAATTGTGTGCATTGTTTTGAAAACTGAAAATTTAACACTGTTAGGAAAGGCAAAGCCTGCAGTCTGACTGCATGAAAGGCGAAATGTATCTCTGTTTCTTAATTGAGCAGTACGTGCATGAAATGTTACTAGAGTGGTCAGCACGAAAATAGTTCAGTCAAGGTCACTGCCTATGAACGCAGTGTTGACATGTCTACGGCAGTCTTTCGGGCTAACTAAACGGGAAGCTGCGCCTCGGGGCAAGAACTGGCAACAAAGCAGGGCGAAGGGGAGTGCGGATGTGAGCCAGCCGCTTGACCTTGACGGGACTATTTTCGTGCCGGCAACCCTAATACTTTTATTGAGTCTTATATAACACACTTACGGCCTATGTGACATAACACGGCTGAATATACCGCCTCTCCATTGTAAGGTTTACACTTCATGACTACAATCGTGTGGAAATAAATTTGCAATTGGTGTATTCAGTGACGCAGCAAGAATATTACCGAGGCGTTCTTTACTTTCATAATTTCGTAAAGTTTTACGGTACTCGCGTAAATTTAATTAGCTTTAAGTCTGTCAGAAACGCACGGCCTTCTGTATGCTGAATTTCACGAAACTCACAAGTGCTCAACAGCATTATATGGAAACTCACTCAAACGCAGAGTAAAGATGGAAAGTACGGATCGAAATATTCTTATGGCTGTAAGTAAAGCATGGTTCTCACTGTGTCGATTTTCGTGCAACGCAAGATAACAAAACAAATTCCTACTGATATCTTCTGCTCCTACTTTTATCCAACTCGAAAAGAAACTGTAGACAATATGAGTGAATTATCATTTACGTCCGTAATAGATAGCTATACTTTTATAGCTTTCACAACGATTTTCACAATACTCACAATTATTAGAACACTGTTACATGGAGATCTCCGTCGAATTTTGCTGAAGTCGGCCAAGAAACGTGGAAATTACGGCTAGAAATATATTTACACATCTAAGTGAGGAACGATTGTCAGTGAGTGGTATGTACCGAAACTCATATTTGCTCGACGTTTCTATGGAAAAGCCATACCAAATTTGATGAAAATCCGACGAACTGTTTAGTCGATGATAATCGGTTACAGAGACTGACAGACGCACATATCTCTACAGAAGGCTTCCGTATTGGGTGTGTTCGCATCGTTGACAAAGCGCCTGTTACTTCCATAATGTCGTTCTATTCTTCCATCCGTCTGTTTGTTTGTACGCATGTGTCAGCGAGGGCCCACTGGACGGATCTCCGTGAAATTTGATATTGTGCACTTTTATGAAAATGTGTCGATAAAACAGAAATTTG
The DNA here is from genome assembly GCA_013340265.1 of Coptotermes formosanus. Taxonomy (NCBI): domain Eukaryota; kingdom Metazoa; phylum Arthropoda; class Insecta; order Blattodea; family Rhinotermitidae; genus Coptotermes; species Coptotermes formosanus. The sequence continues at coordinate 4,103,927 of BLKM01000700.1, forward strand.
GTTAAAATCGAACAAAAACGTCGGGCAGATATGTGAAGACATACGTGTGTTGGCTGCTGACAGACCAATATGTAGCGCAAAAATGAGTGGAACACTTTACTGTATTTCGATGGCACCGCTTTCAGTACTTATTTTCTTGCTGAGAGTTACATATGCACGCCAGGAATAAACAGAGAAAGCGTTTTTGCTTCTCTGTGGCAACAATGGTTACGCAAACGCGACAAAATATTCCGTTATACGCACACTGCCCGTCTTGTTCTTCTTAAATAACGCCTGACAGCTTAGAACGGAACAACTACAGTTATTATCCCTTGTATAAATATCACGTCTGGGGGCTTTAGTGTACTTCGTCAGAAAAACAAGGTTGATCATCACACTACGAAACAAAACTTGTATTAGTGCAACAATACATTTTGGCTGCGCGCACATTGTTATTATAATTATTATTATTATTGTTATTATTATTACTGTCATAATATTTGTTCAGAATTGCATTATCCTCTATCGTTAGTACTATTTTTCTCATCGTTGTCCTCCTAATTGGCGTTTTGCTTGACGTTCGCTAACAAACTGTGTACTGGAATTTGATCATCCGTTATTAATCTCCTGTATATAAAGCCTCAATCTGTCAATTAAGCTGGCGACAGTGTTGCTTTTACTTATATTATCCTAGTACGCGTAGATTTGTCAGTTTATTTTGCATAGTTGCACTAGTAAAGGGCACGTACCCTTCCTTCCCTACCGGACCAAATGAAAGAATGTAGGCCAGATTATTTTGTTTCCTATTCCCGATGCTTAGCGTTTAGTACTTAAATGCCTGTCTGGAGCGTATTACAAGGCTATGGTTGCCCCTTCTGTAGAACTTGCTTTGCATAGCCTTGTAGCGTAAAATGTCACTGTTGCACTGAATGAAGCCACTGCTATGCAGTGTCTAGGGTACTTCCTCACAGATGTGTTCACTGCAGGCTGTGTAACAATCGCTTGGGAAAGTCTCATTTTAAAAAAAGAAAAAAGAAAACTGCCTACTAGGCTGTAAAATGAAGTGCAAAAAGGTCTCATATTATTTTCATTCACACGACTATTTCCTCATATTTCTTTTTCCTTTTACAGCTACCGTAGTGTTACCCGATTGCTATATATTTTTTGATTGCTTCCATGTCAGAATGAAGATCGAAGTCTACTAGGATATGACGCCGTACACACTGCTAAATAGGGCTGAACACCGGAAGAGCTTGCTGTGTCTCATCAGAGCTAAAGCAGCCTATTAAAATTAAAAACATTAACAGTGTCCCTTCAATCAAACTATTCTCCACAGCTAAATATTTCGGCTAAACACAAGTCACCTTAATAACCTAAAACTTGGTATACAACATGCAGGCCTATACTAAAGTACACTATCAGACAAAACCTATAATTAGGTCATCTTTTTACCTAGTATATATAATATTATTTAAAAAATGACTTCATGTAGCTGTAAGTCTCATTTATGATTCAATATTTAAAATTAATTAAAATGGATGTTACATATTGGATCACTCGTGAGACACACAGCTATCTCAAGCCATTCAGTAAATAACACTATATATATCGCATAACAAGCTGATCTTGTACTTGATGTTACCAAATACTCTATCTAATTACAAAAGCTTTTATACTACCAGTTTAAATAACTTTACAGCCTGAGGATAGCCTGTCTTTGGCAAAAATATGTAGCTGCGCTAATGAATATAACAACTGTGCTCGACTGAAAACGCTCATTTTATTGTTCACTACAATACACAACGGGATGACCAATAAAACATTTTTCGTTTACCTTGCTGTATAGCGACAGTAAAAACATCTCGTCACGTACCTTGTAATTACGATTTGTATTACTTCTGTCAAATATTGTTGCAAGAACATTTCACTGCCTGAAATTGCACATAACTTTTAAATGCCTTCGTAATATAAAGTTGAGTGAGTGTCGTGTGTTGTCAAAAGTAGCGGCCTCTGCGACGAGCTGATCACTCGTTCAGAGGAGTCCTAGCGGCTGTGTGTGTGTGTGTCTAATTGTGTGTGATCTAGAAACCTCTACAAAGGCGGCCTAGGCCCGAGTTGGGCTGTTGCACCACAGGAAAGGAAGTATAAATGTATTATAATTATCTGCAATGCATGTTTAACCCTTTAAAGACGAAGCGTATCTGTTTTATATAAGGACTCAGTGCGTACCGCACTGTAAACGCTCTCCACTTCGTTTATAAAAACCAATCTCTTAATGTTTTATAAGGCAAAACTTGCTGTTTGTTCTGAGATCCGTACGAAACACATAAACGCAATGTGGGCACCATGTAGAATTTTTTAATGTTAAACCTGGTGGTACGTAAAGTTACCGCTAGGCTTTAAAAGGTTAACATTTATTACGACTAGGGTGGAGGTCATACAAGCACACCATTCTTCAGCATAGCCCCTTTGTTTTTCGATGCACTTGGTCCGTCGTCGCACAATCTTCTTTATGCCCTCAGAACAAAACTGTGTTACTTGTAGCAGGTTCCATATGTAAACCGGTCAATTAGCCTCTCAGTCTTTCGGGCACTGAATGTCTTTCCAACTTCACTGACTCGCATGCCACTTTGTTAGTATATTTAATAAGATGAGATGATAAAAAGTGTTTACATGTAATAACATAATTTGCATTCCAAATTTCACGAAAATCTGTCAACAAGCCTGGCCAGTATAAGGTATTCTTATTGAATCAGGAGACGGACAGACAAACAAGAATTTAATTGACAGGATTATGATGCTGCACGTTTCTGTCCTCTGCTGAAGACTCCAGTGAACGGAATTCTGACCGTAGTGGAATGAGAGCTGAAGTGAATGTCAAGTGACATCGTCTGAGGTAATAATGGACCTCTAGTAACACAACGAGTGAACAAAGTTCCAGACCTTTGTCTGGCAACATTTCAAAATCATAACTGTAACACCATCTGGTCCGTTCCACTCATCGAGGATTTGCATTCATATTTACACATAAATCAGCCGCACATTCGCTATGACAAATGATTTATAGAGAACTAAACGCCATTGAATGGATATGTGGAAAGTATGGAGAAAGAGTACGGGGTTTCAAGCTTTCAAATTTAAAAAAAAGAACTTCAAAATTATGATATTAACGGATCCACTTTTATCCGACACTGCTATAAATCATTTAAGCAGTGAAACGAAGGTCGACATGGATGTTTACACGCTAAATGACACAGAGGTGGAGAGCGGTGGACAGCCACAAGGAGTGAAAGAAAGCAGACAGGTTTTCTCTCTGGTCTTAGAGAGCGAATGCTTCGTGAATCAGTTATACGAACACAAGAGTCATTTCCAGAAAGCAAATTTTAGAAATCTTCCATTAAAAATGCAATTAATAATTAAAGTACTGGCGACAGAAAATGTCTACATACGAAGTGCGATTTTTCTGAAAACTGATTATATATAGGCTAGGAAGAATATGAACATTAAAAATCGAATTAAACGTAAATATGTGTTTGTCGGGAAATAGCACTCTCCGTTTCTCAGAACATGGAATAAAAATAATGAAATATTGCATTTAATGGCAATTTTTAACACGTATTTTTTCCGCGGCGTAACAGCCTCTAGTGGGCCAGGGCCTCCTCATTGTCGAGGCTTCGCGATCACACTCAGACACACCCCACTCGGTATAACTCCTCTGGACAAGCGCTCAGACCGTCGCAGAGACCTCTACCTGACAACGCACAACACTCACAAGAGACGGACGTTCATGCCACCTGCGGAATTCGAACCCACAGTCTCTGCAAGCGAGCGGCCACAGACCCACGCCTTAAACCGTGGGGCCACTAGGATCGACCTCTAACGCAGATACGCAAGTGAAAATTAATACTGGCCAAAGTGACCGCGAGGTCTAACCTGTCTTTGCACCACCCGACCACGGATTGTGGATTAAAAACACATTCAGGTCACTAAATGTATTTGCCTTAGTTGTGTGTTTGTGTTGTTTTGTGCTAATATGGTACAAGCTTTGCGACGGGCGATTTCTTGAGCAAGAAATCACACCAAGTGCCTAGAGAAAAGAACAAGTATGAAAAAGGGAAGTCCAGCACCGGGCTCCCTTGTACAAAAAATAAATAACATACACTGAAGATGGATAATAGCTGTTTCCACTTTTCCTTCTACCTTATTCGAAAGAGGAAAAAGTTTCTTTTCCCTGATACTTATTTTATACTAACTGCAATTTTCTTCCTGAATTTACCTCAGAAGAAAGAGTCGAATCTAAAAAGAAAGGTAATGAAAACCGATAACCCACATAAATGTACAGAATATTTTGAGACACATGTCAGAAAGTAGAATAAAAGAAACGGTAGGATAAAAACACATAATGGAAAGTGCTTATTAATGTGTTAAGAATTCGCAAATAAACGTAAACATAGAGAAGGAGACAGAACAAATATTAGGCTCGTAATTTGAATCACAGAAATGGGCCTACAAGTATTAGACTTATACATTACATTTTAAAGGGCAATGCCACTTATCTGTAAATAAAACCACGTAGGAAGCGGATCACTTCTGGTTTTCTTGAAAATAGGAATGCATACATACGCATATGCTTCAACACTGCCATGTTTTCGATAAATTTATTAGCCATTATACTACGGTTCTGCATTCCGGTGACGAGACGTGAACATGATGCGTAATGTTCTTTGCATTTACATGTTAACAGTCTGAATAACTGTGGTAAATGACGTTCTTCAACATTTTGCGGATTAAGTGTATTTATTGGTGTAGTAAATAGAGATCGGTTATTACAAAACTGCAGAATATTAACTGGTTTAATCGACGCGATTGGTGTTTGGGACACCGTCCAAACTCAGACGCTGAAAATCTCACAGAATCTCGAAGAATGGATCTTTATCAGTCTTGGGGTGGACGTAAGACATAAATTACTGTAGGGGGTGCACCCATCAGAAAGAGCTGTCTTTATCACTCGACTTGACTGGCTCTTTCTCAAGGCACACACACTTTCCATGTAAGAAGGGGGCAGATTTTTTCTGCTAAAGGCTGTAGGTTTTTAGCTGGAGGCACTGGATAGTGTCCATGATATCAGTCGCGTGTGTTAAAAGACAGGATCTTTAGAATTCATTGTAGTCGAATTAAGGAGTGGTCCTTGTGACGGAGACGAGGTACGAGCTGATATTTTAAACATTACACAGATAAAATTCAATCTCAGAGATTTTTCAGAATGGAAGAATACTATACCTTGCAGTGATAATAATAATAGTTATACAAATATACTTAAAAGCTGAAAGAAGGTAAAGCTATCCCTATACAGGCTCTTAGGTTTCCAGGGGGTTGAGGCTCCCATATTTCCAGATAATCGGCACAAGAATGTGGTAAGGTTGTCAGCTCTACGCACCAGTCGCCTTTAGTTCCCAGGTGTTATCCCTGGTACTGATTCCTGTAAGGGGATGAGTTGGCCCCAGGGCCAGATTGCAGCCTGAAGGATTAGGTCAATAACCCAATCGGCAATCGAATCCTCGACCTTCTGGCTCGTAGCGCACTGCGTCAAACAACTGCGCCAGCGCGCATCCCACAAACGTACTTAGGTACATAAATCCCTCCTCTTTGGTACGAACCCACTGTTAGGTGCGTTCTTGTGAATAGGGAAAGGCGCCTATTAGCTTCGTCATATCTGTCCGCCTCTCCGGCCACCTCTTTGTCTGTCTGTCTGTCCGCATGTATCATGGCGGCTCCCACTAGGGGAACAGTCGTGATATTCCACACTGGAGACTTTTAAAATAATTTGTCAAACTCCAAATTTGGTTGAGATTGGACAAAAATGTGGGGCACTTTACATGTAGATCTAAGTGCGTTCCTATTGTTGACAGCAGCACGAAATACTCTGTAGCTTGACAACACTTCAAAGCAAACCCATTCTTGCTTTTTCACAGCAAAATTCAACGGTTTTTTATTGTTGAGAGCTACATTTGTGTCAACAAAAATGAAACGTGAACGCATTGCTGCGTTTCCATAGAAAAAACTATTAGGCGAACGTGTCCCAGTATTATGTTATACGTACATTGACTACCTGACAAAAAACTAGTATAGAACCCGTTAAGATTTGAACAGGAAGTTGTTAAAAAATAAAATTTCTTAAAATACCGTAAGTTGTTGAAAAAGTGTGATATAGAGCCTATATTAAAACACTGAAATTTATAGAATAACAAAACTCATAGCGGTGTGCAGGTACCTAGAAGAAATTTTTCGGCAAAGATTCTCTACAAAAACAAACGTCTCAAGTACCTAACGTCCACCTGTCTTCAAAAGAAAACGATGCATCATAACGATCAACATTTATCCACTAATTACGCTCGCTAACAACACATGAAATCTTTAACCCAAATTTCTGACTGAGTCAAGTATAGGCATCATTGCCATCACTGTCCTGAACTCTATGACGTCAACAGAGAAATAATCGTCTTAGGTTTCTATAGTACAGACGGATGATACAAGATGGCCGGCCACTTAAACGTGTCCGTAAGCAGGGCAGCTTTGTCGCATAGGAATCCTACATCCATCACATCCCGTGACGGCTTCGGTCTTCAGGGATACCACATACAAGACATTCTGTGCACTATAGAGCATCACTTAATCTTGCACTTAAAGAGAATTGTTACGATTCACATAAAATATTGTAATCGGCCTCTGGGATTTGGATTCCGCCCGACCTCTGTTACAAGTGGAGGTAGCTCGCCGGACAGCACTATCTCAGGGACATACGTGGAAGTGTTCAGCCATACGTGATAAGGTGAATAAATCACACACCTACACTGCCATTTGAACTTATTAAAACGTTATTCTTATTTCGCTCTGCTCTCCACCAAGTATATCCAGCAACTGCCCTGGATCACATCTATACAGCGACCACAGTCGCACTCAGGTAAAACCTTTTGTTCTCAGGAGTTTTAAGGGTGCTTCGGCCCACAGGCCAAACACGTTGCAAGAATACCCGCTCGCAGCCGCCGGAAACAGAGCCCGAGGCCAGAACCACGGATTGTGCGGTTAAAATATCAAAACAAAATAAAAATGTGGAGACATTAGGCATGAAACAAGGCCAATCCGAAATTATCATATGAACTAAAATAACAGAAAAATGCAAATTGTCTACATTTAGGCACTCAGTGTTTTGCATCTGGAAACTGCACATATATCCCAGAAAGACAGACAAATTATGTGATGCAATAAACCAACAACAATCTTCGGAACCATCCACGACCACATACAAAATCAAAATTCTTTAAAACAACATCAGTGCATAGCTTATTACAAAGAATGGAGACTTTGATGCTGAATGTGAGTTATAATGTAGGTTAAGGCCAGGCAGCGTGATACTCATTATTTATTGGTGAGCTGTGGTTTGTTAGCGTGCATGAAGGCGTGTCCGTGCAATAAGAGAATTCTGAAGGCTGCAGATTCCTTAAATTGGCTACGTAACAATTTACATTGTTCTGCCCTGTCATTTTGCTGCTCACATTGCGGCCACGCTGACAGTATTATACCATGAAAATCTTTCCCCTTCTCCTTCTTTCTCATTCTGTTCCTCCATAGACTTCAATAAAGGCTGAATCTTACACACTTCATTTTCTCTTTTGCACTTCAATATAAAAAAATTACCAAATTTCTATGTTATCAGACGGCATAAAATATCTAAGAACACAAAACAGGGTGACAATAAAACAGACATTCATATAGCCTATTATAAATTAAAGTCTTACTGTAAAATGGTAAGATCAAATATATAAACTAAGTACACTGAATCAGGAGTGGCAGATTACCTGACAAGCACGTACTGAACACTTAAGTTTAGGACGGGCCAAAATTCATGGAGACCCACGACACCTGAAAGCAACTGTAGGAGGCTGTAGTTTGAAGAAAAATTGTTTTGGTCTATTTGATTTAATGGACAAAAAATTTGGGACTTCACACAGGCTTCCGATAAAATTTGACGCACAAACGTAACTAGCACCAACTGCGTGTGGAACACATTTCAGCATTACACATACATGTACACTCTGTTCGATTATTCAGTACCTATCTGCAACCTTCCTAAAAATTCCTAATTAACCTCCTCAATTTCCTTTTACGCTTTGAACACCAATATACTCTGTATTTTTGTTACATGCATTCAGCTTAAATTACTCCTGACACATCAGCAGGTATGTCAGTTCTAGCTACACGTGTCTGTCACCATATCGCATTTAGTAGTAATGGTCTCACATACACGTGTGAGTACACAATTTCAAGCCAGGCTGCATGCCTAGTGACCCAGCCTCACAAACAATTATGTTTTACTGCAAATAATCACAACGAATTGTAAATGAAGCCCTGGAACATGTGTACGTTCACTGCGTTATGTATTATTGTTCTGCTGCACTGGCTGTGGGATTGTTTGGATATCATGGTGTTCTGCGCGGTATTGCTTTGAGATTTGTTCCGAAGTTGTATGGGGCTGATTTAGAACCTATCTTACACTTCTTACAAATATTTACAGATATTATTTCTCCCATTGACAATTTACGACCAACTGACATAAACAATATTATTCCCTTCATACTTATTGCATGTGACGGCCTGATCACTCCTCCAGAGGAGTCCTACCGAGTGTGGTGTGTCTAAATGAGGAGCCGTAAGGCCACAATAAGGCTGTTGATCCACAAACAAACAAACAAACAAACAAACGAACGAACGAACGAACGAACGGACAAACAAACAAACTTATTGCATGTCTCACTCATCATAGCCTACCTAATTCAATAAGTCTGGATCAAGTAAAACGCATAAAAACAATGGAAATTACCAAAAAATGCACATTAAGTTTTATTTCGCTATTTTATGCCAATTGACTCCTACACGTTTCTGCTCTTCTGGGCCATCCTCAGGGAGATTCTCAAGTAGTACACTATATCACCGCGGTAGATGGTTGTCATATTGTAGCTGGTTGTCTTAGTTGTCCATACTTGCAACTAGTGTGTGTGTGTGTGTGTGTGTGTGTGTGNTGTGTGTGTGTGTGTGTGTGTGTGTGTGTGTGTGTGTGTGTGTGTGTGTGTGCTCTTGGCTGGTTGAAGTCCGACTTCAACCAGCCAAGAGCATCCACGATGATGATTATGATCCCAATGATTAAACACCACATTATGGATCCGTAGAAGGGAACTGGTCGCGAAGCTGTACACAGCCCAGCTGTTGGCAGTAGACTGTGTTACTGCCCCCTTCACGCTGGAGCCTCTGATGTCACTCGAATTAAATGTGGAGATAAAAAATTCCCATTGCCCAGAATCGAACGCGTGTCACTTAGTCCAGTTGCGGTTACCAAGCTCTACTGGAGTATGATAAAAACTATTCTGTGTCCGTACAACCACATGTTTTGTCACAATTGTAAAATGTACGAAAGGACTAAAGAATGGAGAGAATTGCGGAGAAGTGAAAATATTGTTATTATGGTCGATATTAGTTTGTTGCTGTGATCTAGGTAATCCCACGTGCTCTGTATTGTACTCTGAACTTTGCCACTACTGGCGAGGTGGTGGGGGGGGGGGCAACTGCCCGGAAGTAATGCAACACGACACAGGCAAAAGGTCAGGTGTGTGAACTTAATGTTGTACTGGCTTACTGGCCACAACCGTGCAGCGAGTTAGCACTTGCACGGGGTGAGCTGCCTGTCCCATTGGTTTCATGCGCACAAGCAAGGAGCTGAGGGAAGAAATCATGGAGCCTAGCGTCCTGCTCGAAATTCTGCTAGTTTTACAAACACTGTGTTGTTAATGCTAAATTCGGATAAAGTGATTTAGAACCTGCCAA